>LQNS02278094.1:41163881-41197183 GCA_001587735.2 Parhyale hawaiensis | reverse complement strand
CCGGAGTAACTAAAAATAAAGTAATCGGGGCCAGGGCGACCAAAACCAAATAGCTGGGGCCGGGGGTTCTTGCACTGACACTAGTTTAAGACAGTATTTTGTTATGATAGTGATCAATCGTAACTCATAATGGATCAGTTACACACAGCCGGGGTTTGCCGTGGCCGGGGCCCCGGTCAGTCCCTAGCTACAAGTAAGACATTGTGTTAGTTTTTTGCGCCGTTTCTTCACCATTGATTCTGGTCAAAACTGAATAGTTGCCACGAATGAGCGTAATGAAGAGGTGCTGCTGCAAATGCTATGCTGTTATTATTGCCACTAATGGCATTATAAGGCATGCATCAGTTTTGGCACATCACTTACCGAAGAGACTGTCATTATCTTAATTCTAACACCACCAGACAATTTAATACGAGAAGTTGAATAAGGAAGCATGTGAGGTCTTGCCAGCCAAAGACAAGGTATACACTCTGCACTTCCAGCTCATTTGGTACTATCAACAGGTTCTATGGCTGATTGATTACTCTTCAATTCTAATACCCGTATCGTTTGAACAGACCTAGAAGAAATTCTGATGATTTTTCTTATTGATCCCACTTTCGTTAATGTTTTGCTTATAAAAGATGCCTTGCGACTGTTAACATAAAAGACCTTCAGACGAGCGTTCTCGGCTTCATTCCTGTTGAGCAGCACAACCCTCCCTTCCCTTCGTGACAAGCAGAAAACTTAATTCATTGTAACAGGCACTCAGGTGTCACTTACAAAATAATATTTGTGGACTCTGCATCACAGATACGCCACCAGAACATATTAGAATTTTTCCGCGCGGGTAAAAAATGTTTCGTCAAAGGAAGAAGTAAAGTTGGAAAAAAATTTTTGCAACGAAATTTTCGTATTCTTCTCCCGTCTTCTGGTTCTTACGTTACTTTGAAGGCTGTCTTACCCCTTATTCTGTCGACCATCTGCTTAAATTTCTCATGAATTCAAATCGGCAGAAAGCTGGGTGTTTAAGAGGAATATATAAGAATCAGGGTGCGTCAGAGAGTTAAAAGAGAAACTGTAGATAACTTCACCGATTGGATTTCAGCTTTAGCAAAACAAGAAGGCTCTTCAAGTATGAGTCTGCATTTTTCTGTTATAAGCTGAAACCTGGTCAATTTTGTACGTATTCATTTGAATAGAGCTTGACAAAATCGTCACAGTGTCCAACCTGGCTTAATTTGCGCCCGTTTGTTTTCTTAAAGAGTGATGGAAAATGGGCAAATGAACATTCACATAAGCCACATGTTGGTCTTTAGTATGCTGTCGATAATATTTTTTATTTTGGTTTTCCAATTTACATAAGGACCTCAGACAATAAGCGAGCTATCTACAATGACGTAGGGGATGTATTTATCCTTGAGAAAGATACAGTCGTCAGTGTAGATCATCGAGTGGCGACAATCATTCAATCATGGGCACAAAAATGTCTAAAAATGATCATAAATTATTTCATCACTCACAGTGGCTCTGTGCTGATGAATTTGTGTTTCTTGCTAGTAAACAAATTGCTTGCATCGCTATGAACTGCTTCTTTTTTTTAGGTCCTTATGTTACTTGGAAAATATTTAATCTAAAGTTTCTGAATTAGCTATAGGACTCACTTACCTTAAGTGGAGCGGACCATGAAGTATGGTGTAGGCTGCGGTTCGGGTAATACTTTTCTCCAATTCATAAATTTATTTCTTTATTCAATTACATACCAAGGTAACAAGGTAAACAAATTGCAGGAAGCGAATAACGATATTAGAGATATCGCCAAGAAATAAAAACAGAAGCTCTAACACTCGCTAGTCCTCGAATGTTTCTCGGTTTAAGAAATCACCACATTCTACCGAAGCAGAAAAACAAGATAATTTACTGCCGAAGAAGCGGACAGTCATGCGCAGGAGCACTCGAGACGATAAAGCTTTGGTGTCCATGCGCTTGTCCTTGGCTGAGTGTCGTGATTGTTGGAAGCAAAAAGTTACAGATGCTGGTGCCCGATGCCCGGACTTGCTTGCAGCTCTCAACATAAACAACAAAGGAAGATTAACCTCAAAATTGCTTTAAACCTCTAACGAAACATTTTTTGATCACAAGTGTCAAATTGGGTATGCGTTTTATTTCAGTAACTCTGTTAATTCTGTTATGCTATCATAAAATGAAATGCGTGTAAACTTTTATTTCTCGTATGAACAGCACGATAAAGATTTCAAAACTGGACAGTATTTGGACAACAGTTAGTGGGCCAACTGACTAAAATTTGCTATTAGTTTCAGTAACAGACGTAGACTAACAGAAAAATCAGGTGAAAACTTCAAAATTATTAGGGTAAGATCAAGAGGTAGCGCAAGTTAACGCTTTCAGAGGATAAAATTCTGTATAAGGCGTAACCTTATTTATGCCAACGTAATAAGGATGCTTTCGATGGAGCATTGTAATTTGGCGTACCAGGCTTGACTTCTCCTGAACTGCAGGCAAGTGCGTTGGTTTCGACCCGTTGAGTTGAATTTCTCCCATTGACTATTAATCAGTTGACCTCACGAATTCTAGAAACTAAATCTTGTCCCGTGAGATGGAGTTGTTTTCCAGCAGGCTGAACCCAATCGCGTTGCTTCTAACATTCGTAACAGGATTTGGAGTGGTAAAGCCAAAGCTCTGGTTGCAGTTTCGGACAGTTCAAGACTCGAAGACGTAATTTCGGTGCCTAATCGAGCATGTTGCCGTAAGTTACATTTCAAACTAAGCTAGTTTTAAGAGACACAGGCGCTTTACTTAATTGGTTCTTATAGAGTTAATTAAAGGTGCAAGCACGCTGGATGGCTATTGTTTCCATTAACTTGTCAATGGCGGGTAGTTGCGTATTTGTGGCCTATTATGCGGTACTGTGGCTTGGTCGCAATAACAAAATTACAAATTATTATGGTAATTATTCGGCCCGTTTTTCAAAGCATCTTAAAAGAAGCGTAAAAAAACTGGAGCACTTGGAGAGAGCATACATCCGCCAAGCAAAGAAATCTAAAAGATAAATTCAAATTGGCTCTGAAACCAAGATTTCGTATGATCATCAACATTTGTACCCCTTGACATTAATCACAGTTTGTGTAATTGTTTTGAAAAACCGTCTGTAACTTTTTGAAGTACGTTAGAAAGAAAAAAAAAGAAAAGAAGTAGACAATCAAAGAAACCGTTAACGGACCTTTACCAAAAGTTAACCATATGTTCCTCCTAAAATACCTTACAATCTCATTAAATTTCGAAAAGATTCTTTTATGATATTTTGAGTTATCTTGGTAGCAAACAGACATACGGACATACAGACAAACTCGACAAAAACATAGCCTATGGTTATGCTGAAATTATGTCGCAAATATTCATTCACGATCAAAAATAAAAAATGTACTTTTTTTCCATATTGCAAAGGTATAGCTCCATTTCTACAAGTGTGTTTATAAGTATCTCCATGCAAAGTGCAGGCCATTAATTATGCGTATCTTGTAGAAGGAATATCATCCACGCAGTAGGAGCGCACTGCAGCAATAACACAAACCCGCGAATAATTATCGGGAGGCTAATTATACTTTAATTCGTATCTTGTTCATTGCGTCTCCTCATAAGTTTGCATTGCAGTTGTATAAATAGCGCGCTATATAAAATTTTTAAATAGTCACCTTGCATGTTTACTTCCCTCAGCCAGTTCCCTACTGACGGTATATCAAGAACGAACAAAGTAAGTATTAATATCAGCGCGCTGTTACTCCTGTGCCAAAGTTGAAGGTATGCCTGACAGCCACCACAACAGCCATTATTGCTTACACTTGAATGCCCAAGAGCCACCTCAATAGCCATTATATTGCTTACACTTGAATGCCTTACAGCCACCACAACAGCCATTATATTGCTTACAATTGAATGCCTAACAGCCACCTCAATAGCCATTATTGCTTATACTTGAATGCCTAACAGCCACTGCAATAGCCATTATTGCTTACACTTGAATGCCTAACAGCCACCTCAATAGCCATTATTGCTTATACTTGAATGCCCAACAGCCATCACAGCAGCCATTATTGCTTACACTTGAATGCCTAACAGCCACTTCAATAGCCATTATTGCTTACACTTGAATGCCTAACAGCCACTACAACAGCCATTATTGCTTACACTTGACGTTAGTCCATCAACAAGTTACGATGACAAATAAATTTGACACTCTGTGTGATTAGGTGGAAAAAGTGTTTGCAATGGCCAAGTTCTAATTAATGCTTAAAAGATAGAAAAATTCCCCAATAATCCTATAGAGTCTACCTCTTGTGCACTCGCAAGTCGCTGTCCGTGATGGCCACACTCATACTCTGGAATATCAGGCCTGTGTCCTACACAACTGCGAACTCATTTCTTTCATTGTAAGAAAACTCATGCGCTGTTCATGTCGCCACATCTACTGTTTGTCGTCCACTCGCTCGGTCATCAGAAGCCCTTGGCGACAGTTGAAATGTTTCGGTAAGTTTCTCTCGCTCCGGTAAAAAGTTCCACTATTTTTGAATATAGAGGCGGGCAAAAAACGACTGGGTTTTCCCATAGCTGGAGCCCGGATTTTCTGGGGTGACACTCGTCGTTTTCTTTGCATGTTATTTTATGCGTACAGCTTTAATCAAACTTTCTGTACGGGCGTTGTAATGTTTTATTTACTGCTAATAATTGCCATCTGCATTACATTATGATTGGCCACTCAAAACCACAAATTCAAGTAATGCACGTCCATGCAAGTGCAAACAAGCTTTGGGGTTTGTCCAGCAGGGCTGCTGAGAGTCGCCGAGTATATATAGGAGCGCTGCGGCCAGTCAGTCTGAGTCTCTTCGTAGCCTTCAGAGGAACATCGCACAAAATGTAAGTCTCCTGCAACATATGGTGTTAATTAGGATATGACTCAATACACTAATGAGGGCAAGTTGTGAATAGGCAATAAAGTTTACAGGCAGGTAAGGTAATTCGATAGGTAAAGTGTAATTCAGTTTTACCACATGGGTAGCTAAACCCTGTGGCACCTTGAAGCCTTCGGGCCCTTAACGTTTTGGTGCTGACGAAGTCCTTGGGGATTCATAGTCCCTGGCGTCGTAAGACCTTGGGATACTTAACGAAGTCTTTGCTTAGCGATTATAGCCACATAAGTATTGAAGGTCACCGACGACATGTTGAATTTTTAAAATTGATGAGACACTATGCGTTATTTATATTCTGCATCACAACACTTCCTGAGCTCAGCAGCAATTTGCATGTATTACCCTAACAGAATTCATGGCTGCTCAGGGGATTAAATCTCAAATCAATTCTTGGGGTGGCCAAACATTCTGCTAGGCTTCTCGAATAACGTTGTTCACGCTGTGAGTTCTTCAATATTTCTGAAAATAAAGCGTCGAGAGAGCCAATAAAGAAATAACAGCTGATGTTAACATTGTTGCAGCCTTATATAGCGAAGTGAAAATAAGGCTGTATTGACGTCAGTATGGTGTGGGGTTTCGAGGGTAATACCTGTTTAACGTTCAACTACCCAGATATGTTGCCTCTTATTTCTAAGAAAGAATAATCTATAACGTGGTGTCGAGAGCACTACTTAATGAGTCAATAATATCATTCGCATGGTAGTGATGTCTTATACTAGAAATTCATTCCTGAGTATGTGTCACGGTGTGAATAGAATTTGATGGTGTAAGCTCCAGCTTGAAACGAAGCTAATGAGCGTAGTGCCATGTTTGTAGCATAACTGCGAGATGCAAAATAATGGAAGAGTGCGGCAAAAAAATCTCTCCTGATACTCTTTACAACATCTGGAAATGAACGTAATTTATCTAAACTAATTTTTGCTGCAGAATTGTGTATAAGAGCGGAAAATGATGAAGCGTAGTAGCTCGTGTTTCTACAAACCATTGCAAATGTTGTGAGTGAAGTTGGCGGTTGAAGATTCTCTCTCAGTCAAGGATATATTTGTTGAATGTGCATGCAGGTTACTAGTGTGTACTTATGTACTTCTATATATACATATTTTGTATCTAATGTTGCGGCCAGAATTGAATGTAAACTTTGAACACTGAAGGTGTTAAATAGGCCTGTAAGTTATCATGTAAGCTAAGGGGAGTCGCGTGCTCGGCACCTCTACCAGTGAGTGCGAACGCAAGTTTTGGCGGCCGAACAAAGGCTCCCTGCCAGCTGCCGCAGCTCCAGCGGACCCTGCCAAGGACACGAAAAAAGAAGTCAAATATCTGAATCGTACGTGCGAAATCGCTTTACTTGCATCGTCTTGAGTGTGCTGATGTGAAAATGGTTTTATCCATAAAGCTGGCGAGACAACCAGTATATATTTTACTTGGCCCTATGGGTGGATCGTGAGATATCAATCAACCTAATGAAGCTCCGCTGAATGCAGTAAAGCAGGCCGATGCTACATAAGCTACAATTATTGTTGGCAACTACTGTATGTAAGTTCACAATAAAATAGATCCGAAAGTTTCCACTAACACTGTGACGCTTGCTTTGTTGTCACTCTGAACTTGAAAAAACCGCCAAGCTTTCGAGTCGAGTCTATGTTGTGAGAAAGAATTGATGTGTTTCATCGATGTCAGCTGCATGCGAGCTTAACTTAACTAATTTTGATGATTCAAACATACTCTAATGTTGCGCACTGTTAGCTCATCAGTTCGTAAAAGAATTAAGCCAAAGAGCCTAGGCAAGTGGTGATAAGATCGACATTGTGCGCACGCATCCAAATATGGAGCGTGAGGTGCAAAAACTGGCTTCGCTGGATGCCAACGACGCCAGCAAAAACAATGCAGCTATGAATGCTCTTTTTCGACTTTAACCTTCAACTTAGGGAATACCAGAAAAAAAATATTATGGCTCTGAATTTCTAATTCTGCTGAGACCGACTGTAATGGGTTGGTCTTGGCCTGCTTTACACTGCATGCGTCTTAGTTGTTGTTGGCACTGAAATCTCTCAAGACCGAAAGACGTCGTAAATGTATAACATTGCATTTAAATTATAATTGCTCAAGCATAATTCCTTACATAAGATCCCTTGGGAGACAGATTTAGTAATAAATATATTTTTGTCACAGGAAGCTTCAACTGATCGTCGTAGCACTGGTAGTGATGGTGGTGGTGGCAGAAGCCATGCCCCAGAACCCGCAACAACAAAGGCCGCAACAGCAACAACGTAGAAGAAGACCACCACAACAAGGCGCTCAAGGGCAGGCCCAAAGACAGGGGCAACAAGGCGCACAAGGGCAGGCCCAAAGACAGGGGCAACAAGGCGCACAAAGGCAGGCCCAAAGACAGGGGCAACAAGGCGCACAAAGGCAGGCCCAAAGACAGGGGCAGCAAGGTCCCAGAAGATCTGGCGCAGCTGGTGGTCAGACCGGCCAAGCTGCCCAAGGGCAGCGAAAGAAAATCCCCCTCCACCTCGACCCTAACCTCACCCTGTCCAAAATTTCTCAGAAGAACTTGGATGATTTCTTGGCCAGCGCTGAGGCCGTCAACGAACTCGTCACTTGCTTCGAGAGCTTGAAGAAGTGCCGCGCCAGGGCTGGAGTGTCTCTTGTTCGTAAGTATCTTGCTTTGGATTTTGTGAAGATTTTATCGTATGATACAGCTAATGCACGGGTAAATATAATTTGAGGAGATCCTTCAGATACAAATTGGTAAAAACGAAAAGTCGGATTACATTTCGCATTACGCTACGCCTTTAAAGCGCCCATACTGACTACTTGGTTTCGTTCCATATATAAATCTATTCCTATTAAACTGATGCGTTTCAGTTTAGACGTAACAGTAGTTAAGAGATATTACCACCCTGTTAGTAGTGTGTGCTCGCATGATACGTGCAGAGGAATAAAATTTCACGATGAGGTCTGAGGTCCAACAACCTGTTCTGTACGGGTTGAGATTATGCTAAACTTTCATTCCAATAGTTTATTTAATTAAGAGAAGCTTTTTTCAGCCAGTGCAGTGTCTTAGGAACTGCTCGCGCCCATAATATAAAGACATTACTAAACGCCAACTGTGTAGCTCTCGCATGCTCAAACTTTCAACGTATGAAGTTGAACTATCTGTAGCTAACATGTACCTGAAAGGGCGATATTTGCATGGTAAAAGGAGAGCTTGAATCACTGATAGAAGGCCTAAAGTGAGGATCCCCGGCTGCCTGGTTTCGCCTGAATTAGCTTGGTGGCCGATGTTTCATACATGGATCGATGAGAGTGAACTTCTTTTGTAGTTTCAAGGATGAAATATGCAGCAGAAAAATAATTGTTCGAAGCATTACGATGGAGTGCACAAGGCACTCCAGTGAATATAAGAAAATAAGTCAATCTTTGTTATTCCGCAGGTGACGTGAGGAGCCTCGGCAAGGGAGGTACCTGCCAGAACTGCTCGGATGCTGAGCGCAGACACACGAGGAAGCTGGTCGGAAACGCCATCGCTGGCCTTCAGCAGAAGCATCCTCAGGAGTGGAAACGGCTCTTGCCCGAAATTGGTTTCTTGTTGTAGAGATTGAACTGTGATATCGCTACAAAACTGCTCTCGTTATAGTTTATAGTTCATCTCTTGTGTGCGAAGGTAGATGTGTGCACGATTCTTGGCGCTATAACATATGACTTTTACTTGCTTCTAGAAGCCTGAGTACCTTTAAAGTAAAAACTCTCAAGGAGGCAGCTTGTGATTACTTTCTTGCCTGGCATGTTCTTTTAATTTTATTCATGGTACAATGCCAGAATTCGGATGATATGAATTATTTTGGTAAATATTCCTCTAAGATTCTGAGCAGTCGGTTCAAAAGGTTCATTGTCAGCGAACAGTTTCTTAGTAAGAACACAATCGAACACAAATGCAGGTATCACTTGCATTTCTGGTTATTTATTGTTCCTGTTTATGTGATAATAATTTCATTTTAATAAATGTCTGCATTAACAATTGTAATACGATCTTATTTAAATACCTTTGTAGTTTCAGTTGCTCAAGCCCTGAATTTGCAGAAAAATGCTTGGTCCAAGAAACTAAAAAGTCTGATATAAAGGATTGTATGCATTCGGCAATTTATTTACTTGTGGTAGCTCTGTAGTGAAATAATGCTATGCTTATCACAATTCAAAATACATCAGACGATGCAAAAACATTTATAGGACGCAACATGGAAAGTGCGCACAGTGAAGGTCTATGCGTATGTAATAACCCGGTACCCACACTGGGGTTTGTTATAAAATATTATTGAAGTCTCATGAGAGCTCAATTGTCTAGGTGCGTAATTGGAACTTGAAAACTAAAATGACGAGCTGAAATTTAATTTCTTACGAATTGAATAATTTTAAATTAAAGGTGAAAATCTGCTGTCATGCGACGGTATTGGGTGAAGATGTTTCACGTGCGACTGCTTGCATTGAAGAGTGGGAATTATGTTCATTGGTATTTTAAAGAAAATATGTGAAATAATATCATCTCTCAGCGACGTTGTAGTTTTAACATGGAGCAATGGTCATAGTGCTGTACGCTTTTTATACTGCAATATGAAATCACCTTTTTGGTGACTGCTTTCATTTCTTAAAATCACCATTGCATTTCCCGAACTCATGGATATATCACACCGACGGTAGCAAAAAATTAAAATTGGCTCAGAAACCATAATTTTCTTTATATAAACTCCAAAATCCAATCATTTGTGCCTTTTCATATTGTTAACAGTTTGTTCAATTTTCTTGAAGATCCGTTCATAACTTTTTGAGTTATACTGTTAACAAACGGTATGACAAACATGAGTCAAACATACAAACGAACTAACCAATCTACACCAAAATTCGATCATTTATGTCTTTCAACAATACCAACAACACCTATAAATTTCATAAAGATCCATTCATTATTTTTTGAGTTATTGTGCTAACAAGCATAAAATTAAAAACAGTGACAAACGAACGAACGAACAAGCAAATCATAACCAAAATTTGGTCATTTACTCTTTGTTATATACCTAACAACTCTTGCTAATTTCATCAAAATCCATCCATAACTTTTTGAGTTAGAGCGTCGAGAAAAATGCGGCAGACAAACAAACAAACAAACAGATTTACATATCTTCACCAAAAGTTAATCATCTGTTCCTCCTAACATACCTAACATTCCCTGTAAATTTCATCCAAATCGGTTCATAACTTTTGGAGTTATCTTGGTGACAGACAAACAGTCAGACAGACAAACACGACGAAAACATAACCTCCTAGGCGGAGGTAAATATTCGTCTTTATGAAGAACGTTTAATGGGCAATGGAATGAGGAAGAGCTAAGGTGCCACCGACCAGAAAGCTCAGTTCCATCGAGTGAAACTAAGTTAATGACTTTAAATTGCTCGGAACTTAAGAGAGAGCTCGCTTGGCCACGGTGGATAAAGTTTCATACGTTAATCACAAACCGAGTATTCTTAAGACGACCATGATCTTAGCTTCTCTCGATGGAACTGTTCGTACCAATGTTGCATTTATAGACGATGTCTTAGGAAGAAAGTAGTGTAGAAGATTCTATTCTTGTGTCGGTACTGCTCTATCTTGCATTTGGACCACTGTGTAGCTTACTGCAATAATTGTAACTAACTGGACCCGTGGAAATTGCACGGATAGTGCACGCTTTCACTTACCTTATAATCTGAGGTAGCACTTCTATCTTAACCCACACCGTCTGAACTAACGTCCGCCGCTTATCCCTGTCTATCGTTAAGCAGTCCGTCTACTTTACATCTCGTTTAAGGATACGTTCGATTGCGCAGCAAAATTGAGCAATTCAGGCTTAACTTGTCTGAATCTTCAAATAGGTACCCCGACTTCGACTTGTTGATTCAAGTTTCAGGTTTTGATTTTTTATCAGCTACATGTGAGACTTCCATGAACTTAGTCTTTCTTACTCCGAAAAATGAAGATTTCAGTCGGCTGAGCATAATCAGGCTGCTTCATGCGTCTAGGCCGGACACGATTCAAAGGGAAGATGCAAAAGTTCCTGTCAGCATTTTCGGAAAAGCCAAGCCAAGTTGGCTTGGCTTAGATCGAGTTTGACGACACAATCGAACGTGCCCTAACCTTACCTAGTATTTTGATTTCATCAGTATATCACACATTTGTTCTGTCAGCAAAAATTCGCACTTATGTCTTGATAAAAACATGAAAATACGACGGTGCTTCTTGCAATGTTCTCCTATGGATTTGCACACCTTTCTTAAGCTCTGTTTCCCACAGTTTACAGATAATTTAGCCCTCTATAAGGTTACACGTTTCAATTTTTTGTCGGCGTATCCGATTTTCTTTTCATAATTTCGGGACGCGTGGATACAATGAGTAGCCTATCATTTTTGTTCTTAGGTTAATGCGATATCTATACAATGACAGAGAACAAATGCAATCAATTTCTTTACTTGAAGCAGGGTAATCTTTTGTTCGCAAGATGTCGTTGTATTTCCTCAGATTTCACACTGTAGCGGCGGATGCTTTCCCAGCAGCACATTCGCTTCAAAAAAGACTCAAGAGTAGAGATGCCCAACACTACCCGTACTGTTTACCGTGGAGTATCCTGGCTGGCCTTATTAACTCCGCCAAGGAGGTTATGTTTTCGTCGGGTTTGCCTATCTGTCTGTTATTCTGTCTGTCATCAAGATAACTCAAAATGTTATGGACCGATTTTGACTAAATTTACAGGGATTGTTAGGTATGTTAGGAGAAACAGATGATTAACTTTTGGTGAAGATCTGTCCATTCGCTTGTTTGTCTCATTTTCTTTCAATGCCATAACTCAAAAGTTCTTGGATTTGTATGAAATTAACATGAGTCTTTAGGTATATCACGAAGAGTAAATGGCCAAATTTTGTAATGATTCGTTTATTCATTCATCCGTTTGTCATTGTTTTTAATTTAATGCTTGTTAGCTCAATAACTCCAAAAATGATGACTGGATCTTTATGAAATTTATATAGGAGTTGTTAGTCATATTGAAAGACATAAATGATTAAATTTTGGTGCAGATCGGTTAGTTCGTTTGACTCATGTTTGTTATAATGTTTGTTAGCAGCGTAACTCAAAGAGTTATGAACGGATCTTAAAAAAAACGGCAGGAACTGTAAACACTATCAAAAGGCACAAATGATTAGATTTTGGAGTTGATAAGAAGAATATCATGGTTTTAGAGCCGATTTGAATTATTCATTACCGTTGCCTTACTTTACGGAAGTATGAGCTCTCAGAGGGCTCTAGTTAGGATGTCATCCGCCCCAGCACACCGAATAAAATGTTGTGAAAACATTAAAAGTGATAGATATGATACATGTGAAAGGAAATTATTCACATTTGAAGCCAAGTCTCTGATTAAATATTATCTAATTGTGAAGAGCGTGACACAAAAGGTACGTAGGTAGGTACGTAAGAGCGTATTAATATATACATATTTACTTAGCGTAAATCAAATGCATTTTACATATATGGGGTGTATAACTATTTACATATCTTGAATCAAAACAGTATATGCACTTCGTACAAAAATACCCGCTATCCATATTGTTACTTTCGCCTAGAAAATATTATTTTTGACGGTGTTTGTCTGTCTGTTATCAGCAAACGAGTAGCATACAAAGTTATGGACGGCATTTTATAATATTTACAGGAACTTTTAGAAATGTTACGAGGAACAGATGCTTTAATGTTGGTGATGTTCCGTTAGTCTGTTTATCGGGCTGTTTTTCTTTCTGGGTATCAGCAAAGCCAGAAGTTATGTAAGGTTATTCTTGTAATTTACATGAACTGTGAAGAATATCACCAGAAAAAGATGAATAAATTTCTCTGATGATCCGTCAGCCTTTTTTTCTATCTGTCTGTCTTTCTGTCTATAAGTGACACTTACTTAAGAAATTACGGATAGATTTTCACAAGTTTGCAGCATTTACAGCAGCTGCTAGGAATGCTACCAGGTGCAGATAATTCAATTTTGTGACGATCCGAAGAAAATCCTGGATTCTAGGTCATTTTGAAATTTTAGTTAGCATTGCGTTGCTTGCTAGGCGGTCTGCGATTCCGGAGTTCTTCTCTATTTTTGGCATTTTTTTTAACTATTAGTGCACCTTCTGCTTGGAAACGTAACATACATTGTACCTGCAACTTAATAAACAATTGATAAACTGATAGCTGATGCAGTAGGGCATTAATTAAACGTATTTAGTAGTCCATAAACTACAGATGCACTTCAAAATGCTGCAGTAGAGTAACCTTATTTAGAAATGATCGTACAAGAAAGTAGGCATTTGTTACCTGTAAGTATAGCACAATCCTAATACAATATAGAGCGCTTCGTGATTTTAATTATTGATTTCGTGTCCGCATATTAATGAAATAGGTAGGCGATAAATAGGCTAGGTTGAAGATTTTGTACTTAAGTTACGTTTTCTTAAAGATCGATGACCAATTTGCAGAAGATTGCGAAAGTGGGAACCTCATCCCTTATCTGAATGCACTTTTTACTTGGAACACTTCTTGAAATCGAAACAATATATTTGCAGCGTCTGGAGTGTGATTTTATAACTTTTTTCTCTCAGGTCCCGAAGTATAAATTCGGCATATGATCAACGAAGCACTCAAGAAGTGATGATTTTTCACCGGCAGTAGACAATTATTTCTTCTATGTAGCTTACTTTCATTCGTTGAAGGAGCAGATTTCACTTCATAGGCCGAAATTTCAGCACTTCATTGAAGAAGTTATTTGAGTGTAAAAGACAATATCATGGCTACGGTGCGCTCACATTGCATTTAAGCTGACTGGAGTTGCTTTCAATTTTATTGCAGTGTTTAACTCAAGATTTACTTCTGTCTCTCACTATGGAAGACGTACGTGTAAAAAGAAGGCGACTGGAGGATAGGGAACGTATAAGAAGACGAGACTACTACAGTCTCAAAAATAAAGACGCGCTTCTAATGGAGAGGGATGAAGCGTCTATGCGACTCAGTGTCAAGAAAAACTTGAGTCAGAATGGTTACAGAAGGGAATAAGAGCTGCTAATAAGCGTGAGCGGGAAAATATGCAAACGGCAAGTCAGAGAAAAGAGGACCTAAGGAAGAGAGCACGAGAAAGGTTCGATGAAGAAAATGAAGAAGTAGGTCAGAGAAGAGATGATTCAACGCCGTCTAATATTAAGTAAATATATCGATTACTAGAGTGCTCGCGCTGTCATAAAATGACAGCGAATAATTTGTGTTGATCCTTGTTCATTAACCATGCTTTCCTTCATACAATTGCCAACTTTAAAGACAATCGAGATGAGGGTTCATAGCATCCTAATTACCCTAATTACTGAGCATCAACAATCTTATTTTCTGACATGAAAATAATTCATTACTTCTGCCGTCAGTTCCGCAACACTGAAAAGAATTGATTCGATTTGGTATCATAAATACCCTAGTGGGTCATATTTGTCCGATAGTTTTTTGGTTACTGAACGATGCTTCGTCGACAATTGCATAAAAGTTGAAAGAATAGTTGATGCAACAAAATCATCTCTGGGAAGAAATTACGAATCAAGATGCATGAGAGTGCCAATGGAAGCTTCAGATACTTTCAATGCTGAGATTTTAACTTCGGCAATGCAAGAAGTGCATTTAGACTCGAGGCCGCCCGATACTTTGCCATAAATTCGACGTATGGAGAAGGTAATACTCGCACGAAACATACTAAGCCTGCCACACTTCATTTTTGAATTTCAACTGTCCCTAATTAAGATACGTTTGCCATCTTCTGCAACCCGGCCTATTTTCTACTTATCAGTTTTCAATGGAGCTTGAGAGGACGACCAGAGCCTCCAACCTGGGCTAATTTCCGCCTATCTGTTTTGTTAAAGCGTGACAGAAAATGGATAACAAACAGATAAATACACATGGGTCTTTATTATATTTTAGACTAGAGGGCCCAGCCGTCAAAAATGACGACAAAAATTTTGTGATTGAACTTTCTTATTGGTTCGGTTCCCAGTATGGGTTTTGCTGTATTATAGGTCTCATCCCTGCAGGCCTGATCTTCCATTAGTGAAATTCAAGCTGTACAACCATGAGTTTGCGATAGCAAAATATCCCCCTCCCCCTGCAAGATAAGGAGTGAATATCAGCTTGGAATTGACCAAGCGTTAAGTTGCACGGCACTAAGAAAAATATAGTTCAGTCAAAAGAATTCACTGAAAATGCCCAGGGCTCACCGTATTTTGGATACCAACTGATTGTTGAACTTCCAGCGTCGAAATTTGGCTGCGATGTAAATTTCAATATAAAAAGGCGTCAGCTCAGCGTGAAGATTCAATTATTTCTATGTCATTTAGCAATGAAAGCGGCGATCCAGAGGCTAAGGATCCAGAGGCTGGGGATCCAGAGCCCGGGATCTAGAGGCCGGAGATCAAAAGCTATATTTGTCACCGGTACTCCAAGCGCTGAAATTGTATGGTATCTCAACTTGTTCTTCAGTACATGAATTTTTTCCTATTAAACTCTTAACTGCGTGACGGAGAGACGGACCACAATTGGAACAATCGACCAACAACTGTGTTTTATTATATAGCGGATAGCGTGAATCTTTAATATGGCGATTACAACGCTTCAAATACTTAAATTTCCTATACCGAAAATAGTTCCGATCTCTTTATCTTTTACGTAGAATTTCTTTCTTCTTTAATCCATAGAAGCCCCTCCCATACATGTGCGAGTATATGATTGTTATTTCTCCCTTTCATTTGTGTTGAGAAGGCACGTCGAAAATTTTTTGTTTGCGGAATTGGCCGACGAGAATACTCAGTGGTATGATGTTTCTAGGTTGCAGATGCAATACAAAAAATCAGGGCAAATATTTTACATTGACACCTCTTTAGTATACTCTTGCTTTAGGTAGTGACTGAGTTAAGAAGGACGCATTGCACGAGCCAGGACCCGGATGCTCACACGCCTAGTAAAGTTACAAGTATCGTAACTGTACAGCTGCAGGCACTAATGCAACCATGTAACTGCTGAAGTTTTACGTTTTTACTCCTCGATCTAGCACCTGAATCAGTCTATTATTTGGGTATGCACAGGCTAGAAGTTCAAATTACTTTGATCATATAGCTTCGTGAAAATCAGTATCAGAAAGTAACAATATCTGAGCCGTGATCTCGGTACTTCTCCAAGGGACAGCACAGTTTACATTGCCGTAACTAACAAGGCTTTTGTGCATCCGGCCCCAGGTTAAGCTAGTTAATACATATCACAGGAGGCAAGCCCTGGCGATACTACTTCGGTCGAATTTACCCGCCCTTCATCCTGTGTTGCCAAAAGTAACCACGAAACTAAGCATTAATCTTTTGCATCTGCCAGAAATTTCTTAACGTAATCTGGGCTGTATCCAAGTTACAGGCCGGCAGTGTAATCAAGGGAAGAAATATCTTGGTTCAGCGTAAAAGACAGGCACAAATTACTAAAAAATACAATAATACAGGACAATATTAGTTACGTGTACACACAAATACTCATAAATCCTAATATAAATAAAACGCTTCGTCTATTTATTTGTTTGTTTCGTGTCCGCTCCTAAGGAAATAGGCGAAAAATTGAGTTACGTTTTCATAATGATCGATGACTAGGTTGCAGAAGATGGCGAAAGTGGGATTCTTTTCAATTCAATTTATCTGAATGCACTTCTTGCTTGAAACAGTTTTTGAATCGGAACAAATATATGCAGTTCCTGGAGTCCAATGCTATAACTTTTTTCTCTCAGGTCACGACGTATAAATTCAGCAAATGATCAACGGAGCACTCATGACGGGCAATAGACAATTATTTCTTCTAGCTTACTGTCTTTCTCTAAGAGAGCAGATTTCTCTTCAAAGCCCAAAATTACAACACTTCAATGAAGCAGGTATTTGAGTATGGAAGACAGTAGCATGGATACGGTGCTCTCACATTGCATACTAGCTGACTGGAGTAGTATTCAAGTTAATTGCAGTGTTTTACTGAAGATTTTACTTTGGGAGATGCACGTTTAATTAAGAAAAAAGATAGAGTTCTTATAAGAAGAACGAAACTACTGCAATCGCAAGAACGAAGACGTGCTACCAATGGGGAGAGATGAAGCGCCTATGCAATACTGTGACAGGAGAGACTTGAAGCAGAAAGGTTACAGAAGGAATTAGAGCTGCTTATAAGCGTGTGCAGGAAAATGTGGAAACGGCACACATCGATTACTGCGGGAATTTTTTCACGCACGGGTCCAATAGTATATAAATAAATAGCCAATCTTTAACCCAAACAACGATTTGTAGATTCGTAGATCTAAACAATAAAAAATAAGTTCTCTACGAGTGCCATCTTTCAGTTGGAGAACCGTCAAATAGTACCGTAGTGTTCACATCCTCTAACAGATTCACCTCAGCAGCAGAAGGTTGTCATTCAGGAGGCTCACTTTAGTTACTAGTGCCTCTTTCTCCTCACGCGCATGATGTAACTTTTGTGCTTTGGTAATCATTTGATAGAAAGAAGTCTGACTAAAAATCCCATTAGGGTACTGTAATAACTATAGCCATGGTAAGTTCAACTGACATATTGAGAATGTCCTGGTGCGAGATGATAATTGGAACTAATTCCAAATTTTTATGAAGCGAAGAACACAGTTAAAGCAAAGAAATTGTTAAGTGTGTGTTTGATCATTTATTGTTTGTGACTCACACTGTTTATTTACTCTAGTGAGCTCTATTAGCATCAGAAATGAACCAAATTACGAAAAGAGGCTCATACCCTCGTTACTTCACTTGCTTTTAAGCTTAACCAAGATCGCCTGGTAGAAAATCGAAGCGTACATGTGCCAGTATGGGGTTTCGCATCGGACGATTCTTAAAGGACGCGCTAGAGCAAGTAAGTATTGCGTGCCAAAAGTTCACACATCTTTTCGTAGAAATAGTGGTAAATTGGTCAACGACAGTACTGTTAGTGCACATTTTTTCATCCAGAGTCCCGTTGGACTTGATTGCGATGATAACTGGTATTGATCCGCCGCATAAACTGTATGGAAATGTTTCTGAGATGGTTGACAAGCTGTACATAAAATTCCAGTCTGATGAAATGAAGAGACATCACTCGCCACGGCGACATATGCCATCCATGCCCTAAGTAATGCAGATCACTATCAGCCTAAAACTTTGACGATTGCTTACAATATTCGAGATCAACTCATTTCCCCAGAAAAATTCTAGCATCTCAAGTGGTGTAAGAGAACTGAGCAACTCTTTGGAGTTCTAACGGAAAACTTTCCTTCAGCACTCCAAGAGTGCAGTACTTTAGGGTGCTGTGTCAGCCTGTTCGGCCCAAGCTTATAGCTCACGACGGCCGATTAATGCCCTGTTTCTGTCCTAACCTATCCTGTAATAACCTAACTTACTTAACCTGAGCTAACTTAATTTTACTCCAGGGGACCCTGAATGTTACCTTAGCCTTCGAGACGTCTTTTCTGCTTCCCACTTCGCTTCCTTCCTTTCTCGTATTTGTACTGATGATGCTTTATTCTATTCCTTTTCATAGGCGTTGATCCTGCGTGGTAATACCCTTGTTCATGGGTTCTACATTTCTATGGACATACAATGTGTCCCTTCTTTTTTCTTCAGTGATATCGCCTCTGTAGTGGAAACGGAGGCTTAAATTATTCAATTTAATAACTTTATCTAGTCTAACCTAACTAATCATAGACTAACCTAACTCTACCTAACCTAAAATATCCTACGCTATGCTAGCTGTTTCATGGTCGGTAATTCTTTGTATTTGACTTCTTTTTTTATCAACATTTTGACAGATTTGGTTTCTTTCCCAAGTATTTCCTTAAATCAATACTGAATTTTTCAATAACTTTGTTGGTCCCTGCTCCTCCCAAGCGGCTCCACCGTAAGCTCATTTAGCTGCCTCCTGGTTGCCTCAATGGAGCCCAGACGGCTGCATCACCAAAACATGCCGTTGCCGACCTAGCAACATTCATCCAATAAACTTCACAGGTTTTAGTGATCTCATCAATGTACCTAACTGGATCTGTTTTGATTGCCTGCCTCAGTCCTGTATTAAAACGAGAAGAACGCTAATGGTCCCTTGGAGTCTGCTTGTGATATGCTTGCAGGACATTCTCTATAGCTCAGTGGTTCCAAACTTTTTGTGATCCAGTGCCACTTGGAGGTCCTGCAGAATCGCTGCGTACCACCTGGTTCCAGAGAAACTAAATTCGATCAGATATTTCTGTACTTCCATAATTTTACAAGTAGAATACGTAAATCAACTTCAAAAACAACTCAATGCGAGGGCTGTATCTGCTTCTTCTCCACCAACTGGCTAATGCGGTGCATAACGTTGCTCACAGCACATCGGAAATCGTGCCCGGGCGCAGCAAGACGGTTCCGGATCTTCGACTTGATGGTCATGAAGGGTGAGAACCTCTACTCGCACTACCACGTCGAGGGAAAAATCAGTAGCTGGGGAACAGCGCGACGAGCTAGCGTCGGGTGCTTACGAGGAGGCGATGCTCACCCAAAAGTTCAAAGGAGAACAGTCTTTGTGCTTGGTCTTTGTTGTCTAATCAGCTTGGATATCTATGAGTCCGTTTTGATCCCCGGCCCCAACAGGCAGATCGGCTCAATTAACGAAGAACGGATTGGCAACGTAAGCACAACATGCCAAGTCCGGAAAGAAATGCTTTAATTCAGTCTTGAGCAGGGAGAGGTGATGGACGATTTCTTGGGCAAATTCATCAGTGGGCTTGCTCTCAAGGGCAGTCAGGAGTTTGAACATCCAGTGGCGTCTGCTCTCCATGTTTTATATCCACAGATCCAGCTTCCAGACAAACGCTCCCACCTTCGAGATGAACTCTGTGACAGTGCAGTCGGGCCCTTCGACAAGCTTAAGTGCTTGAGGGTTCCAAAAATGTCCGACAACTAGGTAGGCCAACCTTGAGGTAAACTCATCTTCCAGATCTTTGTGAAAACCGAGTTCCTTCTCCGTGAAGAAAACGAATTCATGTCTCAGTTCAAAGAGAGGCCTCATCGTATTACCCAGGGAGAGCCAGAGCAACTCTGGTGACCATGGCTGAACTACGTTAACAGGTTAACTCATCGCTTGACCATTTTGAGACGGTTCTGAGCATCTACTCGTGTGACGTCAGGTGGAGAGAAGAACGTCGGTGTTGTACAACTTTCAATAGTGTTCTTTATTCATTTATACCAATATTTCCGCTACCTTGGGCTGATAATTGATGTTCGGCTATTTTGAACACGGAAAAAGGAACTTGGTGAACCTTCTTCTTTTTCCTAAAGCTCCTGAGTAGCACATTTTTTTGCCCGTGTAAAATGATAAACCACTACGTAGTAATTAGCAGTAATTCAATTTTCCCTCCAGATTTTTTCATGTAAAATCAGAAAACGCCAATTTCTCTTAAAGAAGTCATTAAACTTGAAACAAAATATTCCTAGTTGAACTTTGAACGCATGTCTAGCTAAGTTACCCTAATAATTACGATTTTCTCAGAAAAGTCGAAAGAAAATGCTGTGTCGACGGGGAAACTATTTAATCACATGAAATACCGCCTTCGAACGGGTAATAAATGAAGCTTGAACTAGTAAAAAAAAACACTTCGCCGTTTGACCATTTGCAATAATACTTTGACGAGAAAAGCTATTTAAACTACAAATTTGGGCAATTCTTTACTTTAGACGAGCCAGTCTATTTTCTTTATTCGTGGTCAGATTGTTTCGAAACTTGTACAATATACGTAAAAATGATTTTTAAGAACATTTTATTCGTGTAAATTTTTCGATTTTCACAATAGTTTTTAAATAATGTTGACATTAAATTTTCGGTATTATTATACTTTCACTTACACTGATTTTTATTGTGTTCAATATGTAAATTGGGTCAATTTAAGACAATTTACATCAATAACGTTTTCGTCGCAAATGCTTAGTTTTCGAGATATATGGCTTTGAAGTCCCCATTGTTTTTCTATGGGAGAAAATACCGAGCGATCCCATACAAGAGAAATTAGGGTTCGATTTGGTAAGTTTAGGTTACGTTAGGCAAGATTAGGTTAGGTAAGATTAGGTTAGGTAAGGTAAGATTAGGTTAGGTAATATTAGGTTAGGTTAAGTAAGGTTAGGTTAAGTAAGGTTAGGTTAAGTAAGGTTAGGTTAAGTAAGGTTAGGTTAAGTAAGGTTAGGTTAAGTAAGGTTAGGTTAAGTAAGGTTAGGTTAAGTAAGATTAGGTTAAGTAAGGTTAGGATGAGTAAGGTTAGGTTAAGTAAGGTTAGGTTAGGCAAGGTTAGGTTTGATTAGGTTCTTTTTAGGTCGCTAGCAAGCCTGTGATGACATCTGCTATTTTCTCCCATAGGAAAACAATGGGAAATTCAAAGTCTAATATCTCAAAAACTATTGCAAAAAAGGAAAAAAAAATGCTTGAATAAAATGTTCTTAAAATTCAATTTTACGTATACTGTTCATGTGTCATAACAATCTGACCATAAATAAAGAAAATAAACTGGCTCGTCTAAAGTAAAGAATTACCCAAATTTCACAAGTAAAGTTTATAAATTTGAAATTAAATTACTTCTAAAGAGATTAATACTGCCAAGATAATCCGTATGCAACTGTAGTTTTTTCCCTGTAAGCCATGTTCTTCCGCGGTAAGTTTTCGGGCGAAGTGTACTAGTATGTAAAATGATATATGATGATTACAAAATAAGCAGTATCAGTACTTAGGAAGCCGTGGCTATGTTGTTGTAATTGATTTTTTCGCCTTTCAACCTATTCGCTTGACATTCTATAGCCTTATTTCAAGCAAACGGATTTTTGTATCGCAAAGTTAACAGCTGTGATCGTGTAGAAATTATTACCCATCTTTTTTTTTTTTTGTTTATGGGAGCCCAGGCTCACCGTATTTATTAAGCAAGTAACAGGTATGAACTAATTAGCACTGTTTGCTATCTATCTCTCCACCTGACGTCACAGGAGTGGGCGGGGCTTAACACCTACCTGCGCGTGAGTTAACCTGTTCGTTGTTCAGCCATGCTGGTGACAGAGGGGACAGATATGGTGGGAGCCAAAATCTTCACAGAGAAGCTTGAACAGTCGAGTATTCAGGGCGGATGTTTTGACGAAATAAACAATTCTGATAACTTGGTTCAATCACGATAACAACTTTGAAGGGAGTTTTATAGCACAGAAGGCCAATCTGTTTATGAAACAGTGGACAGCAGTTCATAACCCCGACAGTGTTCGCGTACCACCAGGAAGGTCCTCACGTACCACAGATGGGAACCACTGCTCTAGCTGTATCCCCTCAACTTAGCCAAGGTGCCTTAAACAATGGACTTGGCATAACCAGAGGCTCTGACGACCTCACTATGCGTCGTCCAGAGCTACCTGAAACGCTTGCCACATCCCTTCGCTCAAATTATTTAATTTAACCCACAATCATTATAGTGCGTGTAACTGAAAGTTGAAAACATATGGTTATAATTTATACAAATCCAAAGTTGTAGCAACGCAAATACAAATCTTACTTGTCTTATAGATAATTGATATAACTGTAATCCAAATTTATGAGTTCGACCTGGAGTATGCGGGATTTTTCTTCAACCGGCACCCGTCTTATTACACACCTTCACAAACACACAAACAAGAAATGGTTGTATTGTCAGTGAGTTGTTTATTCGGTGAACCGCACTTAATAAAAGAGCCAAAATTCCGTCATCCAAATTAGCTTCGTCATAACAAGAAGAGCACAACATGAGCCAATCATTAGCTTTAATTGTGCTCGAAATGGCAAAGTTCATTTCAATGTCATGGCGGCGGCCAACTCCCTCCTCTGGCGGGATGCTGTGCCGCTATTTTTTGCGATGCTCGTCGAGAAGCGAAGG
Source organism: Parhyale hawaiensis (assembly GCA_001587735.2). NCBI lineage: Eukaryota > Metazoa > Arthropoda > Malacostraca > Amphipoda > Hyalidae > Parhyale > Parhyale hawaiensis. The sequence goes on along the minus strand of LQNS02278094.1, from coordinate 41,174,203 downwards.
ATGTCCACTAGGCAGCAGTATTCGCTCGCTTCACTCCATAGCTTTGTCTAGGGCACGTTATTGTATACAAACATGCACCAACTCTTGTCCGGAAAATTCTTGCAAAATATACAAGAGTCCCGGTGTCTGTTGGACCAGAGTGATGCTACTTGTCTCTTTGCAATAATCAGAGGTGGGCAGCCGCGGCTTTTATTTACTCGGTGGTTCGGCCGCACTTTGCCCACCTCCGGTGACGGATATTCTACGGTGTTATCCAGAGTGCTTTGGTTCCTGCTCGTTAACATCAATGCTTTGTGGTTGCTACCTCTCCAATTGAAGGTGCCGTTGGTCAGTGTGGCGATTTCGAACCTACCAGGTTTGGTTTATTTCCAACGTCTGACAAGAGCGCTAGTATGGCCACTTTGAAACACATTGCAAAAGTTTACAGCAACCTTTTTATGACTCAGGAGAAAACTGCATTATAGAAAGCTGGATTGAGTTTACTGCCATCATCAGTAGTAGATTTGGGCATGACAATGGAAACCCTATTCAGCGGAACGAAACCAGCGGACCTCTCTCAACTCATTACATGTCAACTCTGGTGAGCATAGGCACAAACACCATCACTTCACTACAGGAGTTACAACATTTCAGCGCGAGATATAAACGTTTATTTCGCTTCATTTTCATTAGCTACTTTAATTAACATTCGCTGCTCTGAGGTAAATTAAAAAAAAAAAAAATAGGAAGCTTGTGTGATTTTTAGAATTTTGCTCCGCAAGCTTTGAGCTAATGCCAGTAAACCAATGAGCTGATTTTCCAACCTTATCGATTTCAATGCTCATAAACATGCCAGTGGAGAAATGAAATCACTCGTACTGGATTATCCTCTTGCTGGTCCAGAAAATGGCGCTTACCGTCAAGTATTGTTTCTTCACTCGCTAAATTGTTAATTAGTGTTCGCGCGAAGCTCACAATCTTTACAGAATAGAGATGTTTATTTTTTTTTACTTATCAGCGAAGAAAACAGTTTCGCTGGGTCAAAGAAGCTAATTACGATTGTATGAACTCAAGGAACATATAATCGTAGATCAGTTGTGTGGATAATAATTTATTCTAAGATCATTTGTGTCTAATACTGAGCAATCTCAGTTCATTTCTGGGAATGGGCCTGTGGGTCGTCTACTGCCAGCTAGCTTACCTATCTATCTATATTATACTAAAAATCTGTGAACCTTGTTTATTTATTTACTTGTTTGTGTCTTGTTTCACACGGTTTCTTTACTTTACGATAGAAAGAAATTCCAGGGATGAAGACTTAATTCGATTATATCTGTAATACGGAATGTAAACCTGAGCTCGGTTGCAAGAACGGGCGCGTTAAATCCAAAGGGGCTACGGGAAAGACAATTGGAATACGTAACATATAAATGGACCCTGCTCACAGTCTACTGAGGGTTGAATATTCATTAGCGCAGCATAGAAGCTGGTAATGGTGACCAATACGAGCAGGAGTGGAAGGCCGAATAGCGTATGGTCTATGACCAGCTGAACAACACCTGTTTCATGCGGAAGCAAACATGATTGTGATGACGACCCAACGGGTCACAGGCCGTCTAATAGTATACTAAAAGTCTGTGAACTTTATTTATTGTTTGTGTCTTGTTTATTTACTTGTGTCTTGCTTGCACACAGTTTCTTCTCTTTTAGATGAGAAAAATTTCGAAGGATAAAGATTTAATTCGATTGTTTCTGTAATGCGGAAGTTAAACTGAGCTTTGGCGCAAGAACGGGCACGTTAAATGCAAAAGTGCTACGGGATATATAACTGGAATACGTAACATATAAATTGACATTGCTTTCAGCCTGGGTGTTGAATATTCGTTAGATAAGCAAAGAAGCTGCTGATGGTGACTCGTCCAGGCAGGATTGGACGGCCGAATAGCGTGTGGTATATGACCAACTGAATAACACCTACTTTTTTGCAAAAACAAAGACGATCGTGATGACGACCCAACGGGTCACGGGCCGTCTAATATAATCTAATTAATCAACCGCTTGCAGTAGACCACCTTTGCAGCGCTAGTAAAAGCCTCATTGCCGCTGAAGTTAGATTGTCCGTCTCGTTGTTTTTCTGCTCTACTTCTCAGGGCAGAGCATTAACATATTGTTAACTGAGGAACCAACAAGCGCTATGGTTTAGCATAAGGTAATTTATTGTTGAGGATATTCTTTTAAAGCTTCCACGGTTGCACGGGCATTCGACAATTCTTTTTTTTTTCGTTTTTAGATGTGAGCTATTGCTATTGAGCTACAACAATATGTAGTTGCGACTAAGTATCTAGCAACTATCGTTGCTCATCTGACATTGTGCAAAAGCGTACTTAGTAAAAGGGCAGGTTATCAATCCCAAGATGGAGTCCTTACTTCTTTCGGAAGGTCACAACTAACAGCATAACACAACTTCACGCAAAAACAGCCTGAGAGGTACTAAGCCCTGAATATGGATTTTGTTCACGCGATACGGTTGTATCAGTAAAACCCATAGTGTCTCGAATTCGGCCTTGCTTTCACTTGGTTACAGCGGGCAATAAAGTTTCTCCTCTCCTTAATTTCTCGAACCAGGAAAATGAGTTCACATCTTCTTTAGCGCTGGCTGAAAACCACATGACTGAGAACCTATCCAAGACGTCATTAACTCTCTACACACTCAGTCTTATGGTTGTCGATAATCGATTGTGAATCGTAAACTGTCTGTTGTTGCTTCAAGGTCCACATAAATAATTTTAAAATGTAACATACACAATGCAGCGCTGACCACTAAATCCTCTGCCAAGACCAATTTCGGTCTCACAAGTTGTAGGAAACTAGTCAGTGTATGGGCAGCAAAGGATGTAACCTCGGGCCTTTTGCTTCTCCTCTGAGTGACTTCAAAAAATTTCGCGTTTTAACGTAATTTTATTTTCTATCGGTCCCACTGGAATTAACCATTTGTGCGTTGTCTTTGTTTTCCTTATCTCGCTCCCTTTGTCTTCGGTGTGTGTATGTTCTCGCCGCCCGAGCGGCCGCTGCTCCGCCATGTCCGGATTATATCGCCTGGTTCTAAAAACAAGCTGCAGATGCAGCGCCATGTAAGTCCTCGGGCACTGGGTTTTTGCTGCACTTTGCACAATAGCTGGCATGGGGCACTGGAAATAACTTCAGGAAATTCCAAATGCTGTTTCCGTTAAGAAGTGACAGCGCAGATTTGCTACTTTTTGATGCAGGCTCGCAATTTCAGCCAGTAAATTCCTCATCGTTTTACACCGAGCCGCAGCAGGCCAAAACGTGCGGCTCTGTAATGAATGCCACTGCGCTGCAATAGCTCTGAGGTCCTGAATTGTGACCCATACTTTATACCTACATAATGAATGTTGCCAGCGTATCTGAACATACAGAGCTGACCCTTACTTGCGCAAGCAATTATTCTTCCATCGTCTATGAGATTACTCATCCAGCCTCAGTATAATACGTGTAAAATTTGATTTACGTGTTGCTGTTGAGGGTGCTTCAGTAATCTCATATAGGCTGGGAGATTTCTTGTACAGATGGGGCACTTCTTTAAGTACGTAAATCTCCAGCGTATATTCACTATCAAGGTGTTATTCCTTATGTACTCTACCTTCTACAAAATCATCAGCAAAGGAGCGTGGTATTAACTAAACAGTTCTTCTGTCTTTGAGTCCGAAACGTGAAATAGAAGCAGGTTTCCAGAGTTTATGTGCGCTAGATATTTATTAATTGTAACTTTCAAGTGCCAGACTGGGTGTCGTGGAAGCCAAACATGACATGAGCTCCCTCACTAGCCCAAAAAGTGTACCAACACTAATGCTGACATGCTGCCCGTGGCTCCGAAAATCCATCTACAATGCGACAGAAAACTATGCAGAAGTGCTATAACCCTACCCCGACTCGTTGAGCAGGTGCGCTAAGCAGAACAGCTATGTTAGATTATGTTGTCTTGTTTTCGAATTTTTAAATATATTTTCTGGTAAACCAATAATTAAGTCATTGAGATATCCTATGGCATTCTTTGAGGATTATTCGTCTTTTAAGCATCATATTAAACTTACTGACAATAGAAGGCTTTACTTATGTAATCTACATAACACTCTTCCAGGCATAGTATCTATGGGCAAATGTACAGGGCTGTTTGCTTAATTTCAATCAGGTTCATCAGAATCATCTATAGTTTTCTATACTTAATTTACGGGGATCGAGCGTGCATCAAATTGGCCCTCCAATTTTAATGGAAGAAAGTTAGATAATAAAGTGAACGCGAACACAAGAGGGTGTGTTCACTAGAATCTGACAGTTTAAACTTAGAGTATTTGCGACAACACCTGGCCCGCAGCAGCTCCGCTCAGAGAGTCTACAAGCTACATCTGCAGCTGAGCTCAAAACAACCACCCTAAACAACAGTCATGTACAAACAATGAGAGGACACTCAGCGCCTGGCAGCCCCTGGACACACAGGGTGAACAGTGCAGCAACTGCTTTTGTTTCGCTTCAGATGGTTGCAATAAATTCCGCATCTAATTCGACGTCTCAAGGGCTACTCACCTACCAATCGGAAATTGTTAGGAGAATTTCCACTGTTATCCAATGCTGCTCCCTAACAAATATCGGATCGGAGCACTTTACTTTTCGGTAGGACTCCAGAACATACAGGCAAGTTTGCTGTCATCTTTGATCTCTGACGAACACTGGAGACGTCAGACCAACTGCCAGACTAACTGTCGGCTTTCATAGGTTACAGCAGCCAAAAACAGGATGACTGTCCAGCGCTTATGTCTGTTTTGCCCCGACACTCATACCAGCTTTACAGACGCAACACTAAACCACTTCACACGACTGGGTCATTGCCACTCCTTACTCGGCGTGAAGGTCACCTGATCGTAGTCATCAATAGAAAAGAAAGAGCCACTTTCACTAAAACGTTTCTTGTCGCAGGACTAAGCAAACCCTGACCTACGTAGGCTCCCGAGTTCATTACTATAGGTAGTGTTGTTCCCGCATGTTTGGCTGTATTGAATACCCTTGATAAATAATGGGTGTTAAAAGTAATCTGAAAAATATATAATTGCTTTCACCAGTGCACTTCAGAAACTCAACTGCACGATGGTTCACTGGCACAGAAACCAAATGAAACATATATTATAGACACGTGTTAAAAAGTTGTATTACAGGGTATCTTGAATTCCTGACTTCCAGTTTTTCTATATTCAATCTATTACTGATAGCATGAAATATACAGCCTGCTATAAAATTTATTATTACATATGGATACTCCTGCACCAACTTGTTCAAAATAATACATGATGTATAGAAGTCATAAAATACGTACTTGAGTTGAAATATGATAACCCATATCCGTGGAGTTTTTGGTTCTTCCAAAACAAAATTGAGGCACCGATCAGCCGCTCAATTGCGGCTTTAGCTTCTGCGTAGTTGAGTACACTGCTGAAAAAATATTACCTAACATACGGTTGCTGAACGGATATAGAAGCTGTGAGCACGAAAAACGGTCCAAATTTCCAATGCCCATGGCGTGAGACTTTCACAATATAACTTCTATTATATAACCTTCCCGCTATCTATATACACAAGCGTCAAATTTTCATTCTCAATACCAGTGCGTCATTTCTCAGAAAAATGTCGCAGACCATGTCATTAACAATTAAAATATTTCACTATTTCTATTTTCTTTGACGTTCATATGTGAATGAGTCAGTATAACCCAATCGGAAGTATTTCCGAAGGAGCATCGAAGAAATCTTGCCCCTGCAGAGGAACTTGCAAAAGCGAATAGGCTGACTCAATTGCTACCTACATACATTTCTATGCCCGGGACCTCTAGAAACTTTCAGTATGTTATCACACTTCCTACTTTATTAATAACTCGTATAATAAGTAAGAATGGAATTGATACTAAATTTAGGCAACAATTTTAAGTTAATTTTGAAGCAATTTCATAATCTAAAATTTTTGCATCGCCTGAATGATCGGTCATTTAGCTCTGGCAGAGGGTGCAAACAGCCCCGGCTGGGTGCCCTGAATNGGGCGGCGGCAGGGGAGGATTCTGAGAAAGTAACTCGTCTTGATGTACTTTTGGCTGCGAAAATTTCTTCTGATTTGAGTTCATTGAGATGCATCACGCTGCATGGTATAGAAGCATATGATCCTTACTTTATTAAACGATCTATTGCATCTAAATCTACAAACAATATAACAGAAATATGCTCTAACATTCTGACGATTTGAGGCTCGCACGGGATTGTCCACTATGGTTGCATCGCCATCTGACTACACAGTGAGCATCACCTCGCCGATGTTAGTTTCCTTTATAGTGTCCAAACGAATTGAGAAATTCATGACCACCTTCACAAGTATCGTTCCTCCAATACTTAGTTCCGATGGCCTCAAAGGATATTATTACCTCCAGTTAGGATCCACTTCATTAATCCTCTCTATGGCTGCTGAGAAACGATGATTGCCTACCATGGCATGGTTACGTGCCAGGTATTGGGGTAAGCAAAACAGCTGCCGCAAGCAGGACTGCCGCTGGCCATGCGAGACAACTCTCCCTTTTTGCTCGGCAGCGCGACCTGCAGTCTGCCTGGTCTTCCCCATGAGCCGGTCCTGGTCCGCACAGCCGGTCATACTTCTTGTTTACGGTCGGCCGTCTGTGTATATTCGGAACGCCGACGGTGACTTCAGTATCGTTGTCCATATGCTATTTGCCTCTGTATGCTTCACAGTTCTCAGGAAATATCCTTTACTTCGAAATTGATTGCCTCAGCTTGATTATTTCTCAACATACAAATTTTTGAAAATTTTACAGAGATTTGAATGCATTTTAGCAGGAAAAAATGTTTCCTTTCTGGATTACTCATTCATCAGCTTTTACCTACAAACTAAGGGTGAACTAACTGCCGCCGGAGAATCAGTGCTAAGAGGTATCTCAAATAAAATAAATCTAGCACTCGGAGTAACTCAAAAGGCTCAGACTACACCATATACTTGGCAGCCCACTGGAAAATGTGCACAGGGTTTTACTAAGGCGCACTTATCGGAAGAATTAAGAGCTACGTCGAATTGCATTACCTACAGTATAGACGACCCTGCAGGCATTATTGCAATACGGCTTAATATTTTTGGCTTGAAGACGGTCGAAGGGCATTTGACCCAAATCATCCAAAAGTGCTTGCACTACACGGCTGCAAGTAATAAAGTTGGGCGCAAAAAGCCCGTGCATATGTAGCTGTGCTCGCTGGTAATGGCGTCTCATGCCAATAATATTGCCATCGTCTTCTAGGAGCCGCTATCGGGCTAGCAATAAGTGCGGGGCAGGCAGAGTTCCATGGCGGAATATTCTTAGTTTGCTCATGGACTGGAGGATGACTAGTGACATTTAGCTTACGGATTTTACATTGAACACGGACAGAAAAAGAATTAAGAACTGTACTGACCGTTATCGTTTATATTGCGTGAACTCAGAGGAGTTTCAGTTCTGCAGGCTTATTGTACAATGTGCATGCATGTTGCGCTATAGTGTTTTTCACCGAATTTCTCCTGTTTTAGGTAGTCTAGGATAGTTATTCTTTGTTCATGTTACAGAGTAGCCAATACAAGTTCGGAGTCTTTAATTTCCAGGCGGGACTTGATGTTTTTCCGCCCCAAAAGCATTATCGAATGTTTGTAGACATTGAAGCTTATCTACAACGTCGTGGTCCTGCCAGGCGGTAGAGGTACTGTAAGTTCTGGAGTTCCTATCTGTAGCTGCCTAAGAGGGCGCCGTGGCAGATTTTAGTGTCATCTGAAAATATTGATGTTACTAACGATACTAATATCAAGATCGTTCATACAAATGACGAACAAGACTCAGTCAATCAAATTCTCTGAAAAAATGCCCAAATGAGATAGGAGTTCAGTCACTCGTCACTCCTTGCAGTTACACTTGCTATTAGCCATGAGTGAACCCAGTGTGAAAAATCAGCTGGATGCCCTGGGCATCCAGCTTTTATGTCATTAAGTTCCCCCTTTGCGGGTAATTGTCTTATATTTGGGAAGCTGTCACTGGATAAACTTGTGTACGAAAAGGGTTTGGTCAATTATTTGGTCAACTCTAGAAATCAGAGCCATTTAGCTTAGTCGTGGGGTTTCGTAAAATATTGAGGCTTGTTGCTAAGCGTCCTGGAGTAAGCTGTCGGGTGCAGGCATCACTATCGGTCGGTCTCGGTTACCTTTACCCAGGATTTGCCCCTGAGCATAGGTGACAGTATGCCGTAGGGCTTCAGCTCTCTGATGAGAAACTTAAGCGTGAAGCGCATTTTAGTCTTCTTGGCTCAAGTACATTGGGTAGGATTGGGCTCCTGTGTAAAGTTAATGTTAGTTTGGCGACAGTGACGTCGTCCATAATGCCTTGATACATTATGTCCCTGGCAGCAGCAGGCCTTGCGTGCTGCACAGTTGTGCTAAAGGTGCCTGGAACAAGCCCTGAGCTTGGCAAGCGATCTTGGTGGTGTCCGGTGAGCTGAGTCAATAAATTTACTTGGTATGCACACCTACTGTAAGGGCACTTACCTTAGGGTAGGGGGAGGGGTCGTTGAACCTTCCGCTATTACATCATAGTTTTTAGTAGCCCGTAATCGGCTACAGCTGTGCTAACTTCTCTGGGGCCAGCTGGCCTATATCTGCTGCACGAACCAGTGCGTGTGGGTTGCCCAGTAGAGGGTGCAGTCTAAGTTGACTTTACCCTTACCTTTTGTTAGACTACTATTTTGCTTGGCGTTCGGCAACTGCAACTTAATTGTCTCCTGGACTACTTGGGGGCTCGGTCAGTGTGCTGCAGGAAGGAAAAAATTACGAGAAACCCAGACAAGCATAGGAAGAAACAACAAGCCTATCAAATGACACTGTTGTGGAGCCAGCGGCTGCAGCACTAACTCGCCCTTCATGTGTATATAAAACTGAAATATTGTCAACATCAACATGCTTTATCTAAGATGGTCTTTTAGAATATAGTATTATTATTATTATTTTTATCCTTTAACCGCATGCTATACGGTGAGTATAAATATTAGTATTATAAACAGAAACAGCCCGATGGCGTTCTGTGATATTGGGCTCGTACCAACGTCATTTGAAGCTTATTCTTTTTCTTCGTATGCCCGTCTGGTTCGCCCGTTGTTTCTACTCGGTGAGTAGGCTGTGTGCCTGACGTTGTTTGATGAATTAGTCAAATACATATGTGGATTTTAGGTCATTTTTGCATAATTTACATGGTGTTTAGTAATTATTAATAGACATTTAATTAATCGACGTTCACATAGCAGACTGTTTGGTGCCGACTGAGCGACTCGTCAGTTCAGTTTGGTTACATGCCGGGATCTATACTGGCACATGCCGGGATCTATACTGGCACATGCTGGGATCTATACTGGCACATGCCGGGATCTATACTGGCGTGGACTTTATTGCCAGATTCGCGTTCTGCCGTATGGATCTGCGAGCGTTTAAGTCGGTTGCGAGCGACTTTTTGTGGAATTCGTCTCAACAATGTCTTGCCTTGGCCCTTTTCATTGTTTTCCGTCGGTATAAGCCCCGGCGGGTAGCTGCATTAGCAATGATTATATTAGCTCTTAGATCCTGTGGTACTGTCAGTATGGCTGCCTATTCACCTTGTAAATCATCAAATAAGCTAGCAATTGTTAATACGGTAACCCTAGTTGTGGTGCTTCAGCACTATGATGCATCCAGCTGCACTCAACAAACGATGAATTTCCTAACAGAGTTCAAAAGTTAATTCGGATTTTCGGTGGTTAACACTACGGTGCAATTGTACACGTGTATGCATGTTACAAACAGTGTTACTTCCGCAGAAAGTTAAGTGGTATTTAATACAGGCACGGAAAGGTTCAGGCCGTTAGCACCAGGCACAGCTGGTCGTTGTTATTTTGACTAGTGCACCAAACGTTACCCTTTTGTTGAATAAGTCATGAACATATGTATTTGAAAACATCTTACCATCCTATCGAAAAAATTAACAATACTCCAAGTTTCACAATGTCCACAAAGTCCTCATTGTCCACCAAGTGCACAAAAGCAACCAAGTTCACAAAGGCCCGTGACCAGGCCTTTACTAACAACCCGGGAATTCCCGGGTTCGTGTCCTGGATACGGTTCGGGGAAAAAAATTGGGCGCTTTGAAATTTTTCTTCAGTATTAGATAGGGGAAGAATAAGGCTTCGGACAGACGGACGGACTGACGGACAGACGGCTCTCTTATTATCTAATACTAA
>LQNS02278094.1:41151287-41162069 GCA_001587735.2 Parhyale hawaiensis | reverse complement strand
GATGCACGAAGAAAACTGTTAAATTTGGAGGCGGTAGTGTTATGGTGTTCGGAATGTTTTCTGCAAAGGGTACTACTCCTCTCGTCCGTCTGAATACGCGTGTCAATGCTGCTGTGTATAAAAACCTCTTGGCAGATAATGTTTTGCCAATCTTAACCAATTCTGACACAGACGGCCCCATTTTAATGCAGGACAACGCACCCTGACACAAAGCAAAAAGTGTGTTGTGGTTTCTTGATGAGCAAGGAGTGGAGATTCTTGACTGGCCTGCTCAAAGTCCTGACCTCAACCCCATAGAGAACCTGTGGAGAGTCTTGGGTGAGCAAGCCATGGCTCGAAATCCAACAAACACTGAGGATTTGTGGACAAAGCTTTAAGAGGAATGGGGCAGGATTGATATTGAACGATGCCGCAATTTAATTCAATCTTGCCCTCGAAGATGTGTTGAAGTCATCAAACATAAAGGATCGTTCACAAAATATTGACTGAGGATGAAGGTTTTTGTTAAATTTGTTGCTTTGTTGCGTTTTTTGTCAAGTGTCCCTTATTTCTGCTCACACTAAATTCATAATTATAAGTTAAATATACATAACTTTTTCTCATCCATCGGATCGTAATAAATTCTTGGCATAATATTGGGTATCCCAATACCTCTTTTGTGTTAAAATTGCAGCGTTGAACCTTTTACAGTTTTTGAGATATGAAACTTTTCATTTTTGTCCTTTAATTATGCTCGCAACTGTACGTTAACATTGCATAACTCCAGTAACATGTTTCCACTAAAAGTGACTGGGAATATTAAAACTATTTTTACCTCCGCCAAGGAGGTTGTGTTTTCGTTGTGTTTGTCTGTCTGTCTCTTTGTTTGTCTATCTATCACCAAGATGACTCAAAAAGTTATGAACCGATTTGGACCAAATTTACAGGAATTGTTAGGTCTGTTAGAAGGAACAGATGATTAACTTTTGGGGAAGATATGTCCATCCGTTTGTTTGTTTGATTGTCTCCCTCATTTTTCTCAGTGCCATAACTCAAAAATTTATAGATGGATTTTTATGAAATTAAGACGAGTTGTGAGCTATATAACAAAAATAAATGACCAAATTTTGGTAATGATTCGTTGGTTGTTCGTTCGTTTATCACTTTTTTAATTTTGTGCTTGTTAGCACAATAACTCAAAATATAGTGAATGGATCTTTAGAAATTTATAGGGGTTGTTAGTAATGTTGAAAGACATAAATGATTGAATTTTGGTTTGTTCGTTTGTATGTTTGACTCATGTTTGTCATAACGTTTGTTGCAGTATTACTCAAAAAGTTATGAACGGATCTTCACGAAAAGTGCACAATCTGTTATTACTATCAGAAGACACAAATGATTCTATTTTGGAGTTTATGCAAAGAAAATTATGGTTTCAGAGCCAATTTGAATTTTTTGCTACCGTTGCCTCACTTGACGGAAGTATGCGCTCTCAGAGTGCTCTAGTTTTCTACTGTGTATGTTTGATATATATGCATCGGGTGCAGGCCCGGCACACCTGTTAATTTTTAGAAGTCCATATGGCTCCTGAGTCAGAAGGTTTGCGGGCATCCCTGATACATACAGTATCTTTTATTTATTTCGCGTCCGCATCTTAATGACATATGTAGGCATAAAATACGCCGGTTGCAGATTTTGCAATGAAGTTACGTTTTCATAAAGATCGGTGACTAAGTTGCAGAAGATGGCGAAAGTGGGATCCTTATCCCTTTATCTGAATGCACTTCTTGCTCGAAACGCTTCTTGAACTCGAAACAATATATTTGAAGCTTCTGGAGGTCAGGTTACGACGTATAAATTCGGTAGATGATCAACGAAGAACGTATGATGTAATGATTTTTGACGGGCATTAGACAAAATTATTTCTTCTAGCTTACTGTCTTTTTTGATGGAACAGTTTTCGCTTCATCGGCCAAAATTTCAGCACTTCAGTGAAGCAAGTATTTGAGTTCGGAAGACAGTATCGTGGCTACGGTGCGCTCACATTGCATATAAGCTGATTGGAGTTGCATTCAAATTTATTGCAGTATTTTACTCAAGATTTTACTTCTACCTCTCACTATGGAGGACGCACGTTTATGAAGGAAACTGGAGGATAGGAACCGTAAAAGAAGAACGAGACTACTATAGTCTCCAGAACAAAGACGTGCTACCAATCGAGAGAGATGAAGCGTCTATGAGACAGTGTCAAGAAAGACTCGAAGCAGAAAGGTTACCGAAGGGAATATGAACTGCTGATAAGCGTGTAAAGGCATCATGATTGTGTAGGATTACGGAACCGTTGCAGGTTCAAATCATGACTCGGGCCGAACTTTTTAGTGGTTGCTCATGGTGACATGCAGTCGTTTCATGCGATGGATATTTTTATTACCTGCTTAAATGCATGTTATGACTATATGCTGCATCTCGGGTATTGACTATGCACGCATGCCAAGCTGTCAGTTATGGTATCTATAAACTAATTTATAGTTAGGTTCAAAACCTAACTGCGGTAGCAGATTAGGGCAACGTGTTTTTGCGTAATGGCAAGTATTTCACTTTCTCAGTGTAAAGATATCGATTGTTGCATTATTTTTTCACGCACGGCTCTACTAAACTCTATACTACAAAACGCTTCGTGTATTTATTTATTTTGTGTCCGCTCTTAAAGATATAGGCGAAAAATAGGCATCGTTGGAGATTTTGTAATTAAGTTACATTTTCATAGAGATCGATGACCAGGTTGCAGAAGATGGCGAAAATGGGATCCTTACCCCTTTATCTGAATGCACTTCCTTCTGGAGTCCGACTTTATAACTTTTTTCTTTAAGGTCGCGACGTATAAATTCGTCAGACGATCAACGTAGCACTCACGAGATGATTTTTCACGGGCAGCAGATAATTATTTCTTCTTTAGCTTAGCGTCTGTCTCTCACAGAGCACATTTCGCTTCATAGACCAAAATTTCAGGACTTCAATGAAGCAGATATTTGAGTGTGAAAGACAGTATCATGGCTACGGTACGCTCACATTGCATATAAGCTGACTGGAGTTGCATTCAAGTTTATTTCAGTGTTTTACTCAAGATTTTTCTTGTGCCTCTTACTGTTGAAGACGCACTTTTAATTAAGAAGGAAGATAGGGAGCGTAAAAGAAGAACGAGCCTACTACAGTCTCACAAACGGAGACGTGCTACCAATGGAAAGAGATAAAGAATATATGAGACACAGTGTTAAGAAAGACTTGAAGCAGAAAGGTTATAGAAGGGAATAAGTGCTACCGATAAGCATGAGCGGCAAAATGTGGAAACAGCAAGTCAGAGAAGAGAAGACTTGAGGTTGAGAGCACGCCAAACAATCAGCGACGAAAATAAAGAAGCAAGTCAGAGAAGATTCCGCACCGGCCTATGTTAATAAAAATAACGATTATTGCGTGTTTTTTTTCACGTACGGGTCCGCTAGTATGTACATAAAACATCCTGATGCGGGGTGTAAAAAATGTTAAGCACTGCGGTATAGAGCTAAGTACAAGCTACTGACTTTCACTAGTGCATGAACATTGCAATCGACTCGTCTACCAAGATGAGTAGATTGATATGGCGACCTTAACTTCACAGGGCCTATCGCTACAGCACATGTGCTTACTTCCTACCTGCCAGTACAATGTATGAGAAAACTAGTCTATTATTTAAATCCCTCTTTAGTTCATTCGCCATAATGAATTGAAATAACTAAAGCTTAGTGTGGCCATGAACTTATGCCACGGCCTCCGTCCCCAACGGAGTCCCTGGGACTGGTAAAATTGAATGGCAAGAGAAACGTTAGAATTGATTAATAGAAAACAGGCTGTTTAGGACGTCAATAATTTTAATGAGCACTGCAGTCATTTTCAAAAACACGAATTACAGACCCAAAGTCTAAGTCGAAATATTTGACACTCAGGATTCACATCTTGAAAGATGATTCAGAATATCTTCTAAGTTTTTAGTTTTATTGCCCAAGTTTTCAAGAAGTTAAACGCTAATGGTCGTCAGGGGAATGAAATTTCAAGACGCTAAAGCTATCTACACAGCATCAGTATCCTATACACTGAAATAAAACAAAATTCTAATAAAATAATTTCCTAAGCTATTGACGAGTCCGGAGGTAAGCTTCTGGAAACTGGATGTGCCTGTTGATGGAATTTTGATTGCTATGAGAGTGAAGTTCTTCTAAGAATAGTCTAGTTTTAAGGTTCTTCTTGTTCACAAGAACTTTCGGTTGGTCAAAATTCATTTGGTGGCCATAGTCTTTAACATGAGTATTCACTAATGAAGCTTACACATCTTGTCTAAAATTGTTGGCGTGCTTTTCCAGCCTAACAGATAGTTACCTTCGGGGTCTCTTCGATGTAGACGCTGTTACAGTCGTTACAGTTGATTTAATATACTACTTCATGTTTCGATTGGATGTTACATTATTGCTTACAGTTATATAATTTTCTGTTAAACGTGCTTGTAGGTTTACTGCTAAGTTGGATATTATTCCGTTTGAGGATTTGGTTGAAGTTTTCAGTGACTCTTCGGATGTATGGTGCAGAGATATATTTCAGCTGATGCTGATTATTAACTCTAATTCTGTTGCTCTGATTGATAACTTGAATATGGAATCTAATAGGATATCTATTCTCCTTCAAAATCGCCCTTATTTATCGTCGTTCATGTTGCACATTCTTTTCAGAGCAATATTTCTTGGTACGGTACACAAAAGATTTTACTTCTGCTCGCTTTGTTGACGCTGGATGGTAGCAATCAACATTCAGCTAGTCTTTAGCATTGGTCGGTTTTCGATAAATTTTGAAGTCTAAAGATCCGTTAGGATTGCGGGTAAGTAGGAGATTAAGATGGTGGAGTTTACCATTGTCTTCAATTTAGTAGGTGAATTAGATACTGCTATTTATGCTGTAGACGAAGTTCAACAATGCTTCTTTCACGCTGGAAAGAATAACCGTTATAATGTCATCCAAAGATCTTTTCCAAAAAAAGAGGCTGGCAGGGAGTATTTTCATTGTTTAAAATTTATTCTGCCACATGTTGCTTTAAGATTTCAGCTAAAACTTCAGAAACTGGGGAGCCCAATGGAACGCCGTGCTGTTGCTTGAGGAGGATTATATCCATTGAAAGATGTTAGCATCAATGTAGATCTTGAGAAATTGGAAAATTTTAGAAGTATTCAGTTTGTTTGGCTGATTCCTGTATGATATTTTGGTAGAGGTCAAGTTTAGTTTGTACACACTGCATAGCTAAATATAGCGGAACAGAAGTGGAAAGTGATTTAATTTAACTTCGAATGAGACGAGACAATGATCTTATGGAATGGTGATGTCATTTTGGTGTCCCAAGCTTCGATTATCTCCGACCACAGTTTGTACATACAGTAGCTACGAATTTATATTTCTTGCTGATGAACACATTTTTTGTATCGCCGAGAACCGTTTGCTTTTGTTTGAGGTTATTCTACTTGCCTGGAAAAGATCTTATCGAAGTTATACCTATTTACAATCAGATTCATTTGCAAATTTCAGTAGACAGTCAAGGTATCGTGTGGTCCATGTAATTGCTTATTTACGCCATCTAATATTTCCTTAGCTGGTATCACATGATATTTCTAACATGGGCTACTTCACTCGAAAGCACTTGTTTTGTGAAAACATAATATCTAAGGAAAAAACGTAGCACCAAACCAAACAAAAATTCAATCATTTATGTCCCTTAACATTACTAACAACCCCTGTAAATTTCATGAAGATCGATTCAGTATTTTTTGAGTTTTTGGGCTAGCAAGCATAAAATCAACTAGAATGCCTCGTGGCGTATAACCATCACCCGAGGTGGGGGCAAATTCAACGAAGTCATTTTTGATGGCCAGCTAATCCTAGTTTCTCATATGGATGCTGTGTTCAACAAGGCTAGCGCCATGCTGACCGCCACGTTCAGATCTCTTAATAATAACATAGGAAAAATGGGATGCCTCGTGGCGTGACACGATATGCCGCGGTGTAGGGAAATTTGGGGCGCCCCGGTGGAGGAAAATTCAAGGCCGTCATTTTTTTATGGCCAGCTAAGATTAGTTTTTGCAATGGGTCACATCTAGGTCAACCCACCAAACTCCTTACAAAAATTATGAACATTGCTCAACTCCTTCGAAAACTAATTGATTGGAGAGACACATATGTATGAGGAAACAAAGTGACTTTAGATATTTTATTGAAAACAATGAACAGATGCGCATATAATTTGTTAACTAGGATTCCTCAATAAGCGTTCTTACCTCCAAAAAATACATAATCATGCATATTTATTAACTAGAGTAAAAATCAGGATAAAGCTTTTGAAATAAAGTACGGTAGAAACAAGTCATATAAAAATGAAACGATAAATTTACAGTGTTCTTCCAAAATTCATTTCTCTGCGGTTCCCTTGAAAATTTGAGAGATACTCTGTTGAATTTTACGCAACGTCGAAGTCTAAAGGAAAGAAAGAGAAGACATTTGTTCTTATCTGAAGACCAGTTAGAACGTTAGATAAGCGTGCTGGTGTCACAATGTTGGCTATAGAATTTCAAGTAATAATGCCATTCCATGCATAAATATGTAACTGCAAACCATCGGTATACCAGCTATGTTGTTGTTCGTTGCCATCGTCAGAGTCCGCCAATGCCATCTTGGGGAGGAGGCTCCTGAGGGGGCCTGGGCAGAGGGGGGTGATAGTCGAAGAGAGGAAGAGAAGCGAGGAAACGTGCCGCCCCAAGCGAGACCAGCCTGAGACTGCTCACCGAAAGATCAGTGGGGTGACCAGAACACGAGAAGAGGTGACGAACAGACTGTTTGCCCAGTCCGCAGAGTTGACAGGAGGGATCTTCGATCCATCTCTCTCGGAACTTATCATCCGATAAGGCCGAACTGTGGCCAGAGCGTAGCTGGGAGAGGGTAGATTGGAAAGATCTGGGGAGAAGAGACTCTCCGGCTCGGCACAGAGAGGACTGCATTGGTAGCCCAAAACCCTGCTGGGGGAAATGCAGCCACTGCAGTTGCAACAGCAGATGTGTGTGATGAACTCAGGGCAGTGCGGTATTGCTAGGGAGAGAGAATCCTATCTGTGAGAAGGGGAGCAATGTCATCTTCAAACCAGCTATACTAGCTGCAGGTCCCTCAAGTTTCGTTAACTCAGACTTGAAGTAGCTACTAGAAGCAGGTTTGCCGATGCCCACGTTACAGACATGAAGATATATGTAGTTATATCTATCTATATTATACTAAAAGTCTGTGAACCGGTCTTGCTTGATTGTTTCTTCTTTACTTATTTGTGTCTTGTTTGACACATCTTCACTTTTACACGAGAAAAAATTTGAGGTATGAGTAGGGGCAGTGGCATTCTTTCCATGGATTAGCTCTTTAATTCGATTGTATCTGTGATATGGAAGTTAAACTGAGCGGGGCCTCAAGAACGGGCATGATCAATTCACTGGTTCCATAGGCCATACAACTGAAATACGTAACATATAATAGTTTGACTTTGCAAAAAAGGAGACCAAGCTCAGTGGAGGGAGTTTTCATGGGCAGCCCACTCGGGCCTACGTTGGCAAATATCTTTTTATATCATCATGAAGCCCTTTGGCTAAACGATTGCCCAAACAACTTCAAACCGAGCCACTATAAACGCTTCCTAGATGATACCTTCCTCATATTCAAAAACCAAACAGATTCGCACTCTTTTCTGCAGTAGTTGAATAGTAATCATCCAAATAGTAAATTCACCGCTGAGAACCAATCTAACAATTCTTTAGCTTTTCTCGATGTTTTAATAACTAATCAAAACTCAACGCTGAACACTAGTATTTACAGTAAACCTACATTCTCAGGTCTCGGGACAAGTTTCTTCAGTCACTGCCATGATCAATTCAAAATCAATGCAATAAAAACTTTACTGTTTCGGGCATACTATTTGTCTTCTTTCTACCTTGCATTTTCATATGAAATAGACTTTCTTAGTACATTTTTCAAAAATAATGGTTATCCTCATCATCTTCTGTACCACTTATGCAAACTGTTCCTTGACAAACTATTCGATCCAGGCATAACTAATCCTTCTGTCCGTAAATTAGACTTTTTCATTCGCTTCCCTATCACAACAAGGACTCTGTCAACACTTTTAACACTTTGAAAATTTTTCTCTCTGAAGCTTACCCGCACATTAACTTCAAATTTTCATACAAAAACACTTTCACCATTGGGTCCTATTTTAAATTCTAAGTCAAGCCTCTTACACCTCTCCTATTTAGTGTTATCTACAAATATCAATGCAGAAGCTGCAATGCTTCGTACATAGGTAGCACTGGACACCATTTCAAACCTCGAATCGATCAACATTTAGGCGTATCCAGTAGAACAGGTCTACCCCTCGCAAAACCTGCTCATTCTGCTCCCCGTCTCCACGCTGAACAAAATAATCATCCTATCAGCACGACATATTTCTCAATCATTGACTTTTCTACCCCACTCGAACTCACCACACTGGAATCTCTCTACTTCCATAGAAAAAAGCCTAGCCTCAACATTATGACCTCGGCTGTATCTCTACACACGGTTCATGCCTGACAAATCGTCCTCCGACTGTACAGACGTCGACATCGGAACCCTTCAAGCTTGCTCCATTCAGTTGCATTTTAGCCCTCCCAGGAACAACATCTCAGCTCCCCACATATTAAAAATAAAAAGAATTGTTTTAATTTGATAGGTTACATTAGATATTTTATACTTCTGAAGATGGGAGGCATTTCCGAAACGTTAAGTTTTATATGATTAGTCGACTTAATATTTAGAATTTGACTTTGCTTGCAGCCTGGGTGTTGAATATTCGTTAGAGAAGCAAAGAAACTGTTGATAGTAAACCGAATGGGCCGCTCCTTGACGGGCAACAGAGGACGGCCGAATAGCGGGTGGTCTGCGCCCAGCTAAATAACACCTGTTTTTTTGCGAAAGCGAAGACGATCGCAATGACGACCCAACGGGCCACGGGCCGTCTAGTATTAAACTAATTGTACTCGAATATAGCATCATATGATAAAATATAATTGCTCTGAGACTACTCACCTATACACCACTAGGCTAAGCAACCTTTAATTATAGACTACGCGGGAAAAATATTAAAAACAGCTGCAGCCTAGTTACTGCAATAACTTGCCAGTTTATTTCCCTTGCGCGTAGATTATCTATCTTCAGGACATCTAAAAAAATCTCATTGACATTCTTTATTTTCTTTTGCGGCAAAAAATAGGGAAACAATGGATAATGGGCTTTATTTGTCACGTTGCTTCCATAAACTCATTCACAAAAACGGTACTCGCCATGCTTAATGGCTCCAAATGACGTTTCGGGGCGAGATGCGCAGAAGAGTCACAAACTGGTCCAGCGCCGGGGCTACCTGCGTGTTATTATACCATTGGTTAAATGAGGAGCCTTAGCTTAGCTGAAGGGCGTTAGGATAGATGAGGTGCGTTAGGTTGAACGAGGTGCATTACGCTAGATGAGGAGCGTTAGGTTATTTGAATTTGCCATGGTTAAGTGAAAAGCGGTAGTTTTCGATGGAGTGGGTTACGTTAGAAGAGCTGCATTAGGCTAAACTAAGGTAAGTTACGATGGCTTTGCTTAGGTTTGGTACATTTCAAAAACTAAAAACATTAATTAATCGTGGAAATTTCAAGATTTTGAAAAGCCTTGTTCTGAGCTCTTTTCTGACGATCTTTCAAACATTCTCTGTGTGATTTCAATCAGAACTTTGAGGTGGCAACTTTGTTACAGCTTTTCTTTACTCCTCGAGAAAACTTTTCAGTTGGTGGCAAGACGCAGCGTCTTTTATGTATATTGTTGTTTCAACAATACCACTGCGGGAGAAATAGCATGTGGCGAAGAAGTTATTTATAAACACTGGTAGGCACCTATAAATATACATATAAATATATAAGCATGCATTCATTACTCTAAACTCCAAAATTGAAAACAGTACGGATCTAACTAACTCTAGACCTGTCTCACTCAGTCAAAGCTTTGAAAGGATGTACCGTAAACAGCTGGTACACCATTTAGACAGCAATGGCCTACCCACATCAAAATAACACGGTTTTCAACACAAACGTTCCATACTTCACAACAGTTGGAGCATGATGTCTCCATAATAGTCACTGTCAAGGGAAAAATATAGACGCAGTACTGGCGTTTTGTTAAAGCGCACGATAAGATTAACCATGGAATCCCGATATTAAGACTTTCCCGCATGGGTCTTCGGTGGAGAAAAACATTTCTGTCAAATAGAACTCAAGGCGT
Source organism: Parhyale hawaiensis (assembly GCA_001587735.2). NCBI lineage: Eukaryota > Metazoa > Arthropoda > Malacostraca > Amphipoda > Hyalidae > Parhyale > Parhyale hawaiensis. The sequence goes on along the minus strand of LQNS02278094.1, from coordinate 41,151,692 downwards.
AATCGCCAACAACACACTGTCTTCAAGACAGCCAGGGAGTGAGTGGAGTACAACAAGGTACTGTGCTTAGGCCTGTCCTAATACTTTTCATGATCGATGGCATGGTATATTATTATTGTTAAAACTTCACGCCTGAGCTCCCACGGACGGGTAATACAACCCAAATGAAGCATCTTGCAAAACCGGGGAGCCCAAAACGCTGCTAAAGGAAATCCAGCAAAAAAACATTCACAGCTGATTTAAACGCCTGCAAGCCAATACGACCAAAGGCCGATGCCGGCGACATATTCCAAACCTTAGCCGACCAGGGCACGAAGCACCGACAGAACTGATTAGTTCGACATCTGACAGCATCCAAAGTGAAGGAGTGCGCTCCGCACGCAGCACGAGTCGCTCTCCCAAAAA
>LQNS02278094.1:41126194-41150222 GCA_001587735.2 Parhyale hawaiensis | reverse complement strand
GGGGGCAAGAACATCAGCCAGCTGCTTATAAAACAAAGGAAACATGCCCACCGGATCCATACCTCGATACGAATCAAGGCTTTCAAGCAGCAGTAATGGCCTACCCACATCAAAATAACACGGTTTTCAACACAAACGTTCCATACCTCACAACAGTTGGAGCATGATGTCTGTCATGCTCACTGTCAAGGGAAAAATATAGACGCAGTACTGGCGTTTTGTTAAAGCGCACGATAAGATTAACCATGGAATCCCGATAAGACTGCATATGGAAGCAACTATGCAGTCTCGTCGTCATTTACAGACGATACACGAATATTAGCTACTGTACATTAAGTGCAAAACGTACTCTCCGTCCAACGAGATTTGGAAAGTATTTGGCAACTGCTGGTAAAGAATAACACGACTTTTAGTTAAACGAAATTCGAGCTTCCTACATACGAAAAAAATTCAAGACTCTTTGGACACGCAGCATATACTATTAGTGATGGCAATGAAGTTAGAAGAAAGACAGTTTTAAGAGGCACTAGCGTGGGAATGCATGAACGATGGTATCTTTGAAGAACATGTGGATGGAGTAAATCGTGTTTCCGAACTTTTTGGTCACGCGAAGTAGAAGTAATGCTCACTCAAAGGAAAGAATTAATTCTCCGAGAATACATTACCTACTTTTCTCCACTTTGGAAGCCCAGCACAAAAAAAAAAAAATAGAACAACTTGAAGCTGTTCAATCATTGCTAAAATTCCAGACATACAAGAGTACGTCTGGCACAAGCAACTTAGCTGTTTCCACTTGTATTTTATACAACGAAGATTCAAACGCTCCACAATCATATATGTTTGGAAGATTCTGGAAATTGTCACTGTGAATGTGAATGAACGGATTGTCGCCAGACTCTCCAAAAGGACTTCCGATGTACGCATTCCAAGCAGAGATGGAGGCAAAGCCGTGCCGTCAAAATCTAACAGCTTCACTGTACGGGAGTAAGATTTTTTGCCAAAATCCTGCGGCATATTCGAAACGTCACTGAAATGAAAATAAAAGAATTAAAGAACTTACTGGATTCTATTCTTATCTATAAGGAATGACAGCTAGACCAGCGGTCACCGGTTAAGTGCACTGTAGAGATAACTCGATGCTGGCTTTGCAAGACAAGGAACACAACATCGTGAATCCACCCACGTGAGGTGACGTGAGGAACGTCACCTGGACTTCGTCCGAAGACGCGCCGCGGACGCTTGTAACTTAATTGAGTCACCGCTTGAATTCAATATCACGCTTATGTTTACCCTCTCATGTTGCCCGTGGATACTAAAGAGATAAATATTTCCATTTGTAACTTTAACTAGCATTATATGAAATTTATATCTGTGTATATATATATATGAGCAAACTTACTGCAGTGTATAGGATTAAGTAAATATATTTTCCATTTTATCATCTGTTGTGCGATGAGTAGGTCGGAGTGACACCCGATTTTACAAATACTGTCCGAGATAAAACGAGCTTCCACTACTTTGTTTTGCTACCCATGCAGCTACTTTTTTCTCGAAGGATAGGTTACGCCTGAGTGAGTAACCTGTCTGGAAGACCGCTCTCGTAGACTGGCACGTGACCAGGATCACGAACTGGTTAGCCTGAGCGGATTACAAACGGGAAGAGAGCGCTCCCAGGTCTTCCTTGGATCCCTCCGCTAAAGTCTAAGCGGAACAACACGGCGACGGCTGCGCCCTCGGTCTTACTAGTTCTGCCATATTCTGTCGCCTAAGGAGGGATCCCCACGCTAGCCACCACGGCCAACAGCTACAGGCCGCTTAGCACAAGCCGGACCGCGAGCAGCAAGCAATACCGGGACTGTCCGCAGAGGCGACATATTGCCCCGGCTCGTCAGAGGAGGCCGATTCACGCTAGCCGGACTCCCCGCGAGAGCTATACGGGACCGTCCGCACAGAAGAACTCTGACACCTGTAGATTTCACGAAGATCCTTCCTGTTAAGTTATGACAAACTGAAAGGTTCACAATGAGACAAATGGACCTACAGATCATTCGTATTTTTTGTGTGTAACATTCCGAATAGTTCGTGTGTATTTCATGATCAGTCGTTGATAACTTTTTGAGCTATGTTACAAAGAAAAAAAAAAACAATAAACTAAATCACAAGCAAACGACTGAAGGGATATTCACTAAAAGTTAATCATACGTTCCTCCTGATATACTTGATGAAGCTATATTAATAGATTTTTGATTGATGTTGCTGACAGGCAAACAGACAGATATACGGAGAAACCGACAAAGAGATAAAAGGCCTACAAAAATTAAATTAGTCCTAATATTGCATTCGACACATTATTTTCGTTTTGCAGATCAGTTATATCTTGACATGCGAAGTTGAAATTGGATATTGTTGCCGTATAGAGTTGAACGATTCTCGTTGTGCAATTGTTTTTCTGTTCACCTCAATTCGTCACTAACGTGCGTTCTGACACTCTCCTAATTGTCGATGGACTAACTTGATTTCAACGAGAGCGCGCTCGATTGGGCATCAAAATGGAACCTCAGAGGCTTGATCGTCCTTACGTCAGACGGGAGCTTTGGTTTGCCCCTCTGAAGAGCGCTGCAGGTGCTAGAGGCAACGGGATTATACCGCGAGCCTGCTGAAGACTTGATGATACGGAGCGAAATTAAATGTCTGGAACTCTCAAGGGTAAACGATTAGGGGTCAGTGCCTGAAATTTCGAACAAGTCAAGCCCAGAAAGGTTAATTTTGGCACTCAATCGAACATGATCTTTAGTACCCGCTCATGTTAAGCTCTTTATTGCACGAGCTAATCTTTCCTCTCGTAGAGAAATAACAATATACTCCTATATTACTTTCCTAAATTGCCAAACCATGCAAGGAAAGGCTAATTCTCAAGCGGACATCAGAACGCGAGTAAAACGTCACGTATTAAAACTACAAGAAAAATAATAACAGTTTCAAAAATTCGAAAAGAGATTTCAGGAGATTTTAGTTCTCCAGCCAGGAAAACGAATGAGTTACTGAGCTAAGGTATCAATTTTTGGTCACGGCAGCATTGTAGCGGCCAAATATTTTCCTCTGTTGAGTCACGTTTTCTGTTGTCACAACAGCTCGCGTAGACCAAGTCCTGACGAGCAAAATTTCGCCAAGATTGCGGACGGTTTTCTGTAATTGCACGGGGTTTTCAGGAGTACTCCATCATTAGAGGGGGAGCTGCGATGTTCGACGAGCCTTCGATGTTCTTCGTTCGCTGTGGGATGAGAACAAAAAGCTGAACAGCAGGGAAGTTGAGGAGATGCGAAGGTCACCTAATGGTCGGTTAAAAGGAGAACTTGCCGATCCAGCTGACCAGAGGTTGTCGAGCAGTCAGTCCAGCAGCATGTGAGTATATCAAGCGCTTGGCAATTGCCCTGAGCTTGTATTTGAGGAGTAGGTTAGCGCATATTGTTATTATTACCAGCCGTTCTAACTGCTTTACTTAGTGTTACGAAGAAGAAATGCTGTGTCTGCTATTGCGACCGGTTGAAAACTAAGTAAAAAACTGTCGAGACATCATAACGGGTAAATTCTGGTAGCTAAAAATAATAAAAAAATGGAATCAAATGTTCAACCATCTGTTGCTTGCGTAAATTTCGCAAATTGTTTCACCAATAGGAATAGATAATTTATTATTTTGGTGATCATAATGACGATTGAGTCACTTCTAGATGATGTTTCAAATAGATGGACATCATTTATTTGTCCAGGGACCGGTGATGTTCTTTTCCTGATACCGTTACAGTTTATTTCTCAGAATGAATTACATGCAAGAATACATTGAAAGTTATGCTTACAAACTTAGTTACAGATGGCGGCTCCGTAAAATATATCCGATTATCTAGAAAGAGGCTGTACGCAAATGTATTGAAAGAAACACAAATGAAGACTTGCTAATGTTACTTCAATTCGAAGTGCTTCTGATTGTCAACAGTGTATGAACTCGGTGTCACCATATGGCTACAGCCGGAGCAATCATATGATTCTAAACAGTAGTTCCTAACAAAACTAACTCGTGCTTTTATTGTTCACAAGGCTTCATGCTATATAGGGAGTCTAAGTTCAAACTGGGTTCTCGCAGTCAGGCATAGCTTGAGACGTCTTCCCCAGGTGACAGTAAATATTCGGCATCTTAGGTTTCAGTCTACGGTGCTCAGGTTGTGCTGCTTTGCAACAACAGATTTTTTCTCCTACGACAATACTTTAAAAATTAAGAATAACAGCCTGGTAAGAAAACATACAGCCTGAATAAGATAACGTAAATACAAGTGCTAGCTTTTTATCGTGTCACTGTGGTGGTAAGATTCATACGTAAAGAGCAAGTACATATTGATTTTGCCTACCATAATGTATTTAGCGGAGGAAATTCTTTTCTTGCAGAAGTGTGTTCTATGTGGAGTGCTCAATAAAAAAAAGTCGACGCTCATTGCATATGAACTCGTAAATCTTAGTCATCGTAATGACTCATCTAAATATTAACTTTAAAATTTAAGTAAAGTCTGATAACATATTGAACTAGCTTTTAGAAAATACTACATATAGTTTCTCTGAAGAAACGAATTGGAGTGTTTAATTAAAAAAAATCATTGTTGCAATCTATATATATCTTCAGTTGCGGAAGAATTAAACCCTCCTGCTCTTTCTCTCACATGTTGACCCTGTAACTGCTGGGATGCACAAGTGTGCAGCTACTGCGCCTGTGTAGAAAAGTATCTATCCTTAATTTCTAGTACTTCCCTCGTCTTTTTTGCTTAATTCAGTCATGCGAGCAAACAAAAATATTTGAAATCTATCTTCTTATGGTTAGTTCGCTTTTATCTCGACTTTAAAGGAGCTGTTTATACCCGTTTTGCACATATTATGATTAAAAGAGCTGAAATGATTGTCTTAAATGATGAGTAATGCTTCTGACAGCAATTCTAAGTTTCATCATAGTCCCTCAATTGTTTCAATTCATACACTTTTTGGGAAATAATACCTACCTTCATGAAACTAGAGGAGTGTGTCTTAAACATGACTGTTTATTTGCTACGAACATCGTAAAATATAATTTGGAACTGCAAAAATAAATCGTATTTAGTCGTACAGTTTGTGAGCAGCCCATAAACTGACCAACCACGGCTTCGCTGACATTTAGCTTATTAACCTGTTGATTCTAGTGTTCCCAGTCTTCAAACATGACCGCAGAACTTGTACTGGCAGTTCATCATTGTCCATGCTCCCTGTCGTACTTAAGCTCAGAATGTTGCGTTGCTTCTGTCAACTTAATTATTGTTCTCCTGCCCTTGCCAGAAGAGACGATTGCGGTAAATTCTACCACGGTGATGGGTTGACGTTCACTTCCTGCAGCTCCAAAAGCTGCCGCGAAACTGGACAAGATCTTCTAAATTGGTCAGTGGACCACTGAACGAGAGGTGTCACCGATTGGCACGCTGCAAGGGAGAGAATATGAAATACTTACCGGCAATTTTTCTGAAGTCCAACCGTGACTTGCCAAATTTTTTTTGGAACAAATTTCGGCTTCAATCGTTGAATGATTACGTTTGAGACATAAAATTCATTCCTCTACAGCACTTACTTAAGTTTCGACCAACATTAGTTAGCTAATTGTGACCTTCTGTTTGAATCTAAGGGCAAATTCAACCTAAGTGGAATGGCTTAGCTCCCTTACGGAGCGCCAATCCCTGATGTATTAAGGAACATAGTTAGGCACTGATGGGCCAGCCAAAGTGGAACACCGCTGGGTATTGGCAGACGTTTGAATGTTCAGTGACATTAGGTTTTCGGGGCTTGACGTATCCGGAACATCAGACAGGAGTATTTTCTTTTCCACACTGATTCGCTCTGCAAGTTTTAGATACCTACATTTGAGGGAGCAAGAAAAAGCATTAAATGTCTCATGAGCAAACGACTAATTACTAACGCCTGAAAGTCAATTCAACGAGTTTCAACCAGCCCACTTCTTTGAAATTCCGGACAAGTCGTGTTTTGAAGTTAAAAATCACCTGCCAGTTGACTGTGTCATATCTTGCTAGAACTCGTGCTTGTCTCAGGAAACAGAATGCCATACAACTGGTTACTTGGGAAGACGTCGCAACGTCAAGTTCTATTGTATGATCTCTTTGCAGATACATAGCGTCTCTGCAATCATGGCGTATCCTGGTTCTATTTGTATTCATAGATGCGTGGGACAGGTAATTGCTTCCTTTGGCTGTGCTTCATTATTTTATTATTCCTTTACTTTTTACATGTCGTCTGTAAGTCAGAAGCAGATCGTGAAGATGATTACAACTTGGGAGCTGTTTGACGTAGTCGATTTCCGTGGCCAACTTGCTTACAATGTATTAAATACATGACAATATAGTACTGAGAGCTATATATGATGTGCGCGTTTGGTGGATTTGCGCGATCGATCGATCGCGCTGCGCGTTTGGTGGATGTTGTAGGTATTAGGCCGTAATTTCGGGTACGTTGGACTATATTCGGGTTTAATGTCGGGTAGGTTAGGTGAGGCAAGGATCGCGCACATCCACGAAACGCGCACAACATATACAATCACTATGTGGAGAACGACTTGACTCTCTTATAACCTTAAGTAAAATTTGTAGAGTATATTGACTAGTCCCCTAAGAATTTCAACTACAGGAAACTGACCGTCATTCATTTGGGGTTTATTCTGTAATCATTCGACATCGCGTGTGTCCGCCGTTGAACTATCAACGTCAACTGAACGAATGGGTTTTTTACCTCTGCTGAATGTTTTGCTCAACCTGCCTTTCGCTGCCAAACACGGAAGCCTCAATAACCGACCGGCGATTGCAATAATCAGTCTCACTGGAAGAACAGATTTTTTTTAATCTAAAAAGAGCAAACAAAAACGTTGCCTGCGGTGCAAGAAACGCGGTGCAGAAATTATAGGATACTCTGTGCAAGTCGATGCCCTCAGACAGGTACCAGGTGCGTCAGTTGTGCAAAAAAAAAAAAAAACAACAAACAAGACGACCGTGTGATGACGTCCTATTTTCTCTGCGACAGGTGATGTTTCACTTATGCTTTTAAGGCTGCATTTAATTTATCATCGGCCCATTACAGCACGAAATAAACATTTATTGCTCGTTAATAATAGCACTGTTAATACCACCTGTCCCTGAGAAAAAACTTTTTTTGCATTAGGATTAACAACGGAAGTAACGTCATATTTAATGTCAGCAAGCCATTGCCCTCTGCTAACTGCAGATGTTTTGCATCTTTCATATGCCACTTTCTCGTATCTGTTTATTTTCTGATAATCTCAGCATTATGCAGTGCCTGCTTATTGAATTCATGGCTACCAAGTGATAACTTTTCACACCAACAGAGGGTGTTATGAGGCCATTACTTTAAATTTAAAGTTGAGCGACATGCAAATGCTCATGCAAATCAACCACCGAGACACCTGAAGTTTAAAGTTTTTCTCTCATTTTGGCAACAGAAGTCCGAAACGAAGAATAGGATACTGTGGCTATGAATTTCAGTCAGCTAAGCTATGTTACCAACAACACAATAGTTGCTTTGCTCCAGCCATGTTCTTCCTTAAGATTGCCCGTAATAGGCCTACAACACATATAATTCTACGTAGATACCGCTATATTGACCCATGGCTAAACAAGCAAAACATAGAGGCATGATCGGTATTTATCGCTGACCAAGTTTTTGNGACCGTGTGATGACGTTATATTTTCTCTGCGACAGGTGATGTTTCACTTATGCTTTTAAGGCTGCATTTAATTTATCATCGGCCCATTACAGCACGAAATAAACATTCATTCCTCGTTAATAATAGCACTGTTAATACCACCTGTCCCTGAAAAAAAAACTTTTTTTGCATTAGGATTAACAACGAAAGTAACGTCATATTTAATGTCAGCAAGCCATTGCCCTCTGCTAACTGCAGATGTTTTGCATCTTTCATATGCCACTTTCTCGTATCTGTTCATTTTCTGATAATCTCAGCATTATGCAGTGCCTGCTTATTGAATTCATGGCTACCAAGTAATAACTTTTCACACCAACAGAGGGTGTTATGAGGCCATTACTTTAAATTTAAAGTTGAGCGACATGCAAATGCTCATGCAAATCAACCACCGAGACACCTGAAGTTTAAAGTTTTTATCTCATTTTGGCAACAGAAGTCCGAAACGAAGAATAGGATACTGTGGCTATGAATTTCAGTCAGCTAAGCTATGTTACCAACAACACAATAGTTGCTTTGCTCCAGCGATGTTCTTCCTTAAGATTGCCCGTAATAGGCCTACAACACATATAATTCTACGTAGATACCGCTATATTGACCCATGGCTAAACAAGCAAAACATAGAGGCATCATCGGTATTTATCGCTGACCAAGTTTTTGAAATAAAAAATCAACAAAACAAACTACCAAAATGCATTTTATACGATATATATCAACTAATTTTCATCAACGGCCTATTAACTGTTAAATTTTGTAATTAAAAATAAAGACCGAAATGTTGGAAAGTACATTCAGCAATCATGAAATCATTCGCTCTGCAGGCACACTTCAAACAACGGTTTTGATCGATCGTGAAACTGGGTGCAGCAGTAGGAGAGGAGTCTCATTCTGGGGACCCTTACTAATTACATTACATGAGTAACCTTAGTGAGTGTTATCCCGTTGAAGAGACACATGAAGTAAGAGCCACGGAAGGAACTCGGTCACTCCTCGCGGATGACAAATTTGCCATATCCGTTTAGACTTTGCGAGATTTCGTTATGTTACGTAACCACGATTGGCTCAGCCTGTGCTATTTACAATACTATATTGTTAGTGCCATTTCCCACTGATGCACTGTGCTATTAGGTAGTGAGTTACTTAGTTTTTGCCCTTTCTGCTACTGTTGGATTGGATGTTTTGCTGCCATAATATTTTTTTCCTCTCAAGACCACGGCGTAGTTATTTTGCTCTAGAACTATTGACTACGTTTTTACTGGCCCGTCCAGAACTTTTACCGTTATTTCTTTACTTGCTTCAATAACAAGACCAAAAGAACAGATAAGAATGAACTCTTACAAGAACAGAGCTTTGTAGTTTAGGATTAAATACATATACATGTAAGAAAGCAATCAGACTACAGCTGTGCGTGATATCTACGCTGCCGCTGTGGCAAACAAGTCAGCGTACAGTAACCCGAAAGTCGCGCACTCCAGTTACCTTGGGCGCAGGTAACTTTTTCTTTTGCTTCCATAAAGAGTTTGATTGAGAGCAGCTCTTGTTGTCGCTGGGAGACTTGCACGGGATGGTCCGCCGAACTCAGCTACAGACCATGCGTCCACCGATGTGGCAATCGCCATGCAGACTCGTTCTTGCGTCATGCTTTCCTGCATTGCGTTGTGAAAGTGACGAATTACTTCTCTGTCGCTTAAAACTCACCTGAATGAAATTGCTACAGTCTGTTGCACAATAGGTTAGGCAGTGCCGTGTTGAGATTATGCTGCGGCTACAATTTGAGAGTTCGGGTCCCCAAAACCTAATGATTCCTTGTCAAATAGACACAAAGACCGATGGCGATCTCTTGCATACATTTGCTTATCTAGAGCCAGGACTACACCAGACATGCGCACTCTCAACCTACGAGTGGATGTCCATCTTTGCGACCGAGTTTCATTTGTGAGCTGAATGTCAGAACAAAATTTGAGCCTACTGTCACACCGGCAATTGGCTAAAGGCTGATGTAAACTATTTCCCCACTATTGATATCTTTGGGTACGATTATAACTTTATTATTATCTGAGAGAGGTGATTTTCTTTTTCATTGGTAAGCTAGAACGCTTCCAGTATAGAGCAGGACCTCGAAAAATATAGCAAGTACTATAAATAATTTGGATTTCAGAAACGGGAGGATATCCTTGGCGCTGTAACCAGCGGTTTCTCTCTTCCACCCTAAAAAACATGGTCGTCGGAAGTGCTTCTACTGGGTATATTATACCTCACGCGGGCATCTCATACCCTACGACCAAATTCTAGGGTAAATATTTATGAAATATGCCGTGCATCACGCGATGCTGTAGCTCACAGTGCAGTGGAAGAAACCTCTGCAGTTTCGGCGGTGCCACTTCGTGGCCTGACCTCATCGCACGGCCTAAAGAACTCCATAATCGCTGACCTCGATAGCTGTTGCTTTCAGCTGGCAAGTTCAGCAGGGCGTTACACGCCAACCTACTGTGAATTATTCGATGCACATTCTGAGATTGTTTCAAGCTCCAGACGACCTAACGTAGTCGCAGACATGACTCATAGTTGCCGGCGTCCTCACAGTACAGCAGGGGTAGGGGTTACCACGGCGCACCTGTAGATCCGTTACCTACACAGATGAGCATGCAAACAGTAAAAGGGCGTCCAATTGTTGATGCAAATAAAACATTGCCAAGGAATATACCCATCCAGCATGTAGGGACATCTTGCTCGTTCAAAACATATAAGAAGAAGAAGACCGTTGGATTTCGACATATCTCGAAGCAGATGATGGGATGAAGAAACTACCAACAAAACAATTAAGTTTCCAACAGCTGAAGACTATGCAATGGAACACTTGTTAGTTGGGCAATATTCAATGTGAGACCGAGTCTCTGCGATCAGAAAACAGCTACGTATAGTAAGAGTTAGCAGAACAGCTTCCTATTCATATGCAGCCGTCAGCGCCTTAATCCAGCCACCGCGCTTAAAAACTCGCAATTTTATTAATATATCGCTTAGGTAATCTCATCTCACGGTCTACGGCCACCGTATAAGGGAGCCCATATACTGACATTGGCATTTCACCTAAGTCAGTATAAGCTTGGTGTTACTTTGGTATGAATGCGGACCTGCGGTATGAATGCGGACCTGCTTTCAAACGTGTCACGCTTTATTGCATGTGTGAGAAAACATTGACTATTGACATTTAGATGCGCACCAACCATTGTTCATGACAACTCAAATGGTATTACTAGGATGGGACGGTTTGCTAAGCAGGGCACCAGGCAGGACGAAAAGAACCTTACAACCCTAATCTAGCAAGGCAAGGTAACAGTATAGTCAAAGGCTCATTATTATAGGGATAGAATTTTAAGTTCTGAAATTTGATGACGTTTTTATTAGTCACATTCATACGATTTTCATGCAGAAAATGCGAAGAAATCTGTACATGAGAAGTTTTTGAGGAAAAATCTGACTCCAAAATCTTATTGTAGACCGGTGCAAAATCGCGACACATGACCGTCAGATATCGTTATATAAAGCTGATGTGTGGCCACCTGACCTGAAGCTTTGGGGCCAGAGCCAGAGGTCTTTAACTGAAAAATCAGTCAATTTGATCAATTTCCATAATAATAATATGTCATCGTTCTTAATATCTTAGTTGCCATTTGCTTAATAGGTTAGCAATATAATCGTTTCGACTGTCGGCGTCATTCACACTCTCAATTTATATTTTCGTTAGACAGAAATTTTGAAGCTGTTCACAGCGGCCGGTAACTGCATACGAATTTTGTCGTAGGAATTTATTGTCTGTTATTAGCAGATTGTGGTGAGTTGTTTTTTACATGTCGGAGGAATGTCTAATCAGTGATAAAGTGCAGAAACGGGATCGATATTTGTGATGAGTCAACATTACAAATCAGAGAGACAAGAGCATTCATGCAAGGCAGAAAGATGTCAGAAAACTATTCCTGGTTCACATTTCTTCCAAGTTTTTGGGGTTAACTAAATTAACATAATAGTTTTGTACGTGATTTTTTTTTATTTATCTCGTATTTTTTTCTCAACGCATACGATGCTCAAGCCAATGAGAGCGTTGAGAGAGTATGCATGTAGATTTGCATTCGATATGAAATTGATTGTACACTCCTCTTATGATAGGAAGAAAATTCAGTAAATTTTAGTTAACACTCCTAACCAATACAGTAAGGTACAGATTGCACTATTTGCCCAGCATGACATCACTCGTCATCCTGCGATTAAACAATTGTTATGTTTGCCGTGCTGCATGGGAGTCATCAACATCCGATTCATAAATATCATGAATGTGAATAACTTACTCACTCCGAAGTTAGAACTCTTCTTTCTTTTAAAGCTGGAGTCGATTTTAAAGGCTGCTTCATTTTCAGGGAAGGTCGTTTCGCTGTGATTCTTGGTGTGGTGCTCCTGGTAACTTGGGCATCAGCTTTCCCTCACGAAGGCCATCTTCATCGGAGCCTTCGTCATGTGGTGGAAGGCGAAGAGCACAGTCATCCTCACCCGCCGGCTGAATTAAGTGAAGGAATTCAACCGGAAAATGGCAAGGAGCCTCAAGAAGAGACCGGCCAGGAAGGTGCTACTCAGGATCAGACAGAGCAAGAAACAGAAGGACAAGAGCAGCCAGTCGATAAGGCCAATGAGCAAGAGCCTACTGAACAAGCCGGTGGTGAACAAGAGCCTGCTGAGGCTGAACCTGCTGAGCAAAATGGAGCTGAACAGGGAAATGGTGAGCAGGCCGAAGCTGAACAGAGAGCTGGTGATCAGGCTGAAGCTGAACAAGGAGCAGGTGAACAGGCAAATGGTGAACAGACCGAAGCTGAACAGGGAGCCGGCGAACAGGCTGAAGCTGAACAGGGCGCTGGTGAACAGGCGGAAGCTGAGCAGGGAGCAGGTGAGCAGGCGGAAGCTGAGCAAGAAGCTGGTGAACAGGCGGAAGCTGAGCAGGGAGCAGGGGAACGGGCGGAAGCTGAGCAAGAAGCTGGTGAACAGGCGGAAGCTGAGCAGGGAGCTGGCGAACAGGGAGAAGCCGAGCAAGGTTCAGAAGACTTAGCTCCCGCAGAGAGTCAGAGCTCCTTCGCTGTCCACCTCCCTGATGAGGCACAGCTGGACGTAATTGCAAACAGGCACAGCTCCCCTCTGACGGTCACAGAGCAAGACGTTGAAGAACTCTTGAGCAGCGAGCACTCCGTCAACGTCTTGGCAGCCTGCTTCCAAGACCCATTCCAGTGCCAGTCGCCGGCAGCTCTTGGGCTTTTGCGTGAGTACTAACTCCTTAATACACCCCTCAGACTCAGGAAAAACTTGCTATCTCGTAGCTATGCCATCATTTTTAGCGTCATTTACTGAGGTCACTCAGAGCTGCAACGTTACCTTGATAATCGCGTTCAGTTTGTCTATTTCGAAGGAGATAATCTAATCCGATTAATTTTAATTTATTCGAGACTCCAATCTTAAGAATTTGATTCACAACTTTGATTCGAGCTTTCGGCCTTCTCATGGGTAAGCGGTCTGCGAGTAACACCAAAAAACACAATCAAAAGAGGTGAATCGAACTCCTAAAATTGAAGTTAAGAAGTAGTTTAAGCTTGTCTGATTATATTATGTCGCTCATAGTGTGCGCATCGAAGACACCTTATCTTTCGATATCTTGTCTTACTTTACGTTTTGCAGGGGAGATTGTCGCTTATCTTTTGTTAAGCTGTTTAATCTACATCCTCATTAAACATTCGATACCTTCCGTATCTTATACGTAGTACGTTCAAAAAGCTTTTTCTGCATGGCATCACAAACATTAATAAGGTCCACGTTTACTGCCCTTCACACTGCTGCAGCACACTCTCCTCCTAGGGTTACTCTCTTCTGCAGCCGTCTCTCTACCACTTAACAGAGCACTCAGAGTACTCATAAGCGGGCATACTTTTCAGCTCTAAAATTTATCCTCTCAGATCCCAGCAAGTTTTTCTGTGACATATGGTGCGAGGTCAGGACTGTATAGTGGCTGGCCAGTGACTTCATTGCAGCTTGCTTTCCGCCCAAATTACCGAGTTTGGTTCGGAAAACTTGCTAGGATAATTTTTCAAAGTGAACTGCACCTTTCTAAAATGACAAATTTCGAAATGAAAAGTACAGCTGCTTGTGAGTACTATGAGTGTTCTGTCAAGCGAGTGACGAGGCTCGAGAAGAGCATAAGCCTTGGAGGAGAGTGTGCTGAAGGAGGAGTGTGAGGATCAGTAAATGTGTACCTTTTTTAACTTTGTCACACTGCTGCCAAAAGTTTAGATCGACCTACGGATAAGATACTAAAGACACCAAATGTTTAAACACGATACCTGCAGTGTAAACAGCTAAACAAATGATAAACGACACTCTTCGCTACCAGCCGTAAAGTACCTCAGGACATCGTAGGAGGGGATTAGCTATCTTCGATTCAAACCCTTTTAACGAAATAATTTAATCAGATAAACTTGAACTTGTCCTTAACCTCAATCGTATTGGAATCAAAAGTCTTCCGCAGCGTTCAATTACTTGGGATATTAGCTCGATTTTTCTTTGGGTGCATCTTTACTTTGAAAAGGGTAATCCAATGCCGGAACAAGTTGGCCAAACAGCGAATAAAATTTGCAGGGAATGCATACTAAACGCTGGGGAGCTGCTACCCAAGCGAAGGACGCTTGAGAAGACGAATCTCAAGGCAGATGGTCTGGGCAGAGTAGACGCGTCATCGGTTCGGGCAGTGTGAGTGAGATAATCTAATCCGCTTAACCCTAGCTTGTCCAGAACCTCTATCCAATTGAAAAATTTTAAGTAAACACCTGATGCATTATTCGAGTGTCTTTCCAAATATCGGGTGAGGGATTTGAATTTTTGGTTCGAAGAACCACATTACATCAAGTTTCGGGAGGCAATTACCACTCGGTTACGCTTGAGATTCTGGAAAAAAACTCAATCTCGTTTGCAACGTGTTAATCGATGACACATTTACTTTTGCTTCAAGCTAAATCCGTAGGTAAAGAAAGTTGCTTGTCTTGGTCGCTTGAACGGAAAGTTTCGACATTGAACACTGGAGAAGGTGCCAGATGCTTGCTGAGTAGCGAAAGAAAAACACTGTCCACCGAACAATGTTTGGTTTGTTGTATACGTGTAAGTCTCGACATATACGAGAGATGCAGACCAGATGAAATCGTAATACGCGAGATACGTTCGTAAGAGTCGAGATAAGGTCAGAATTTGATTGCAAAGAAAATTGTATTCCAAGTATGGATTCCAAGTATGGACTATATTAGTTTAGCTGGGAGAACTTTTTCCGTATTCTACGACAGTATAAATTAAATATCTACAAAAGCAATTGATAACATGTTTATTACTTACTCAAGAAGTTGGTGTTGTACGATAAACAACGCTAAATAATACATTACTCACTGAAAACTTTAGAACACTGGACGGAAGGACAAATCGTAATATTTGAGAGTAGTGAACACATTTCGTCAAATTTGAGATAGGTCCACAAAATTACGCTCGCAAAAGTAGAGTGTCGTAAAAGTCGGCAGTTACATATACCAAATACTGTTCGCTCGAGCTATGGTACCATAATCCCTATATTTCTTCTTATAGAAATAGCAGTGGATCAAACGCTAAGAGGTTTTGATACTTGCATTTAACTTAGCTTTGGTTTGCAGACATTGCTGAGTTCGAGACGAAACAAGCTACCTGCCCGGGCTGCAGCCCGGAACAGAAGGCGCACATCGACAACATCCTCTACAAGCTGGTCCAGGGCCTCACGACGCGCTATCCTCGACAGTGGCAGCTTATTTTACCCAAGGTCCTCCACATCGTCGCTAGACTGGCCAGGAGTCAGTGAAAATAACACTGTGTAGTAATATTTTCTCATGCACGGTAGTGTATTGCAAACAAGTGTAGTGGCATACTCAATGACTCTGTACAATCACAGGGTTTGCAATGGACTTCATAACATACGAATAACCGGTAAAACGCGTTTACGTATAAAATCATTTGACAGCCGTAGCACATACCCACCATTATCATATTTATCCTAGAGAAAAATTGCACAGCAGTATACTGTTGGAGCGATTCTACCTTCCCAACTATTATGAGCATATTAACCATATTTGCACTGGCACACCTAATTGTCTTTTTTTTACTTTGATTTTCAAGTAAATGTATGGTTCATAATAATATCATGAGAGGAGGGAGGAATGTGGCGTTTTCTCAGTCGTCTATTAAATGTGTGAATTATAGTTTGTTCTTCCATTAGACTGTTCAGTCGATGGCAATAAAAGGAACCGAACATCGTAGTTGGCTGGTCGTATTAGTTATTATTCAGAAATTTGCTAGATTTTCAGTGGCATCTCGCGACTAAAAGAATTACCAAACCTCTCGCCGTGGGATTAAAAATGAAAATGAAGCGATTCAAAATTTTATTTCTGCCCTCATCAGTATAGCTATGACTTCCGGATGATGCAATCAGCTCCTCAAGACAGAAATTCAGGCTTCTAATATATCTGTTGATTTTGAATAGCTTTTGTTAATCCTTACTCAACGAGCGTATTACGTCTGCCGATGAGCCGTACGTAATTCTAAGAGGCTATGACCACTAAAGACGAGCTTATCGTTAGCTCATGTCTGTTCAAAGCTTTTACTGAATCAATTTTTTTGAAAAGGTTCATTACCGAGCTACGCTAGGAAATTATTCTTTACTGTCAAAGTATACAACAGCTAATTTTGTATGGGGGGAGGGGAGAGGAGGGGGACGTGGCTCGGCAGTGTCGCTGTGTGCAGTTTTTTATTTTTAGGGAGGGGNTGAGTTACTGAGACATGTTAGTGTCCCAAACGTTACCTGAAGTATTGTATGCTTATTGGCCATTTTGCGCAAATGCATATTTTAGTAAACTGTCGGCATCGTGTATGGGTGGTAATAGTATAAATAGGAAGAGAATAATTGCACAGCAGTATACTGTTGGAGCGATTCTACGTTCCCAACTATTATGAGCATATTAACCATCTTTGTACTAACGCACTTAATTGTCTTTTTTTTACCTTGATTTTCAAGTAAATGCATGGTTGATAATAATATCATGAGAGGAGGGAGGAATGTGGCGTTTTCTCAGTCGTCTATTAAATGTGTGAATTATAGTTTGTTCTTCCATTAGATTGAATAGTCGATGGCAATAAAAGGAACCGAACATCGTAGTTGGCTGGTCGTATTAGTTATTAATCATAAATTTGATGGATTTTCAGTAGTATCTCGAGACTGAAAGAATTGTTAAGCTTCTCGCCGACGTATTCAAAGCGAAAATGAAGTGATACGAAATTTCATTTCTGCCCTCATCAGTACAGCAGTAACTTCCGGGCCATGCAATCAGCTCCTCAAGATAGAAATGCAGGGTTCGAATATATCTGTTAATTTCGAATAGCTTTTGCTAATCCATCCTTACTCAACGAGCGTATTATGTCTGCTGATGAGCCGTACGTGATTCTAAAAGACTATGGCCGTTGTCGAGCGAATCAAAGCTTTTACTGAATCAATTTTTTGACAAGGTTCCTTACCGATCTATGCTATGAAAATTTTTCTTTACTGTCAACATTATCAGCTTTCGAAATCAAAGTATACAACAGCTCTGTTGGGGGGGGGGGCGTGTGGCTCGGCAGTTTTGCTGTTTGCAGTCTTTAATTTTTAGGGGGAAAATACTTGTGACATGATTATATTTTCGCGTTTGTTTTAATTCTATTTTTAACTGATGCTCTCGTAAGTCACATTAACTATGAAATTAATGCATTTGTGGGAAAAATAAATGAATTGTTATCAAAATACAATTAAAATATAAAGTAAAAATTAATAAAATTTTACCCACACTATTCTTTGCCCTGCACTATCGCGTCTTCAAGCTCCACTAACTCCTTTTTTCTGCGCCCAGCCTCTTCTGAACATATGAACTAAACAGAAAGCAAAACCAGTCCTGGTACAACAGGTACAACTAATGGTAAACACTTTAGTTAACGTCCGTCAAGGAGGTTATGTCTTTGTCGTGTTTATTTGTCTCTTTGTCAGTCTGTTTTTCTGTCTCTTTGTCTGCCACGAAGATTGCTGAAAAAGATATGAACGGATCTTTTCAAAGTTTACAGGGATTGTTGGGCATGTTAACTGTAACAGATGATTAACTTTTGGTGAAAATCGGTTCATCTGTTTGTTTGTCTGCCTATTTTTTCATAAGGCCATAACTCAAAAAGTTAAGAACGGATTATTATGAAATTTACATGAAATGTTAGGTATATTACGAAGAGTAAGTGACCAAATTTTTGTCATGAAATGTTGTTCGTTTGTCGCTGAGTTTTATTTTCTGCTTGTTAGCACAATAACTCAAAAAGTTATAGATGGATCTTAATGAAATTTGCAGGAGTTGTTAGTAATGTTAAGAGACATAAGTGATTCAATTTTAGTGATAATTGGTTGGTCCGTTTGACTTATGTATGTAATAATGTTTGTCAGCATCACAACTCAAATAGTTATTAACGGATCTTCAAGAAAATTACAGAAATTGTTAATACTATCAAAAGGCATAAATGATTAGATTTTGGTGTTGATACAAAGAAAATCATGGTTGCAGAACCAATGGGAATTTTTCGTTACCATTGCCTTACTTGGCGGAGGTATGCGCTCTCAGAATGCTTTTTCGTTCTAAATACGTTTTGCCAGCCTGCTACTGGTGGACGTGCAAACTGACAACATGCGCAGGAGATATTGCGATAGCTCAGAGTTAAAATTGGCTCACAGAAAACACGATACTTTACTGAAGAGTCAGATTTGCAAGTGAGGCTGATGGCAACTTGATTAACCGTCGATAAAATGTTTGCTGGTCTATAGAGCGACCTCAAACACAAAATAAACTGTAATCGGTGGTGCAAGAAATGTGTATAGTAGCAAGAAACACAAATTTGCACCTAGATATCATCTGTGGTCGACAACAATTGGAGCTTTGAGGACGCCAAAATGACCTAGAATGAGGTTTGCAATTACCAATAGCCAGTGCTCAGGTACGCGTGCTCCTTTGGAATAAATGCATTCTTTGCGTCTCGAAAGGCAGCTTGCTTTTGTTTCAGGTCGCTATATTGACGGGAAAAGATTTTTACCGAAGTTTTATCAATTTGCCATCAGCCACACTTGCGAGGAGTGGACAGTGAAGTGTTGTGCGGTCTATGGTTCACTATACAGTGGTATGTTCTGTCTCCACTGCATCAAGATGGTCATATCTATTAATACCCCAGACACGTAAGCAATTAATAGGCCGACACTTAGCAAATGACAGTTATTTTTCAAAGACATTGCCTCCAAATATGGTTACAACGTTTTTTCTTACAGGCCCGTCCCTGCAGGTGGTCTTTTCCAAATTATTGTTATTCTATTGCAGTTTTGCTGCCATTTAGAACCCAGGTGACCACTACATAAATATAATCGAAAAAGGATTATCAAGAAATTTATTAATAATCTATCCAGGAGATCCTTAGCATCTGAATCTGATGGAAAAGGCAGTGTGTTCAGCTATAACCAGTACTACCCGTGCCTCTACGCACTGCTTTTAGCGAGATTATAACGTTCTGTGAATAGTTATCTGTGGGACTGTTCAATTTTATTTTCCTGCTGTGTTCCTTACTTTAATCAGGCTTTAGATCTAGTTTAGATGGAGCAAACCAGTGTCGTCCTAACATGAACTAATCGCATATATGAATTAGAGAGTACTCTGAGAGCGCATACCTCCGCCAAGCAAGCGAACAGTAACGATAAATGCAAATAGAGTCTGAAACTAGGATTTTTTTTTGTGTCTACACCAAACTCTAATCATTTGGGCCTTTTGATAGTATTGAGAACTTCTGTAATTTTCTGGGGGATACGTTTTTAAATTTTTGGGTTATGCAACAAACATTATGACAAACAAGTTAAACACACAAACGGACCAACTTACTGATCATCACAATAATTTAATCATTTATGCCTTTTAACAATACTAACAAATCCTGCAAATTTCATAGAGATCCAATAATAACTTTTTTTGAGTTCTTGTGCTAAAAAGCATAAAATTAAACACAGTGACAAACAAACGAATGAATAAGCAGATCATCCCCAAAATTTGATCATTTACTCTTCTTAATATACCTAACATTTCATGTAATTTTCATGAAAAATCCATCTACAACTTTTGAGTAATGGCCTCAAGAAAAAGTAGACAAACAGATTAACAAACAAACAGATGAACGGATTTTAAACCAAAGTTAATCATACTGTTAACAGGCCAAACAATATGTGAATTTCGTAAAGACCCGTTTATAACTTTTTGAGTAATCTTAGTCACAGACAAAAAGACTGACAGACCGACAGACAAACAGACAGAGAGACAAACAAACAAACACGATAAACACATAACCATCTTGGCGGAGGTAATAATTACTTACGAGCGTCATTTGTTTTACGAAACGTAAGTCAGATCATCATTCTAAGTTGTAAATCGTTGGCGGTTCTTGCTTATGCGCTGTCATTATGGCAAATGTTCTTAATGAATTGATATTACTTATGCAAAGCCTACGCTAAAGAGCCAGTAGAATGCAAATGACATTCGCTTAGAATGCAAATATGCATTTTAAATTTAAAACGCCCAAAAATATGTCTTCGGGAATACTGGCTAGTTCACTTTAAACGGATACTAAAACCTGCACGCGCACCATGCTTTTAGGCTGATTACACCACGGTTAATTGCGTTGACTTACGTTATTCAGCCATGGTTCACAGCGCTGAGAGCATAATAATTATCTGGTGCCTGTGCGTAAGCTTCTGTACCAGTTGGTGCCTAGCGCAGATGCTAGCTGCAACTAGCAGACATTGCTAAACTTTTGTGAGAGCAAATTACGTTGCAAAGACCCATATACTGATCACGGTCCTCTGTAGCAATGTGAAAGCGATGCTGTGTAGGCATCAGTGTGATGTTTGGAGCTGTGGGCACAATACCCGGTAAAGCTTAATCTTGTGTTGTAGTGTAATATTGCGGGCTGTAGCTATCCGAGAGGACTGAGGTTTTTTCATCCCATAATAGGAACCTCTTGTTCAAATTTATCATATGCAAGTATATACATGTATTTGCTGTAGTTTGGAAGCAGCTTCTCGGTTATGCAGGCTCTATTAAAGGCGACTTAAAGATTGTTGTTAATGAGACATTTATTTACACGCTCTAGTTGTCGAAAGCGCTTGATAAAGCTTTCGTTGCCGGTGCTTCGAAGAAGTTCGCCAATGCTGTCCTCGACGTTTCGACTGCGCCTGCAGTCATCATCAGGAGGCGGAGGTGGTGCTGGCGGTGGCAACGAAGACGATGGAAGGACTTCCATGCTTGCAAAGTTGAGGCTCGAGCAGAACTGACGTGGGGAAAGTTGGAAGATCCCTCAATAACTCTGAACGGGCGACCAGTGCTAGTTGTCCCTCTGTCTGGATGACTGAGAGCGAGCTGCAGCCAATCAGCGCTGGTGTATAGCAGGCCATTACGCTGGACGCTGGGACTGTTGTTCCCAGAGAGTAAAAATACCGGGAGGACCCGATATCAGCTGCTCGAAAAATCGTGACGTCACAGCCAGAGCGGTGCTCCAGCCCGTGACGTCAAAGCGGACCACTCTCATTTCAAGCTAGAAGTAGAAGTAGCACTTTTTACCTTGCATCGCTGATTTATAACCGTATATTATCAGTAAGAATGCAACTTCGGTAACATTTTACTGATATAAATCAATAATTGTAATTAACTAGACGTGTTTAGAGGTATTTTACTGAAATAACGTATTATACAGAATCCTCATGAACAAGTTACAAAGAAGAAATAATATATAAAATGCTGGATATGAGAAGTGATATTACTGATTAAAGTGACTAGATAATTTTCGCAGTGTAGTATAGCACGAGAAACATCGGTAAGCAACGCTGGGCGCGGCCTTTTTTGTCACTCCAAGTTACGCTGTTATGAAGACTTGAGTGACTGTGGCTCTGCAGTAGTTATGGCCAGTGCTCTTTTAGTTCTTGCAAAAATAAATTTTGAAGTCGCGGCTCAAGTTTGAATAATTATTATAGTTTTTTGTAATTGTAGGTTGTCTCGAAAAAAAAAAGATTGATCACGGCTTTATACCAGAGAGTAGAAGGTCATCTGGTTCTCCCGTTATTTCAACTCCTTTGTATGAAGCCGTGATCAATCATTTTTTTTCATGATATTCCACTATTACAAAAAACTATAATAATTATTCAAACTTGAGCCACGAGTTCGAAAATTTATTTTTGCATGAACAAAAAAAAAAAAAAAACACTGTCCATAACTACTGCAGAGCCACAGTCAGTTAAGCCTTCATAACACCGTAACTAGGAGCGATAAAAAAGGCCACGCCCAACGTTGCTTACCGACGTTTCTCGTGCTATACTACACTGGCAAGCTTATCTAGTCACTTTTATCAGTAATATCACTTCTCAAATCCAACATTTTATCTATTATTTCTTCTTCGTAACTTATTCTTGAGGATTCTGCATAATACGTTATTTCAGTAAAATAGGTACCTCTAAGCACGTCTAGTTAATTACAATTATTGATATATATCAGTAAAATGTAACCTAAGTTGAATTTTTACCGATAATTTAAGGTTGTAAGTCAGTGATGCTATGTAAAGAGGGCTACCTCTAGCTTGAAACGGGGGTGGTCCGCTCTGACGTCACAGGCTAGAGCGCCGCTCGGGCTGTGACGTCACGATGTTTCGATCAGCTGAAAGCTAGTCCTCCCGTCATTTTTACTCCCTGGTTGATCCCATGTCTCATTAAGAACGATCTTTCAGTCGCCTTTAATATATAAACATAGTAATATCTGGGTAAAGACTACCTTCAAGTTAGACTATGTTGCGTAACATGGATGATGATACTTACAATGTTCAATCCCTCGGAGGGCCCAAGCTGCAATGCACCCTGGGTAATGAGCTTGTGACGTTACAAAATGTTAGTACGTTAATAAGTAGCTATTTTGCACTGTTCCTTCATCATTTCATTTGGGCCTCCAGAGTGTCTTACATGTCCTACAATCTGCATAGTTGCACAAAAATATGTACCAAAGCATCTACGAATATTTTTTTTTAGCTTTCTGAAGGATAAAATTTTGAAAGATCGTTGGCTAAAAGGCTTGTATAAAAGCAGATGGGTCATTCAACGCCGATGTCAACCTCAGGCTAAAATTTTAAAATTCACCAAAATTAACCAAAAGTAGCTTTTAGATATACCAAATTAAAGCTGAATACCTCTACTTTAAGAATCTGAAAAGAAAACACGAAAATATTTGATCAAACTTTTGAAACACTCTGTCAAAGATGAACAATTTTGGAAAAAACCTTAATACAGTCAGTAAAATGCAACAGATTCAACACATAATTTTCCATAGTACTAAGTAAACATTATGCTTCAAAACTATATTACTTAGCGATTGCACTTGGAAGCCAATTATGAATTTTTAACAGTCAGTTGAAATAATTATTATCGTGGTAAGTCATATATATTGCATGTTCACATATAAAAACATTATTGTTAAAATGCGTTATGAGACCCTAGGACTAACTAAAGATTGTTTAATTGCTTTATTTATATTACTTTTGGTAAGAAATTCGCAGTGTAACGATCGTCACGATATTTTTGCAACGATCGTCACGGCGCTTCTTTGGCTGGTAATTGCACCTAACAAAATCTATAGACATTTGGATAGACTAATCTTAATCTATAACTCCCATATAAAATATTCAGATATCTATAGGTACTTTCAGAGAGTTTTGCACTTATGAAGCAGTAGGTCAACTCAAGGTTGCATCTGAGTAACGATCGTCACGGCCACTTTTAAAGCAAATAGCTAAAACAACAATAATCACTGAAAGTTGGGGATAGTTCCATTAGCATTATTAACTACTGGTACTGTTATGGTAAGAACCATATCAAGCTAGTCATGCAACTTTTAAGGTTACAGGTTGAAGTTTGGCAATAACTATATATATTATAGTTATATATTATTACTATATATCAATGACATGTCGAGGGGCTCGGGGAATCTTCAGCTAATCCACTTTGCTGACGACACCACTGCTGTGGCTGTTGGGGATGATCTTCAGGAGCTCTCTCGGTCTGTGAATGAAGATCTG
>LQNS02278094.1:41106674-41124590 GCA_001587735.2 Parhyale hawaiensis | reverse complement strand
TGAGGCCATTAGAGCAATGTATTAGTTCTGTTCTCGTAGTTGGCTCTTTTATACGAGAGCTAACTATATTCTATTGTATTTTTTTATGTTTCCTCTTTTCCAATAAAATTATTATTATTATTATTATTATTATTAAGTATGCTCCGAATTTAACGATCGTCACGGTGGAATGACCCAGATGAATTCAACCGGCAAATAACCGCATGTGCCAGAAGCAAGTACTTTTGGAATCAAGTTTATCGTCTTTAAAATGCAATAGATCTAGTGAGTTTTATCGAGAGTAATATGACATTCTGAAGATGGAATCATATGGTTGAAAACCTTCATGTTTTCGATTTACTTTTGTCTTCTACCAATGACCTGCCATCCTCTATAATTTAAAACCGCTGCAACAAATATTTTTCAGATGCGTGTGATTAAACGTCGGGATAGAAGAACTTTTTAATAATATTTGCATAGAAAACATTGAAGCAGCAAAGAAACAAATTTTTTTCTTTAAGGCAAAGTAATATTAAAACAAAAGTCTAGACATAATACGCAGAAGCCATGCAATTGCTCGGTAAAATTAGATAAAAAAAAAACATCAGCTACTATACGCTGCGTGCGTTACAGCATTACTGTATATATATCAGTAAGTGTCGCGTCCGACTAGTCCGACTAAGAAAAAAAAAATACCTAACCGTATTCCTCACACCTAAATAAATAATAATAATAAAATTTTATCATTCAGTCAGCTAAAAAGCTTGTAGATGCTTTGCTACATATTTTTGTGCAACTATAAAGATTGTAGTACATGTAGGACATTCTGGAGGCCCAAATGAAATGATGAAGAAACAATGCAAAATAGCTACTTATTAACGTACCAGCATTTTGTGACGTCACCAGCTCATTACCCAGGGTGCACTGCAGCTTGGGCCCTCCGCGTGCGTAAACCTTGTAGGTATCATCATCCTCGGTGGAGTAAGGTACCTGAACTTCAGCAAAGAACGCTGTTTTCATCGTACTTGTAGATAAATAATAACAGGGACGATTGAGTGTATAGTGCTACGTTTCCCTCTCGTTGAGTGGGAAATCTTCCAAACTTTCATATTATTTGGCCGAGCTGTCACAGATTCGTTCCAGTCGTCATATAAAAAGTGATGATGGTGTCGAATTTGAAAGAGTTTCAGTCTATCTATCTGAATCTTAATCCGGTTTCAGATTATCCCGTATCCCGAAATGCATTCGATTGGCCTACTGACGAGAGGATTGAACTTTGAACAGAAGTTTTGCAATCTATACAGGACGATATTTTTCCCTGGGCAGTTCTAGAGCGTCTATGGTTCTCCATTGTCCCTGCAGACGATAGGTGTCATCGATTGCCAGGTAGAATTGAGTCCAACAGGCTCGAATTGTTGAAATTTACGAGTTAACACTCAGGCTTGGACCCGCTGACTACAGTTACCCCTCAATCGATTCCTCTCGAGGCTTTCGAAAACTCAATCTTGCTCACAAAAATAGAGCTTTCAGCCGTCTGAAACGTAGTCAAGTTGCTCTGAAAATATGCCACTTTATTTAAAGTGTCGAAGTCAATGCTACTGTGTGAAGCTGCCTAGAAATCAAGCCTTTGGGCTTTGGAAGTTTAATGGCACTCAGCAGCCCGATCGATAATATCTTGCCTCGAAATCCTGATAAACAATAAAAGCAGCGCCACTTTTATTAAGGCGAATCCAACAGTTCTTAAATGAGTCCAAACCGAACTGCGATTTAAAGGGGTATATCCTAGATCAGAGGTGGGCAAACTTTTTGACTCAGGGGTCACATGGACGTTTAAAAAATGACAGACGGGCCAGGCCAGCGCCTGATACATATATAACAATCATAGACAGAAAAAACACAGTGTTAATATTTACGTTCACTTTTAGTTATCAGCAGAATGCAAATATGCAATTTCAGAATAAATCTAATCTAATAATAGCAGCATGCTTAAGTTCGCAACTCTAGCTCCTTGCATCGCAGGTTTGAGGCCTACCCAGGCGCGCGAACTCTGTGCTTATCTAGTTGTGCTAACTCGGCAGTTGTAGTTGTGCAGCAGCCGTGGCGGAACTTGCTTTCCTCAGAGATGAGAGGGTGTTAGGGGCGCCGATCATTTGAACCTTCCGTCAAATTGGCGCCATAGTTTTTGGTGACCCGTGTTCGAATGCAGCCGTACTTACACCTTTGAGGCCACTGGGCCTATATCCGCAGCACAAACCAGTGCGTGTGGGTTTTCTAGTTGAGGGTGCGGTCAAACTTGACTTTAATGCCCGAAATATTCAGCGGGTTGGATGAAAAACACTAACGTACCGAATGTGGCCCGCGGGCCGCATAGCATGCCCAATCCTGTACTAGATACATTTAAGATCACACAAAATGACTTATTATTTCCGATCTTCACTTCAGTCTTTTCAACTTGTTCACTCATCTAGTACTATGGCGTAGAAACAACAGAAAAGTGCACCGTTTTTAGGGTTTTATTTCACTTTAAATTTGGACAGATAGGCTACGTAACTTGCCTGGTGATACAAACAAACAAAATCATATATTATTTCCCGTAGGAAGGTATTCACATAGTAATACTATTTCTGCACTAGTTCAGTAAATTGATTACCTCCGCCAAGGAAGTTACGTATTTGTCGTGTTTGTTTGTCCGTTTGTTTGTCTCCCTGTTTGTCTGTCACCAAGATTTCTCAAAAATCTGTGAACGGTTCTTCATGAAATTTACAGGGATTGTTAGGTATGTTAACAGCAATAGATAATTAATTTTTGGTGAAAATCCGTTCATCTATTTGCTTGTTTATCTACCTATATCTTCAGAAGGTCAGAACCCAAAGAGTTGTAAACGGATGTTCATGAAATTTACGTGACTTGTTAGGTATTATATGAAGAGTAAATGAGAAACATTTTTGTGAAGATATGTTTATTCGTCCCTGCGTTTGATTTTATGCTTGTTAGCACAATAACTATAAAAAATATGGATGGATCTTTATGAAATTTGTAGGAGTTGTTAGTAATGTCAAACGACAGAAATGATTCCATTTTGGTGATAATTAGTTGGTCCGTTAGTGTGTTTGACTTATGTTTGTCACAAAGTTTGTTAGCAGCATAACTCAAAAAGTTATGAACGGATCTTGAAGAAAATTAAAGAAATTATTAATACTATCAAAAGGCACAAATGATTAGATTTTGGTGTTGACACGAAAAAATCATGGTCTCAGAACCAATTTGAATTTTTCGTTAAAGTTGCCTTGCTTGGCGGAGGTATGCGCTCTTAGAGTGCACTCTTGTTCAATATATGATAACAATAAGCCTTACATATTAAGTTGCAGATTCATAGCGCTGTGAACTATGGTACTTGAAGTTCCTTCTTTTAGACGAATGTCTCCTATGCGCATACATGCCACTCAATATTTCTTCACGAACCACTCCGTGGTTTACTCTGCTGGGTAATATTTCCTATGTAATTCTGTAAATATAATCGAGTGGCTATCTGATGTGATTCAAATAAAATAGAACTATACAGCAGCTTCCGTTGTAGTTATGAGGAGTTATACTCTATGACCACGCGTGGTCTATAAGTATCTTCTTATTGGTTACTCTGATGAAAAACAAGAATTGCTTCTATACAACAAATGACATATATTTTTCCTATGTTCTAGAATTATACAGCAGCTCCCGTTGTAGCTATATAAGGTGTTTCATTCTCGGACAGCGTGAAATCTATAAATCCCTTATGGAGGTTAGAGCAACTTTGTATTTAAGTAATGTAGGCAAGGTTCTTATTTCATTCTACTGTTTTGTCGAGCCTGTGGACAATTTTCTGAATCGATAATTAACGGAATTTAAAAAAAAAATTGTTTTTGAACTAATTGGCCGATTCTAAGTCACTTTTCTCCTATGATGTTTCCATCACAAATGCATAGGCCTATTATTCGAGATATTTGACTCTGAATTTCCCATTGTTTTTCTATGGGAAAAATACCCGGCGACCCCATAGGAACCTAATGTAGGTTAGGTTTCTATAGTGTTGCAAGCAAGCCCGCTAATTATTGCCGTAAGAAAATAATGGAAACTTCAAAGTGAAATATCTCGAAAAAATATGCATTTGCGGCGTAAACGTCATAGAAGAAAAGTGCAATAGAATCGTCCAATTAGGCCAAAAGTATATATATTTTTTCTTAAATTCCGTTAATGGTCGATTCAGAAAATTGACCGAGCCTTTTCCTACACTGTAGGTAGTGTTGTATGGTACGGCTATGGATCTGCAAGTTAGTATGCAACTGTATTCTCCCGTATTGAACTTATTTTAAGACAGCAGATGTAATAGCGTTAGGTTACGAAAACCTCTCCACGGGGAAAAATAAATCAATTATTATTAGTATTGCTATCATACTGTAGAACCTACATTCTATACAACGCTCTACGATAGCAACAGGTTCACACATAGGCCTATTGTGAATTAGCTAACGTCTCGTTATGTTAATTTTAAGGCTACAAGGAGAAACCTTAGGAAAACACTCATGGAAAGATATAACAGGAACAGCCCACGCCTACAGACAGCCACCACGATTATTTAAATAGCTGCCTTAATTAATATACCATATTAATTTCAATGCTAAAACAGTAACATAAAATATGGAGAAAACACACTAGAAACAGTCCACAGATGTAGGCAGTAACGAAGAACGTTTCAATAACAGCAGATAAGAAACACAAGAGCTGGACTTCATTTCGTACATGTAACTTGTCGCCTTGATAGAGAACCATAACTTAGCTAACGCTGCTTGAGCGTCGAACTCTGAAAGTTCGGGTTTGAGCAAACCCCCTGAAGCAACGAGTTAATCCTTTCTTTTATAGCGGAGGTAGTACTTGGTACATGTACAACATTCAGATAGTGCATTCCACCAACAAGAGAGAAAAACAAGTTCATAGAAAACTGTTGTCATGTTTTCATTCTCACCTGTAGGCTATATAGGCTTAAACATTGTACTGGTAATGATTTGTTTCATTCTACATATATCTTACATCAATGGCTCTTGGGTATCTGAGGATAACCACCAACCATCAGATATACCATTTTACGCAACAGCAGCAATTTGTGCGGCCTGTCTCAGGAATGATGACCAGTAAGAGTTGCAGTCCAGCGCATATATAGCAGTACAGCAAGAAAAATTGAAGCGTGACCCTCAGGGAGCAGCTATGGATAAATTTTTACTGTTATCCCCACTTGAACCCAGACATTTTATACCATCAGTCAAATAGATATTGAAGCACTGAACACGAATAAGTAGATCACAGCTGTTGGAAATACATAGTATTGGAGACATTGATGTGTAATTTTAGTATTGAATCAGTGTTGGGACTCATAGGTAACTCAGCGCCGTTTTTAAGCTGTAAAATGTTTGCGTAAGCTTTCATGCTCAAGCAGAACCAGTCCTACGCTCCTAGCCTTAAAAAGTAAAGCATTATGGGATGTAAAACTCCGTGAATTAAATGTTTGCAGTCTTTAATGATATCGTTCCTCAAAACAGGTCAAAAGTGGGAAACTGATGCCGCTGTTTTTTGCAATTTACTTGCCATTACGAGGCGTCGGATACGACATAATTACACTGGATGGAGGCGATAGTGCGTCCGATATGTTTCTTTCAATGGACCGAGCAAGTGTGTGATTATCACCCACGAACGAAGTGAGAGGGGTGATAATGTTTTCGTTGAAGATTCAAGTATATATATATATATATATATTTATCCTGACTCAATTCTTTGTATATATATATATTTGTGAATATATTTGTCTGTCCACCCAGAAACAGGTAGAAGGAGTTGAGCAATCTTCATTGTTTTTTGTAGGGAGTTTTGCGCGGTGACCTAGATGTGACCCATGCCAAAAAACTAGGCCAGCTGTATATAAAAAATGACGGAAGATTGTCTTGCGCCACTAGGCGCTCTATTTTTCTTATGCTGTTATTATTATAGTGGATACTTCAAGCCTCCGTTTCCACAACAACGGCGATTTAACAGGGGGAGAAACAAGGGACAGTTGGCCATCAAATATTATGGCGTTGAAAATTACTCCGACCGCGGGTGATGGTCTGACGCCACGAGGCGTTGTAGTTTTGTCTATTACCGTATGCACAGTTTTGCTTTATTATCATTTTACTGAAAAGAATAGTTTGTTTTGGTGACGAATTGGTTTCCATGGAAAGCTTATTAGAAAATATCTTCATATAGTATAGACGTTTAATTAAACGATTCCTAAACAACTGTTTGAGAGAATTCATATAATATTGAGCTTAATAAATTGACATTTGTAAACGCTACTCACTTCCGAGGGGTTTGACCTATAAATTCGTGTTCAGAGCTGCAACGTCTGCCAAAGCAGTGGTCTAATATTCTTGAATTTGAGAGAAAGGGGGCGGGGGGTGTAGTAGTGATATATGCCCAGCTATGAAACTGGTCTTAATTACTGTTTGTGGCGGACCAAAGTTGTGTTGACAACGACTCAACGACACTACAAAAAATTCGGACGAATGGTTGAGTGAACGCTTTGAAAAGGCTCAAGCCGAGTTCACATAGCATTCAGGGTCACACCAAACACCGAAATCTACCGAAAGTGCTAGAAATATACCGAAATCGGCGGAAACTTAAAGCTTCGGAAACGCAAGGGAAACCGCTTAGCAACGGCAAAAGCCTGAAATAAAAATGCTTGTTTTTCTTAGATCATTTCTTTCTTTTTAGCTTTAATCCAAATAAATAATATCCCTCATCCCAACACATTCATATCTCTAAGAGGTGTGCTCACACCTATTAGTTGAAAGCGACATGTTAATGTTTTAACTGCAGTTTGACCGGACAGAGATTTATTATTTTTTAGGTTCTTCATGCAGTTTCACCTGGCCACACGTTGTGGTGTTTGTTCCAACGCCTGGCGGAAGGAACAATGAATTTATTCAGTGCACTGAGTGTGAAAGGTGGATACACCAGTCAAGCGTGCCAATGATAAGCGAACAGTTTCACCAATGTGTCAGCCAAACCTCAAATTCCTTTGCAGGAAATGTATCTCCCATGTTCCTCATGACTATTGCCAAGGGAACTCACTTGACGGTTGACATTTTTGAATGTTTTTTGTAGCGTTACTAACGTGCACGAAGTTGTGCCGCCAATGAAACTACAAGGCATTCCGACAAGTGGGTGAGTGAATGTGTTGATGTGAATGACATGTGAACTCTGCCTAACTACGTAGTTGTAGGCAGACCTTTGCCTTTACCTCTCGGTGGTGAAGTGACAACGGTTCGGCATCGCATCAACGGAGGCCCGGGTTCGATTCCCCGGACGGCACGCTACGGATTTACACTGCGTGGAGCACTCCAGCACCGAGAGGCCAGGCGATGCACGATGAGGGATCCTAAATTGACTCTCAGCAAGGACTGCTTCTCCATGCTTTACACAACTGGATCTTCAAAATTCTAGAATTAAGGCACAAAGAAAACCTCGATAGGTGTATCCATTGTACCCTGTATACGAGATAATAAATGATATTTGTTAATAAGACTACCAGGGCAGGACTAGAATACAGTATTCACAAGTGCCCACATGCAGTTGGTCTGTGTGGTCTCTCCCTAAATAGTAGTGTTCTGCGACGTAGAAAACGTTCAGAAGAGAAAATATTTCATGCATAACTAAGTAAATAAAAAACAGAGCGATAGAACATGCACTGCAGTTTTGAATACGAATACCAGATAAATTCATCTCTAATTATCTCTGTAAAACTGTTGATCATCTAGTATTTTTTGCACGACATAAAGTTAAAATACATTTAGGTGTAAGAAATGATGCAAATACTGTATAATACCGTAATATTTCTTCGGTCAGCAAAAAGGAAATCGATAGGCAGTGTGTAAATTTAACAACAGTTATTGCTGTTACAAATTTTTTGGGCATCATAAAGTACGCACAGAAGAGTGAATGTGACATTTTAACCCATGTCCGTACTACATTTAAAAAGCTCTCGTGTCATCTCCAGAAAGAAGTTCCAATAGTTGGCAATTTTATAATTTCATTTAGACAATAAACAATAAATGTAGTCTATAAACACAGTACGGCAAAATGCAACCGTTCAAAACAATATAGAATTGAAACTTCTATCTCCAGGCCATTGAAAAGCTACAAGGGACACCAGTGTTGAGCAGAGCAGCTGTCCGAGATGTCATTTCTAAAGGAAAGCTAAATAGTTCAATTCTAGGTATTTGATAAGTATGGCAATGTTCTCATAGATTCCTATCGCAATATGTTCGTGCAAAGAAAGTGGTTTGGGACAATACAGACTCGTCATCTCAAATTTTTTCATTGTGATGGTATATAATTGTACACCTACACAGATGAGCTATTAGGATCAGTTGGAATTGTTTCTTTGAGAATATTAAACCGAAATACTTGCAGAGCTTTTAGGAAAAAGATATAAGCTCTCTTGATATGGACTTCAAATACACGGTTGGTGGACTGTGTTGCGTCAATTTTATGGTTGAAAGAGGAATAAGGCATCTTTCATTCGCTTAGCTTCAATTGCCAAGAAGTTCAGTCTTGAGCGTTAAACGGGACCGAGTTTCGGTTGGAGTTGTCGGTTAAATAAGTGCCGTTGACTCGATGCAACTTTTTCGTGCAGCACGGCTGTACTCCTAGGGAGTTTCCACACGTATTTGGTATTCCACTCTCAGCTACAAAATTTCCACATTTGTTATTTTATATCAGGTTTATGTTTTACATATAAGCTTCTGAATTTTTACGTCCAGTATTTTTCTTTATTTGTGGAGCGGTGGATTATCCCATGGCTTGGCATCGAGTGCCACGTAAGTGGGAAATTTCAGAGTGGGAGAGTTTTGTGGGCAACAGAGCGTTTTGCGCAGAAAAAACTGCATCCCGCTAACCGGGTTTTCATGATTTACCTCTAACACTCCCTGTAAAGTAACGAGTCAAGCGCTCAGAACTGAAGATAGGGACAAGCTACAGTTATTGGCATCAGATTATATCAATGAAAGGGGTAAATCGAGGACACCGTTCAGTGACCCTGTGCTAATGGCGTACGATCGTATCCATCGTCTCATCTGCAACAGGATCGGCTCTGATCTCCGTCCCATTGCCCAGATCAGCACGAAGCCTAGACGATAGACCATTTTAGCGTCGTAGTAACTAAAACACAGAGCAAAGCCCGACACATTATGATGTCATGTACGTGCTTTGCCTTGTCTTGTGGCGTATGCAGGTATCTGTATTTTATCAGCCCAAGGATGAGGATACGGAACAGGTTAGCGCGCGGCAATTAGTTGTACAGTCCAATGAAACCGCCGATGATGCGGAGTGGCCCTACGTCCGAAAATTATTATTGTAGTAGCTGTTGTTTTTCTCTCTCAATTTCTGCCTCAAAATAGAGCCAAATAAAAAGTTTTTGTTATTTAAAGGCGTGTGGCAACGTAAAACATCAAAATATTTGCCCGAATTTGGAAGTGCAGCCTGCTGTTTAAAGGGCTCTGAGCCTGTTATGAAACGTGATCCTGTGATTCATTTCCGCGAAGCAATAGACTCCACTTTTTATAATTTTGGGCCAAAACTTTTTTCTATTAAAATGCCCATTTTTTTAAATATGTGAGTAAGGGCGGAGAATTTTTATGCCTATAGTGATATAAGTGCATATCTATATCTTTAAAATATACTAAATCAAACGTGTTAACTACGTGCTGACCATCGGCAACGCATGGCGCCAAAACGGCAAGTGGACAGTGTGACTCGTGCTTGAAAATTTGGCTTTTTGTCCTTAGTTGCTTTGTTCACTTTTAGCATTAAAACACCCAGTTATAAAATACTTGGAAGGTATCTGCATGTGTGCTGAGAAGTTAGGTAGTAATTCGCTACACTTTGCTTCTGGTTTGCTAATAATTTCCCAAAGCAGCTAATACTTGTATAAAAGAGACTCTGTTAGTATCATAAAGTAACTTTTTTGGCAAACTGCAAATTTGATGTTTGAGAAAATTTTGCCGAGTCCCTTTACCATCGTCCCAAATGAAGACATGCCAGTGTCTGATAGCTATTGATGCGCTGAACCCGAATTTTTTGGTTACATCCTCAGCAAATTATTAGTATACCTTTTTGAAGCACTGAAGTGTTGATTTCAATGTAATAGCTTCAGCGTTGCGCTATGAAACTCCCCGTAGCTGCATCATCCTTTACAAGTCATCGTTAGCAATTTGTTTTGCGTATTTTTTACTGATTAGACATACCTATTACTTGCTGATGCAATCTTACTTTAACAAAACATGTAGCTACTCTAACCTATAGCGCAGCCTATTCTTCCCTAATTCCTGACACATAGACCGCAACAGTACTTGACTCTTTGCTCCAAGTGACCTCTGACGCTGGCGGCCAAAATGGGAAAAATGGGGTTTTCTCATGAGCTATTATTATGAACATGTCCAGACACGGTCATGCAGGCAAGCGCCCAAGTGCATCCCCGCCGTATCCAAGATACCTTCTCCGCAAGAAAAATGTTGGGTACCTTGGAATTTTTTTCTTCAGTATAAGATACGGGGAAAAAAATAGCTCTTGAGAAATTCCCATTTTTTCGTTGTCGACTTTTGGCTGCCAGCTTCAGACATAAGAGTCAAGTACTGATGAGGTCTATGCCTAATATATATATATATAACATTTTTTGCCCTACTCTCCGAACGAAACTTTGTTGCTGTAGCCCCTCATGCGCTATTTTATTCGTCGTTTTCGGAGAAAAATATATTTTAGAGCCTTTTGAATCATTGTTAAGGTAATACTAATGGTACAGCTTTCCTAACAATGTAGTTTTTTATTGAAATTAATTTTTCATATTTATATTCCTATGAAATGGCCTCGCCAATGCTATAGGAGCGTGAACCACGCAAGTTACTTCGCCACAATTTCCTGGGAAATACAAAACTTTCGAGCTATATACCTTACAACTGATGAATGGGGACTGGCACTTGCTTTTGATCATGACCTTATCAAAACTCTCGACCGTGTAGTTTATAAAGGTTTTTTTTTACCGTTTTTACCATTCAATACTCCTCAGTTTAGCTATAAGATCGAAGGACCACGTGACGTCACCGCTCCGTCGTAAGTCCGCCGCGATCGGCAGTGCGCTAACCTGTTACGTACCACCATCTGTGATATCAGCGTAATGAGTACAGACTTCAAAGAACGCTGCGTCATGGAAACCAAATGAAACATCGTTCTTTACCGTAGCAGTGTACTGCATGACAGGTGAAAGCACGTTCTGTTGGCCCTCTACAACCCTAAACATCAAACTTGAATGTAGGAAGCATGCAACAGCTTTATTTTTACAAGAAAGTTTCACTCCGCTTCTACAGTGCAGTGCAAACGCACGAAGACTATAGGCGGCTTCCTTAGGCATTTGCTGCTCACACAAGACTATTTAGGAACCCTATGGAATGATGAAATCATCCAAATATTACAGAAATAGCTATAAGGAATTACTAACCTTTTAAAGCTAGTTAGTAATTCTCATGGATTTGGATATCTCAATTGTGTTTAAATTTTTCGTAAAGGATACTTACATCCTGTGTCTAGCAAATAGCATAACGGGAACATAAACTTGTATATTGACCGTTAACTCCTCCAGGGAGGAATAAATGCGAAATATACAAAGAAGCTTATAGAATATATTGCACATATGATTGATGAGGCAAATTGTGCGCTCAGTATCCAAAGACAACATGCAGACGATCCCTTGCACCACATGTCGGGACTCGATGCCCTCACCCACGAGTTTTATCGTCGGGTCAGTTATGAAAGACGTCTGAAAAGTTTGAACATCGCTGTATGAGAAGAGTTGATGCAGGGTGAAACCTATGATTTTTGGAGGCATACAACCTTGTGAAAATTTTCGTATCAAAGTTTCAGTTTCCAAAATAGTTGAAAATAAAGTTGAAACATAAATCAGTAAAAATCGTTTACCTATTTTAGTTTGTCTGATGCTTAAAACCCCATCGTCAGAAGGCTTCTCTTATTTTGTTTCATGGCAGCTGTCACCACAGCAGAGCTGTGCACCGTTAGCCGAGACTGCAAATTATCTATTATACCCGCTAAGAAATAAAAGACCACTCCTCCGGTACACGACCAGCGAGGTCCTTCTCTCTGCTTATGGTCAAGTTCCTAGCTACCTTGAGCCCCGCGTCACCTGCGAAGGTCAGCAGCTCCGCCAGTTGGCCTCTTCAAGATGACGAATAAATTTTAAGACAAATTATTGAACATCAGAGCTAGCGCGGGACCAAAATATTTGACTTTGAAATCCAAAAAAAAATGATTGCATATTTTTCACTCTGAAGTACTGCTCGGTAATTGCTTGTTTATGAAACATAACGCTCAGTGCATTACCTTGGAGACTGCAATGCAGCGCCGCAACGTATCCGTAAAGGAAGTATTGATTTACTCCTACCAAAAGCTCACCGTTATATCTCACTGATTCCACGAAAATTTTTTAGCTAAACTAAGCCCCTAACACTGAAGCTCCGGGCACGTTAATGCCAATTATATTGAATTATCTCGCTGAAAGTGGTACAGTCAGAGACCTTGATACTGAGATACTGATACTGTATTATATGTACAACGTCCAGGTAAACCCAACAGCATAGGTGGGCGCTTGCGGCCTCGAGTAGCCCACTCACAAGTACAAGAACAATAATATGTAATGCTAAAAACGGCAAAGGTTGTAGATTGCCTGCTTTTTTCTTTACTCCTGATGTTTAGCCACAAGTGCTCGCAGGCACAAATATAATTGCGCTCCATAGCAGGAACCACAAGAGGAGCATCAGCTTGCCAGCCTGTTAATCCTTCACTCTAAGGGAGAGTACAAACCAGATGCCTAGGGACTGACAACGTCACGATTGCTTCTCAATCCTGTTCTTATGACTTTTTTTTTTTGGCTGGGCCCCGCAGGCTGGTGGGATATACGTCCCCGAAGTGCAGGAGACAAGTATTTGCTCGGTGGCGTGAGACATCGATTGTCTGCTACTGGTTGTCACCGGTTATCAAGGCCAAAAGTGCCATCCATTGTTCCCTAATGACAGCTGGAGCAGTAAGAAGACAACGAGTCATTTTTTGTGTCTCTCTTTAATTAAACACGAAGTACCTACTACTAGAAGCTGATCGAGCTTCGACTCATGCACGTTGACGTTATACCATATTTACTTTACAAGGAAAAACTTCCTTGGCAGTCACATTATGCGATTATTATTATTATTGGTGTACGATGATACATTAAGCAGCATGAAAAAGTGAAACCAACGACGTAACTAAAAACATGTTCTGCAAACGTTTCGGATTACACAGAACCCATCATCAGGGCACTGGAAAACACAAAAGGAAGTATAGTTATTAACATATACATAAATCGTGCAAAATCATCCGTTAATGCTCAAATATTTGCAGTCCCATTACAGTCACATATTCATTTTGTCTGATATTAATTTCCTAGTGTATTTCATATTAATACCTGTACTTTCATTTGTGGGTTTCAGTGCACTGATGATGGATTTTGTGTATTCCAAAACGTTTGCAAAACATGTTTTTTGTTACGAAATTGGCTTTACTTTTTATACTTCGTGTGTCATTCCCTAGTAATCAAC
The DNA here is from genome assembly GCA_001587735.2 of Parhyale hawaiensis. NCBI lineage: Eukaryota > Metazoa > Arthropoda > Malacostraca > Amphipoda > Hyalidae > Parhyale > Parhyale hawaiensis. Next base: position 41,110,908 of record LQNS02278094.1, on the reverse strand, counting down.
CTATACAATAACTAGACTCCATGTAGAGAAATCTGAATACTTGAACAGAAATATTCTTTTTGATATGTACCGGGTTGTTCAGTGTGCAAAAGTTCATCTAATAGCATTCTGTTATCTGTTTGACTTGCCCTTCAAAGGTGTTTATTACTTTATTTTGCTGCAGGAAATTTCTTATTGGAAAGTAAGGTTATATATCTATATACAGGCTATCACAGCAATATCAAAGTACTGCTTTGAAAAGAAAAAATAAATAAAATATTAAAAATAAAAATTGGTAGATGGTGGAAGCGTTAGATTATTAAAGCAAAAACGTTGTGCATTACCTCCATATAACCTCTACATTCATAACATCACTGCTAGGTTCAGTTGTTGTTATGTGTCCCGCCCGACGACTGCAATTTCTGTCCGTGCTTCCGGTTGAGTCGAAGCTTGAAAGAACGCCAGAGAACCTGCAGTACTCTACAACTGCCCCTAACCGCTGGCTGCTTGTGTATCAGACACTGTATGCATTTCCATTGAAGTCTAGCGTGTTTTTGAATTCCCTAATTTCTACGTGAGAGACACTGTCAAAGAATTCAAAAGCGGTTGGAATTTTTCCAGCAGTTGAGTGTGGTTGTGTGCACTGTGAAGATCACTCGTGTTTTCTATTTTCCACTGGCACTTCAACTCATACATATATACTCAGTCGCTTTCTGCTTAAATTAGGGCACTCTGTAGTACCCAGCACCAAGCTCTTCCAAGCTTTGCTTCATATGAGGAAATTACAAAGGAAATTGGCACTAGGGAAGAAAAACAATGTGGAGAAAGGGAGCTGCGGATAAACGAGACGTGCGTTAAATTAAACAAAGACTCCGGAAGCATTTGCCATTTGGCTTCGTTGCATAAACCTTCGTTAAATCAATTTTCCTATGCACTTGAGAACTTATTTCTCGCTCGCCTCGTCAGGACCCAGGATTCTTTTCAGCGCTCCTTTTACTAACTTCCATGTTTGTTTAGCAGCTTGGGGACGCAAATCGCAGTATTTAATCTCAGTGTGGGAAAGAGACTAAATTTAAAAATACGTAAAATACATAAAAACCAAAAATACCGAGTTTATAAATTCGCCTTGGTCTTTATTACATTGCTTTGATTTCGATGTTTGTTTATTCACTGAGTTGGCGTGTGCAGCCCAAATATCTGAGCCAGTATTATCAACTATACTAGAGGGCCCATCCGTCAAAAATGACAGCAAAAATTTTGTGATTGAACTTTTTATTGTTCCGGTTCCCAGTATTAGTTTTGCTGTATTATACGGATCTTCCATTAGTTGTACTGTACAACCATGAGTTTTGCGATAGCAAAATATCCCCACTGCAAGATAAGGCGTGAATATCAGCTTGGAATTGATCAAACGTTAAGCTGCACTAACAAAATAAGTTCAGTCAACAATCAGTTGGAATCCACAATACGGTGAGCCCAGGGCATTTCCAGTGAATTCTTTTGACTGACCTATGTTTTCTTAGTGCAGTGCAACGTTTGCCCAATTCCAAGCTGATATTCACTCCTTATCTTGCAGGGGGATACTTTGCTATCGCAAAACTCATGGTTGTACAGCTTGCGTTTCACTAATGGAAGATTAGGCCTACAGGGATGAGACCTATAACACAGCAAAACCTATACTGGGAACAATAATAAGCTCAATCACAAAATTGTTGCCGTCATTTTTGACAGCTGGGCCCTCTAGTGCAATGATATATCGCAGTTCGATGGAATAGTGCTTGCTACACTGTAGTGCTTCTGAGCTGAAACTATTAACTAAGGAGTACATTAACTCTGCATGGCAGTTCATCTTGAATAACTCCGTAATTGTTATTGTTATTATTGTCTGTGTATTTGTCTATCATCAACGTAATTCAAATTAATACATAGCTATGAACTAATCTTCATGAAATTTACAGTGATTCTCAAGTATGTCAGGAGGAACAGGTGATACACTCTTAGTGAGGATCCGTTCAGTTGTTTGTTTTTTCACGGTTACATTACTCTAAAACTTACGAACGGATCTTTATTAGTAAACTTGCAGGAACTGTTAGGAATGTTGCGAAGAACAAATGACAAAATTTTGGTGATCTGCTTGTCAGTTTGTTTGTTTCTCTGTTTTCGTCGGTAACATAACTCAAAAAGTTTGGACGAATTTTCATTAAATTTGCAGAAACTCTTAGAAATGCTTAGAGGAACAAATGACTTAAGTTTGGTGACGATCTGTTCGTCTGTTTGCGTCCCTGTTTGCCTTTCTGTTTGTTAGAGCACGCCAAGTCTGTTTAGATAATATGCGGACTGACGCCATGATACCAAATGCACTTAATTTAGAAATTACTGCTCCGCGTGCCTCAGCTTCAAAGTACATTCCTCCCCATCGCAAGCATTTATCCCAATGGTGTTTCCACTCGTTTAAATAGTCCTGGTATTCTTTTTTTTTGGAAGGCTGTTCAACTTCAAGATCAGGAATCGTGTCAAATCTTCTTTCTTCCAAGGGTCTTTTCAGTTCGGGAAGCAAGCACTAATCGAAGAGTGCAAAGTCAGGTGAGTGGAGGATGGAGAAGCACACACATCGCGTTTGAAGTTCTGGAGCGTCTGAGAAATTGATCCAGGCCTGCTGCACAGCAGTGGCTAGCCTTCTTCAGTCCCAGCAAAAAAAAAAAAAAAAGCTTGTGGGACAACACAACATCCATCAAAACCGGCCAGAACTGTGGAGGAGTGGCTACTGGTTTTTGTATCGTGACAACGCCCAGCCCAAAACTCGTGAGTTTTGGGCCAAACACTGGATCACTGTTCTTTTTCACCCCTGCTCACCTTACCTTGTACCGTTTAAGTTTTTGTCTGTTTCCCAAACTCAAAAGACCCTTGAAGAGAAGATTTGAGAGATTAAGGCAGATGCATCGGAGCTGAAGGACATTCCATAAGAAGCGTACCAGGACTGTTTCAACAAGTGGGAACACCGCTAGGATAAATGTGCGCGTTGGGAAGGAAAGTACTTTGCAGGGACCTAAAATTGTAATGTTTAAATACAGTACGTTTTGTTTTATGACGTTAGTCCGCTTATTATCTGAACAGGCCTCGTAACTAAAAAGTTATGGACGGATCGTCACGAAATGTACAGGAGCTGCTACAAATACATTTTGAAGACGAGCATCATGAGAGCAGCTGAACGACACATCCCAAATAAACGAGTTCGTATCGCCAATAGCCTAAGAGAAAAAGCCATAATCCTGAAGTACTATTTCACCTCTGTATTTAGTATTGAAAATGCTACAAATATTCTTGATCCAGCACCAATACAAGTTATTCCAATGAACACCTGTGTTTTCCCGGAGATCGAGATCCTTCAAAAATTCACTCACCTAAATATAAACAAATCCACTTGCCTAGATAATCTCACTCCATGTGTACTACGGAAAATGGCTCCAGTCATCGTGAAGCCACTGCTCGACATAATTAATCGATCTCTAAGAACAGAAAAAGTTTTGCAGGATTGGAGACTAGCTAATGTGATACCGATACATAAGATGGGGGTCAAGAAAAGTTCCCACAACTATCGACCAATCAGTCTTAAATCAGTCGTCAGCAAAACCATCACTGATCACCTGAGGATGCATCAGCTCATATCCGAAACTCAGCATGGCTTCCGAAAGGGAAGAAGCTGCTTAACAAACTTACTGGACATTTTCTTAAAAATTACAGATAACAAAGATGAAGAAACGGGTGTAGACCTTGTGTATCTAGACTTCCAAAAGGCTTTTGATAAAGTCCCCTATCACCGGCTACTGAAAAAATTGGAAGCCCATGGCATCCAGGGTGACTATTTACGATGGGTCAAGGCATGTCTTACGGGTCGGCAGCAGCGAGTGAAGCTTCAAGAAGAGTCGAGCGACTGGATACAGGTATCATCAGGGGTTCCACAAGGTAGCGTGCTTGGCCCACTTCTGTTCTCAATTTTCATCGATCTTAACATCTGTAGTAAAATCAGTCAATTTGAGGATGATACCAAACTATGTCATCCTGCCACGAAAAGAGCCGAGCTCCAACAAGACCTTTACCACCTCATGGAATGGAGCGCAACGTGGCAGAGGATTAGATTAGATTAGATAGGCGGCAGTAGACGAACCAAGAGGCCCATTCCCAAAGAGACACCGGGACTAACACCCCGGCTTCTTTGAGCTATTACCATTATGTTAGTAGGATATAGAGGATTGGG
>LQNS02278094.1:41073730-41098389 GCA_001587735.2 Parhyale hawaiensis | reverse complement strand
TGGCTCGAAATCCAACAAACACTGAGGATTTGTGGACAAAGCTTCAAGAGGAATGGGGCAGGATTGATATTGAACGATGCCGCAATTTAATTGAATCTTGCCCTCGAAGATATGTTGAAGTCATCAAACATAGAGGATCGTTCACAAAATATTGATTAAGGATGAAGGTTTTTGTTAAATTTGTTGTTTTGTTGCGTTTTTTGTCAAGTGTCCCTTATAATTCTGCTCACACTAAATTCATAATTATAAGTTAAATATACATAACTTTTTTCTTATCCTTCGGATCGTAATAAATTCTTAGTATGTTATTACGTATCCCAATACCTCTTTTTTGTTAAAATTTTAGCGTTGAACCTTTTACAGTTTTTGAGATATGATATTTTTTATTTTTGTCCCTTAATTATGCTCGCAACTGTATATTTGTCACCGGTACCCCAAGCGCTGAAATTGTATGGTATCTCAACTTGTTTTTCAGTACATAAATATTCTCCTATTATATAGACTCATAACTTTGGGGAAGTGTGTAAGAAACCCTTCTGGGATTTTAGTTTTATTCGACTAATAAAATAAAAAATAAAAATAAATAAATAAAAAAATATAATAAATAAAATAAAACTAAAATCCCAGAAGGCTTTCTTACACACTTTCCAAAATGACCTAGCCTGGGAGTCCTCCAATCTTCGCATCAAAACTCATAACTGCGTGACGGAGAGACGGGCCAACATTGAAGCGAGCGACCAACAACTGTGTTTTATTATATAGGGGATTTTCACGGGGTGCAGCTTGTGGATATTACTGTAATGTCCGTTTCCGTTTTATTCTTTCGATTTAATAATATAATATTATATGTAGTGTTTTGTTGGTAGATAGGATACTCAGTTTAAGCAGATTGCTCTAGCCGGATGAAATTTCGTTCCCCTAAAGACGAGTCGTGTTTCATGGTTCGAAGCTCAGGGTCAAATAAAACTAAGATCTCAGAAGGCTTTCTTACTTAGTTCTTCTACTAGGCCGTTTGTATAGTTAGGATTACCGACAGCTGAAAGAAAAAAATATTAGAGCTTGTAATTTCCACCGCATTTATATACCTAAATGCAACGTTAGAAGCGGGACATAGAACAAAGTCGACGAAGGAAGAACGGCAACAACGAAAGGTCGTCGATCCTCAAAAGTTGCGGAAGGCTCGTACTGGAAAAGAAATAAGAACGAGGTCAGCCAAACCTAACTAGCTTGTCGGCAGCACCATTCAGTAAAGGTTGTCTTCGTAAGGGGACTGTAAACATGCAGTAACCATATGCAATGCAACGTCATACCGTAACTGATCAAGAATTAAATATTGAATGGTTGGTAATATAAAAAAAAATGTGCCAACCTGAACTAACCTTACGCTGTGATGCCACATATCGTAGGTTTGTAAGTGGTAGATAGAATACCAATGAAAAAAAAAAAAACTAGTGCACCCTAGATAGTAAAAAAATAGTAAGAGAATGGTAAAGTAGTAATGGCGCCATCCCATATGTGGGTTAGCAGAAAGGAAAATAAAGAGCGACACCGGTACCAATGCAAGATCACGCACAGGCTAACAATTTTGTAAATGGTATCGCTTGTAGGGTGCACCACGTCAGTAATTAGAGAAATTAATACCAATCCACTCCCTCGCATCTACCCCATCCAGGAACACAGCACTCCCGTAGAGATACTTAGGCAGGAGACGACACAAACGCTGAGTGGATTAGGTTGGTTGAAGACTTAGGTCCCTGGTAAATTAATCCACGGCGATTAAAATACAGGGCACAGCCCTGAGTTAAAGGGGATACTAACAGCATATGATTACGATAATCAACAAAGCAACTAGCCCATTAAGATAATAAGGTTTAAGACAGGCCATATTAATACGTAATAAGTTAATAAAGTAAGCAATTAAGCATGAGCAGAATGCTCTTTCCGCACGCAGTGACTGTTAAAGATTGATTGGTCTGATAGCGCCATACCAAGGATGACGTACAAGGGAGGAGTAATACCAAGTAGTAACATTAGGTTGGAATTAGACCCGTCCATAGGGGTAAAATTTCACACAACTTCAACCCAAACAAATTTCTTTACTGTTCCAATAGCAAAAATCGCGATATAGCTTCTGGGGCAGCTATAAATTATGTTGGGGATCCATGTACGGTGAATCAGCTCTCACTGCAGAGTCGCAAGGTGGAGCCCTGGAGGATCAGGCGAACTGCTGCAAGCAGCAATTGCCAACACCGGCGTCCGCCGCTCCCTCCCCAGCTACAGAGAATGCGAGCTGGAGGAGGTAGAAGATCATACAGCACCAGCGGCATGTTTTTGTTGCTTGTAGAGTTGCATTCCAAAGTTTTGGAAAGAAAAAACAGATTCGTGGAAAATATCCGCGTCTCCAACAAGTGCAGTTCAACCTGAAAACCCGGAGGGTGCTGCACCAGCTTGTGGTAAATACGATTCAGGATTTTTCGCCAAGCAGCGTTCTTGTTATCAGCGCCGAGCGCCTGCAGCGACTTGCATTGGGGATCGCCCGAGCAGTAGACCTTGCGCAATCATTCATCCTGAACCTGTAAGACGATCGTTAATGACAACCTTGGACTCGGAGAGATGAGCTCTGCTCAGTTGTTTGCTATAAGACACCAAGCCAAAAGTTGATTTCCGTAGGAAACACATCGCTTGATGTGCCAGATTTACAGAGGACCCTCAAGGCTGTACGGCCAGCAGTCTACCGTCTCTATAATAACAGATGGCAGAGAGCCGTGTTAATCACATGCTCAGAATATGCTCCTGAACACAACTGTATTTAAAATAATACGCGCAATGAAAATTTTACATTCCGTTAACTATGGTTCACCAGTGCTATATATACCCTGCATTCATACTATTCAATGTAGTGAACGATACCTATTGTTTTTACGTGACTAGTACGTGAACTAACAGTAATATCAATATTCCCGCTAGAGCTAACAATAGTAAATCTAAGCGAGCAGTTATTATTCATTTGATCATTTGCACACTGTCGTTGTGGCGCAACTCAGGGCTAAGTGATCAACGAAGGCTTGGTCGAGCTGGATTCGAGCCTTCTGTGTCCTTTGCTACTTCTTGAGATGCTCTCCAGGCAAAGCACATTTTGGAGGTTTTGGGATCAGAGGCTCGTACTTCGGCCAAACTCGACTGTAGTTCGCGTGTCCTTCGACCGCATTTCAACCATGCTGCGTCAGCACTCCGACCATTGAGCCTTGACCTGCTCCCCTTTCGGCCAAAAAGGAGTCACACGCACTGAAAAATTAACGGGAGCCTGCGGCCCCGGGGCAAAATGCAATTATTTTGAACCCGTTACATGGCTGCACTAACCAATCTGCACTTTCTTTGTCACGGAGAAGATTTAATTGCTTTTTGCCGGTAGTCAAGCTTCACTGAAAATTTTAATTTCGACCCTTTATCATGGATAGCCTATGCCCAGATATATGCACAGAAAATATTTCACTCAGCTAAAAAAAAGTACTTCATAGAAGAATGAAATGAAGATGGAAGAATAATGGTGCAACTAAATCATCTCGGGGAAGAAACAACGCATTCACCTGAATGAGAGTGTTTAAAGAAACTTCAGAAACTGAACGTTGGCAATGTCAAAAAGTGCATTCAAATATAGTGTTGCAGTATAGTTTTGACATCACCTACAACCTGACCTAATGCTTGCCTGTTTTCGTAAAACACCACAGAATGAATAAATAAAGAAAGCAATCAATAAACTACTCTACAATACTAGTGTATCCGGCAGTTAATAATAACGGTCAAGAATTTTTTGTGATGATGCTTCTCCATTGATCATAATTCTATTACTCATTTCATCACGTATGATGCACTGCAGCTACCAACTTGAATGAATAAAAATGATTAGCATTCTACATCTACGTAAAATTCTACCGAACAAATGAAACATTCCCTTTTTTGTTCCGTTGAAAAACAGTTCGTTTTTAGAACACAGTTGAGTATCACTCCTAGCATAAATCAAATTTGATATCCAAGATATTCTACGATATCACATGATATAAGTCGGAGTTTTCTTCTTGAAGCGGAAATCTATTTTATTGGGAGAAGGCCACAAGGTTGAAAAAAATATATATATATTTGCTGCAAAGAAATTTCAGAGTTTCTTGCCCGCATGCTGACCGCTGAATAATATCTTGCTATTTATTCCGATGTTTATGTACAACTCAACTTGAGCTTTAGCCTGAACTCACAGCAGCTGAAGTCTGGATGTGAGAAAGCTCAAATGAGAGTACAAATCATGATGCATGAGACTCCTAAGAGAAGCTGTAAATGTCTTGCCTGATTGGATTTCAACGTTTGCAGGGCTAAAAATGTGCTCTGCAATCTATAATATAATGCTGCTTATGGCTCCGTACGTCCATCCGTCCGTCCAAACGTCTGCACGTTCAGTATTAGATATAGGGGTAAATTCTTTTATTCAACTTGCAAGAAGCTCTGATTTTGGCTGTGAGGAATTCCAGTCATTGCTGTATTTCTTTCACGTGTGGTAAAAATTTTCAGTCTGTTTTCATGTGAGGACATAAAGTTTATTTCATTCGTATCATATCTGCCGATTTGATTGTTTTTCACTCCGTTTCAAATTCACTAGACTCTAAAGAATTTTTTGAGGAGAGAGCCTAAGGAAATACAATGACGTTCTGAGGACAGAGGATTACGGTTACACAAGAAGCTATTATTGAAGAAATTGGCTGAGTTTTTTTGTATAGTGCTCTACAGCTATTGCCTCAAATAAATCAGAAATATTATGGGCTGTCGTTCGATATCTACGGTCCCTTTCATAGTGCGAAAAATCGGATACGCTGACGAACTAAATGGAAATGAACAGATTATGAAGGGTTAAATTAATTGTAAACTATGGGAAACAGAGCTTTGAAAGACGTGCAAATACCTAGGATAACAATACAGGAAGTACAGTACTTTCGTATCTCAATGCCTTGGTCAAGATACAGAAGCAAATTCTCTGCTGAGAGAACATATGCAGTGCCCACGGTTCACTGGTGAACCCAGAGTACGAAGATAGGTTAGACTGGGTATGTTAAGGTAGACGGACTGCTCTACGGTAGAAAGAAAGAAAGAAAAATAGAAAGAAGACAGAGTTTGTTAGGGTTAATTGACGGACATTCATTTAGACGGGGTAGGATAAGTTAGAAGCGTTGTCTTAGGTCAAACTAATGTAAGTGAAAACATTAATTAACCGGAGAAATTCCACGGGTCACGCTAGTCTATATTATTCTCTTTGCGGTTTTGTACGACTATTCGTCTGCGCGTTCCGCTTTCAGTATTTCATAGAGTTTCCTGGTATCATACTTTCCGATTTTCATATTTTTTTTCGCTTCTTCCAGGTGTATGCAATCACTTTGCTGGTGTCTTGTGGCAATTTTAATTTGCAAAATACACATTGTCAGGATACGGCTTGAGAGCAGAAAGTAAAAAAAAATTTAAAAGAGCATAGTAAAGCATTTTTTGAGGCCAAAGTGTAGTGTTTGAGGAAATGAAAAAGCATGGAGTTACAGCAACAAGAATAGCTCATTAACGTAATGAGCCAGTCTGCTCTATTTTTCATCCTAATATAATATAACGTTTGATGTATTTATTTTGCGTCCGCTTCGAAAGGAAATAGATAGGCGGAAAATAGGCCAGGTTGCAGATTTTGTAATTACGTTACGTTTCCATGGAGATCGATGACCAGGCTGCAAAAGATGGCGAAAGTGGGATCCTCATTCTTTCACCCAAGGAGGTTTAATAGAGAGGAGGGAGCCAGGAGCCTCGTCTGTGATGCTCAAGTTGCGGATGTGGCTGCTGCCAGTCGCCGTATTCACCAATCACATATTAATATATCAGTTTGTTTGTTTGTTGCTCCCCGTAACACTCCTTGCTCTCGCGTCACTTCCACCAATGAGATTCATGAAAGCGTTATAGCCACACTCGCAAAGTTGGAACGCAAGCTTACCTAATTTATTGCGGCAAAGCTCCCTCCTCCTCTATTAAAGCTCCTTGCTTTTACCTGAATGCAGTTCTTGCTTAAAACACTTCTTAAAATTGAAGCAACGACATTTGTAGCTTCTGGAATCTGATCTTATAACTTTATTTTCAGTCAGGTCACGTCGTATAAATTTAGTAGATCATCAACGGAGCACTCACAAAGGGATGAATTTTCACGGGCAGTAGACAATTATTTCTTCTAGCCTGCTGCCTTTTTTAGACGGAGCAGTTTTCTCTTCATATGCCAAACTTTGAGCACTTCAATGAAGCAAAAATTTGAATTTGAAAGGCGGTATCATGGATACGGTGCTCTCAAATTGCATATAAACTGACTGGAGTTGCATTCAAGTTTACTGTATTGTTTTACTCAAGACTTTACTTCTGCCTGTCAATATGGAAGACGCCCGTGAAAGAAGGAGATTTCATGAGCGGTAACCTGAGGATGAGAGCACGACAAAGGATCCATGAAGAAAATGAAGAAGTAAGTCAGAGAAGCGAAGATTCCGCACTGGCATATATTGAGCAAACATATCGATAACTGCATGGATTTTTTTTCACGCACAAGTCCACTAGTTATATAATAGTACATAGTTGTTGGCTACTTGTCTGCTCCGATCTTGCTTATCTATTCGTCGGTCAGTCATTCCTTCCGTCACGCTGTTAAGGATTTAGATAGAAGAAAATTCATCTACTTTAAAATAAGTTGATATACCGTAAAATTCCAGTTCTGGGAATTACGTCAAAGATAGCTTATGAAATATATGCTCACAAGTGGAATTACTGCCTTTTCTAAATCTCGTTTCACTTTGAAAAGTAGCTCGGTACTATTTGATATGATGAGCATACTTCTGTGCGTGGTAACTTTGATGGAGTTTTCAAGCCTAACGGCCATAAGCTATGTACATCGCATATTTTTCAGCTGAATTGCTTCGCAGCAGTTAAAGAGGCTCAGTCTTAATTGGAGTCTGCATTTCTTTCGTGCATAATTCATTTTTTTCTGCTTTCTTTAGCTGAATCTCTTCCTAGCAATTGAAAATTTACACTGAACAGACACCGAACTGTATTTAATTTACATTGCAGCCGAATTTCGACCCCTGAAGGTTCAACCATTAGCAGGTATCCAGGTTACGGTCAGCCCTTAGCATTTCCGGGGAATTCTTTTCATTGAACTATATGGATTTTCTTGGTGCGTCCCAACTTTTGAACAATTCCAATCTGATATTCGCGCCTTACCTTGCAGGATCCGAGGGATATTATGCTCTTGCAAAGCATGGCGATACAATTTGCGTTTTTTTAATGGGAGATCACGCCTGCAGGTATGGGACCTACTTTACAGGAAAACCTGTACAGGAGGCAAGAAAAAGAAAAAGTTCAATTACAAAATTATTGCCTTAATTTTTGACGGCTGGCCCTCTAGTGCTGTTTGTCCATCGCATCAAGTGAATAGCAAAACGATGGGCTAACGTGGATTATCCTCAGGTCCCCAACAGCGTTTACAAAATATCAGCCAATCAGTTGAAAAAACAATGGAACTGTGTTAGTTTATGAAAGGCTAAATTATGACTATTTAACTGCAAACTATCGGAAAGAGACGTTGCAACTATTATGCACGTCATCCGTAGTTACCGTTCGTATACGAGAAGTAAGTATGGATGATGCATAATGGGAGAAGTACCTCTGAGAAGTGAGACTGCTATATTTCACTTTATTATTTTTTTTTGTTGTATTGTTTACCTCTATAGGACTTCATCAAGATGCAATTTCGATTCCTTTCCTAGCGGAACATTAATAAGATCCACGGTTGAATTTAGAGAGAGAAAGTACATAGCTGAGAGTCGGCTTCCCGGTGTTGCAAATGCTTCATTTGGGTTGTATTACCTGTCCGTGGGAGCTCAAGCGTGAAGTTTTAATAATAATAATAACGATTCCTATTTGGTACATGAAATAAATCTTTAGAATACTCTAGAATTACGGTATGAGGACGAGTAATAAAATGTGCAAAATTTGAAGTGTTGACGTGAGAGAAATATTAACATTAGCAGTTATACTCAATCACATTGTGAAAATTATGTGACAAATGTGCTTACAGCCGCTGTACTTGCAACAAATTTTCATTTCCTGTACAAGCGAAGGAAAATATTTCCGTGGAGTTTTCAAGGCTTCAGAATCATAACTATGATCCTGTGCTTCAATATGTCAGACAATTGGAAATTCCAATGTCGTTTTTGCGGATGGGTCAAGTTAGATGAGGTGTGTTAGGCCGAAAGGTGTGCTTTAGGGTAAATAAGCTGTGTTAGGATTGCCCATGTTCGTTTGGTTAGACGACTTGTGCTACGGAGACGAACTGCGTTAAGTGTGACGACTGAGTTCGTCAGGGTTAAGTGACTTGAGTCAGTTTAGACAGATTGGGTTCAGTTAGAAGAGTTAAGTTTGGTCAAACTTGGGTGAGTTATAGATATGCTTAGCTTACTGAAAATCCAATACCATTTTTATCAGTGATAGTGTGAGGGAACAGGAAAGATTGATTAGTAATAGGGATAAATTTGATACCGGGGACCCATATCTTGTGCATTTTACAACTCCAAAACAGCCGTCATTGTTTACAGCGGACAGTCATGTACTCAGCTTTGAAATTAAGGAAGAATTAAAAATTAGAATCGCCAGTGTGACCACCGTCGGGTTATGAGTGACCGTTGGACCAAACCTTGAAGAGATTCACACTTGAGCCTTTCCTCAGAAGCGTGAGCACAATCTCACGATAACCGAAACGTTGCAAAGCATATTTTACATGTGCGGCCAATGTAAACAGCAAGCTATGGTGCAATGTGACTATTGTCAATCATACAGTACGTTAGTATTTTTTTTTTTTTCGATACAGTTTTGAATAAAAACCACGTACAATTTTGTATAGAAAAAGTGACGTGCAAATAATTCAAACTTCTAAATACAGCTGGAATGTAATACTAACTTCTATAAAATAAGCCAATATCGCCAAAATAGTGCAATGTAAGGTAAACTGCTAGCATCTTATCACACAACTGTGTGTCTACTGAAAGATTTGTTGGTATGTGAAGCACATGCAAAATGCACTGACATTGTGCACATGATTTTGACATACAATAGATTCCCTTTTACAAGTTTACGAGTTGTCTTTGACAATGCCGTAGTATTAATTTGGATATCTTCTTTTGCGTTTAACATGTGTTTTTTTTTTTTGACAAACGCTTTGTATGAAATTGAATATGAGCAATTGGATTGACTAGCTTCAAAACAGATTGGCAATCGTAATTTGCTTCTGAAAAACCTGGTAGTAATTTCATAATGTAATTTTGTTTATACTTAGCAAAGTACAATATTAATTTACCAAATTGTAATGTTTCTGAATGTTCTAGAAGCTTTGGGAACATATTCTGTAGTCGGTGGCTCTATAGTATATTAGGTATATGGAAGTTTAACATTGACCTATTATGTATGTAGTGTATTGCATAAGATTACATGGGTATTTATCACCCGCGAAAATGGTTAGAGAGGTGATAATGTTTTTGTTGAAGATTTAAGTAAATATATATACAAAGCATCGAGCTAGGATTGAAGCTGGGGGTATATAGGTATATATTTGTATGTCTGTCCACCCAGAAGTAGTGGAAGGAGTTGAGCAATCTTCATAATTATTTGCAAGGAGTTTTGTGGTTGCCCTAGATGTGACCCTTGAAAAAAAAAAAATAGGCCTAGCTGGCCATAAAAAATGACGGCGTTGAATTGAATTTTCTCTACTGAGGCAGATCGTCTGGAGAATAGGGCGTATAGGATTTTTTTCCTATGTTATTATTGAAGAGCTAATCCATGGAAAGAATGCGGCTGTGCCCTAGCCTCGTTCATCATAAATGACCGGTGAATTTGGCCCCAACCGCGGGTTATGGTCTTACGCCACCGAGGCATTCTAGTTAATCTGTAAATTTGTAGATGAAACCGGTTTTCGTACCGAATTGATTTTCGTAGATGAAACTGAATGAAATTTTCTGGATTTGTTTTTGTAAAATACGTATTTCATTTCCATTTAAACATTGTCAAATAAATACATAAACTCTGACAATCTTTTATTTTGCAATGACAATTGGAATAGCTGAAGGTCAATTTCAAATGAACAAGGGTCAAATTACGTAATTTATCGTGTCAAAGTGTTTGCTGATTGTCAAATTAAATCTTCATGTATTCAAACTCCTAATGCTTCCTGTCAATTAATGCCTGCAAGTGTCAAAAATAAAGGCCGATTGTCAAACGCTGCTGAATTTGTGTCAAAACTGAATTATAAAAGGTATATGAAGGAAGATTTCCCATATTTTTTCTCATATTTTCTTTATCACAGCTCAAGACCGAAGATTTTGTTTTTTTTTTACTAAATTTTAGTTAGTGATCGAAAATCGCATATCAAAAGGCAACAAAACCGAAGATTGAATATTTGGCTTCATAATTTTGTTAGGAATTTTTCAAGGATTCCAAAACTGTCATTGTTTTTATGCTTAGCATGAAAACTCATTGAGTTCTATTCCTTAATTTGAGATTTGAACAAAAAATTATATTTGGTCTCCAATATCTCGAAAATTAAGTCTTATATCAAATATGTTATATAAGCAAAATGTTTTTTTTTTCAAAATTACACATATTGTGCAAATTTCATGGCAATCGAAACACAAATAAAAAAATTTTGAAAAATCTTGGTTGATCCCCCAAAGTTGGTAGGTAGCATAGATACGCTAGAAAAAATGACGCGGGTACTGTACATCTTCGCATCAAGCTGTGCTTGTGATTTTTTACCCCGGTCTCGATATAACAAGCAGTGAATGTCTTTCCCTGAACCAATACCTATAACGCAGTTTATTGCAAGCGATGATTCACACAAACGACCTCCATTAGGTAAACCGCGACTGCGCTCCTGTTTGCTCTTCAGCTGTTCAGACATCCGCAGGCCCCGCGAGACCTTCAAGCAGATGACGGCTCTGCTTCGATGGCGGGCCGTGTTTTTTATGGGCCAGGAATTTTTTTTTCCTTGGACTGAGGTAAAATATTTATACGCAGGCTAAATAGCTGTGGATTTAGGGACTGCGTCTGTAGCCTGGCAGCCATTCGTTCCATCGGCACCGCTTCGGTAACATGTAAGTTGCTCCCTCAGGGAATTTTTTTTTGCACCTGAAATGATGTTTTTGTACAGTTCTGCTCAGGAAATATTAAGCCAGCCTCTGTACTTGCAATATGCAATTGTAGCCTTTAATCTTTCCCTTTTTCTGGGCGGGGTTTCAGAACAGCAGATCAAGCAGCGCTATTCGTAAGAGAGCTGGCAGATTACTTCATCAGAGAAAGGGTTAACCGGCCGGGAGGATATTAGGGTTTACTTACAAGTAGTGCTATTACTAGGAAAATTGAGATTTAATGTACATGGTGGAGGGTTAAGCATTGTGTGATTGTAAGTTTTTTTTACTCTAATCAAGTTAATTCGATTTAACATTATGTTCAGTAAAGGGCTCACTCCAACAGTTGAGTTGATATAGTGAGTTTGACTAGAGGCAACGACTAGACTTCGAACGGCTACAAACAATGACTTGATATAGTAAATGTGATTGCAAGAAATTACTTGATAAGATAAGTATCGTAATAACATCACATAGTAAGCGTAATTGTAAGAAATGAATTGATGCAGCATGTGTGATTCAAGAAAAGATCTGATACAGTGATGTGGTTGCCAGAAATGATTTGATAAACTAAGGGAAATTGCAAGAAAACTGACTGTCAGTTCAGGATGACTGTTGGGAATCGTTTTAGTAGTTCAGGAAGACTAAACGAATGACTCGGGTAATCAAGAATGACTAAATAACATAGACAATGGCGTAGGGTCGAGGTTAGCTTCTGCTCCGTTGATATTCTTGAGCTCTTCTGATAATAATAATTTCAGTACCAACCCTACCTATCTTATTCATCATGTGTTTCATCGATGCAAAGGTTCTTCGTTCTATAACAATACTGCGGGAGAAACTGCTTCTCTAGCGAAGCAGTATACAGCCTGAGCACTATAATTAAGGTTATGCTGCATATTTGCTCTGAATCAAAATAACAGATGGTCGAGACGTCTAATTTTTGCGACATTACGAGCCACATTTACTACTAAGAGGCTACAGGGAAAGGCACCGATAGATATAACTAGTTGAGATTGGAGGCCTGTGCAACATAAGATAGAACAAACACTGTTTCTTTATATGAGGCCCAGCTACTGTACAGGTTGAATGCAGGACTTTCAGGAAAAATAAATAATTCCGGGCCTAATAAATTGATACCATACTAGCGATAACGGGCACGAGACAACTAGCGCGGAGGAATCAGTGGTCCACCACAGGCTCGCAGCTGGTCAGCCCCAGCCCAGCTATTTCCCATTTAAAAAATTATCATAGGAGCGAGGGGGGCATACGGTACGCGCGCAGTCGAGAGCCGAAGCGGCGTATCCGAAGAGGCGCTATGGCACTCGCACCTAGGCCAATGTAGCAGTGCAAGCAGCATAGGTACTCTTACTTTAGCCTAGCCACGAGTAGCAACGGAAGATTCCTAGAACCCTGCAGAACAAGCGCGGCATAACAAGCACTGCTCCGGAAATATCCGGAACAAGGTAGCCGATGTCAGCCTAAAAACGCGCATAGATACTGAGCAGCACTACGGCGTTTCGGATACGTCGCTATGTTTCGTATCTACCCGTCATATGCCCCATGGCACCTCCGAATACTTTAATTGGGTTATGAAGAATTTCACGCCCAACTAATGCATGAACCAAATCGCTGGTGAGTATCGTTATCAGACTGGAGGAGAGATACTAAAGTTATGTAACTTTTGACCACAGCGAGTTTGATTCGTCTTCTTTGGTGCAGAGAATTTATTCGATTACGTTTAAATCGTGCGGAAACTCAGTCCTAAGCGGTGGGTTTATAACTTTGAATCGAAATTCTAGGCTTTATTTTCAGAATAAATTACCCTTGAGTTTGGAGCCTTTTTTCAGGGTCAACAGTCTAAGATTAACGTCCACAATGGTGAATCCAACTCTCAGGGCTCATATGTCGAACAGATCGAAGCTGATCGGATTAGAGTGACTCGTTCAAAAATGCCAAATGGAAGACGCCTTAGAATTCTTTAGCTTGCGGTTAGCTCCCTCACTGCACGTATTTGCCAGCATGGCTTTCCTGCCTAAGTCCCAAGTAGCTAATGTGCCCTTTGCCCAGCCGCATGGTAATGTACCTTCATGTTGACCACATAATTATATAGGAATCAGCAATGTAGACAGTCAGGCAGCTTGATAATTAGAAAGTATATATGAACTCCTTTCATGTACAGCATATGTAGAACGCTCGTAAATCGCATGATCAAGCTGCTGCGATGGGCATTCGATAATTATTTGAAGATTCAATTTATTTAACGTCACTGTCTATTGTTTGTCAGGTAACGCCATTAACTGACTAAAACTTGGACCTCGATAAAGATCACAGCAATCAAAAAAACAACAACATGAAAAAAGTAATAATACAGCTATTGTCAGCAAAAATTTCCAAATTTGCTAGATTGTGGAATGGCAAAAACTGCACGCTGTCGCTGCTTATATGTACAGTCTGTCCTGACATCAGCTGTTGTCGTGCACTGTACCTAAGTACAGTATGTTGCAGGAACTGCTGCAGATGGAGCTGTCATCAAGATGTAATAGAAATGCAAATACTATCGCTAAGGTACTAAGTCGTTTTTTTTTTGGGCAGGTTCAACATCAGCAAGCTCACCATTGTCCTGCTGGCCACTGCGGCTGTGGTAACCGCCAAGCCGCAGGTATGAGATCTTCTTGCCAACTGGAGTTATTCATGCCCATAATAAAAAAAATTGATGCATTAAGATACCAGTCTGAAGATAAAAATTTATCCTTTGACAATGGGCTTCTCAAGAGACTTGGCAATCCTACACGATTGTTGTCCAACGCATAGCCGCCAGCTGACCTAGTGCTAGCTCTGACCATCGTTGTTCTTTGAATTAAGTTTCACACTGAATGCGAAGCTCATCGGAGAGATAGACAACACAAATTAAAGCTTCAATATTATTGTTTCTACTCTCAGAGAAAAATCGACGCAACGGAATGTTCAAAACTGCATACATTGTTCGTGGTGGATTTGTCTCCATGCTGCTACTTCTTAGAATTCGCAAATTTGGGCAGCACGTCAAGAAAACCAAAGAACTCGCTTGTCGTTGTAATTACAAAGATACTTGAAGCGATCACCAATCAGAGAGTACTATATGCTGTTAAGAAAAGTGCTAGGCCAATCAGCTTCAAGTTTACAAAAATGGTAAAAAAATGTTCACCGTCAGTTCAGTTCGCCAGCGAGTGCCGTTAGGTTGAGTTCCGGACCACTTTTCAAACTTGGAAGGAATTGAAATTCTAAATAATTTGCATTGTGTGCGATTTTTGTGGGCACAGCAACGCATCCGGAACAGGATATGACAAAACTCTCTTTTTTTTACTAGCATGTGTACCAGCCTTTATGTCGCCAAATGAATAACACTTATCTCTTCCTTTCTTAGTTAATAGTAAAGAGATGACACATATCTATTCGGTGCGTTTGCCTGTCGCAGGGGCCTGCCGGCACCGGCAATCTTCGAGAAGGAGACTTCAACCTGCTGCCCCCCGGCACCAAACTACACGAGCTCACACACGCTCAGTTCGACAAATTCTTCGACAACGCAGACTCGGTGAACAGGCTCACCGACTGCCTCGTCTCGCCCCGGTCTTGCAAGTCTGCGAGCGGCCGCAACCTCGTCCGTGAGTTTCTTCGCTTTAGAAACTGCAGTGAAGCACCTAACCCCTTTTCACCATTGACTAAAATTGACAGTACCGAAATTTAGAAATGAAAAAAAAACAGACCTTGCCTCGCCTAACCTACCCGATGTTAAATCCGAATATAGTCCAACTTACCCGAAATTAGTTCGGGTTTTCAGACAGTACGGCCTAAAGAGAGCGAAAACGGACAAATGCGGACAAACCGTCAATTTTAGGCGAGGGTGACATACCCTACACTGTACTTCACTATAGGGCGTCTTATTTGTTCGCAGTCAATCTCTCTCTAAAAAAAAAACTTGAGCAACGGTGCACTTACAGTATATTATACGAGGCGAAAAAATATAACTGACTGTTCTGAAATCCTGTTCAAAATATCTGTAGAATTTATTTCTTTGGCTTTCTATCCCATATCTGTGAATTGGGTTTATTTCCTGCTAATTAGTCAAATAAATATTAAAGAAAAAGGAGTCAGAGTACATCAAAGCTTAATAACATTGTACTGCTGCTATACAGTGGACACTAGTGCTGCATGTACGGCACACGGGTCGAAAGTAGGTTAATTTAGTCACACTAGCGGGAGCTGTGGAAGTCCCGCAAAAAGAATTTGGAGCACGCATTTACATCTCTTACCTTCGAGTGACCAACTTTTAATAAAACACAACAATAATACTGAGTTCCACTGAGTTGTTTTATAATCACAGCCCAGTGGGGCTACAACAAACTTGAAAGTGGGAACCGCGGCTGCGAGAGAGATGCTGACATTCTGTATTAATCGTAATTGCATCGACGAACTTTTGAGGAAAGTAAACATATTTACTTACAGAGGCTCTTTTGCTTACTCGCCATTCTTTTGTACCACTCTTTTGTTCCCAGTAATTGAAATAAATGACTTATTTCACGGTAACATGTACGGTTCAATCGTCGTTACCGCCTTTTAAGCTATGATTGAGACTCGACTCATACGCGTGGCAGAGTCGCCGGTGTAGTACCGGTAACCTAGAAATGGTAAATACGCACTCCTATGATATTTTTTAATTCCGTTACAGTATTGCTGAATAACCAAGACCGAGAATGCCCCGCGTATCATGTAACTAGATGATATTTTACTCACAAAAATATTTACTTTTACAAAAGCAGGAAGCTATGTGGCTCTCAGACCAAGTTAGCATTATGTCCAAGCTTCATCGTGATTCTTTACCACCACCAGCCTGTGATGTTTTGGTGAGAGTCTCACGGCGTTCATTGAATGATGACAAGTTCTGGGGATCCGTTTGTTTATTTGTTGTACAATGGTGTGCGTTTAGAGGCCATTCATCATTAACAACTTCACTGAATTAGCAGTGAAGTAGAAACACCAGTCTCTCTTCTGCATTTATAATTCCTGCCACAAAGATTGAATTATGTAATGCACGCATCATTTCGCAGATACCACGCTACAGCAAGAGCCAGAGTTATTGCGACAGATTATTTAAATAGTTTTCTCTCTGACGAGCCTCGGTAGATAGCCTTCCATCCTCGCTCACTCGCTCCTTGCGGCTGACCAAATACGGCTTGTTTCTTTTAACTTAGCCTTGCCTGACTACAAGGCTAAACAGCGCCGTGTCCAACTCGCTGGATACCGTAAGCAGGAGCCGAAGACGCTTGAACTCCTCAGGGTAAATTGATTCTAGGAACTATATGTTTGTGTCCTTGCAAACAAGGCCATCTCCGTGTGGGGAAGAGCGTGTTGGGAACCGAGCATTGATATCTCACAAGCAGTTCCATGCTGTTGCACGTCTAGGAGCAGAAAGTGGAGCCAGCTTTATTCTAATGCAAAGTTTTGAAGTGTCTGTTAATAAAATATTTTCCAGTCTAATCCTAAATATAAGATCCAGCGCGTCACGCAATAGTAAATAATGTGTTTGGTAAAGGTTAAAATCATAATCTAATCTACTAATAAAGTTCGAATAGCGTTTTAATAATGTAAAACACATAAGGTACAAGCTCAGTAAATTTATCAAAATAGCATTATAATAATAATAATTTTAAAAACGTGAAAATTAAAAAAAAATTACACTCTTTAACTACTGCCGGACAGATCCAGGGTATTAAATTAGCAATATTGATGAAATGGCGACTTATAACGATAACTGAGTTCGAACTAAGATACGAGTTGCATTATAAAGTCAGTAGTTTCTTTCTCTATGACCTAATACAAACATATGCCAGTTAATGAGCTAAAATACGAGTTGCATTATAAAGCCAGTAGTTTCTTTTTCTATGACCTAATACAAATATGTGCCAGTTAATGAGCTAAAATACGAGTTGCATTATAGAGCTAGTGGTTTCTTTCTCTATGACCCTAATATACCTAATATAAATGTAGGCCAGTTAATATCATTATGATGGCTAGAGTGATTATAATACAGTAAGCTTAAATCGAAAATATTTTAGTGTTAGGTACCAGATATAATTTGTATAGATAAATGCACGTATATCACAACATCGGTATTCGTAGAGTAGCAACAGTTAAACACAAATTTTGTATACCGACAACGGGTAATGTAATTCTGCGCCTTTTATGTTTATAATTTTTTTTTGTCAATACGTTAATGTAGTATCGTAAAAAATTTTTTAATCGCAAAAGAAAGTTTCGAAATGAAGTGGTCGCTTCAAACACGATTGTCCGTACAGATTAATGCATTTTGTACCTCTGATTATATTATTCCTTTTTGATAAGTGGCTTAGCTATTAACGATAATTTTCTACACATAATGATGCTGATATATTTCCTCTCCAACCTGAACAATTTTACTCATAATTTCATGTCTATAGTCACAGTAATGCATTTTGTAAGTACCGTCCGATGCACTTTCAGCTTGCACTATAGAATATGTTTACATTTTCAGATGACAGTTCCCAACATTGACGTCTATATAGTACAGTAGATATAAAAATTCTTACCTTCTACTGGTATTATTTTTTGCTGCAGGACAAGTTGGCGCCCTCAAGAGCCGTGGTGAGTGTGACACCTGCGATGCTGGCCAGCAGAGTCTGCTCAACGATAACATTTATTACTTCGTGAAGAACTACCGCGACCGCTACCCCGACCTGTGGGACAAGGTGCTGCCCCGAGTGTTGCACATCGTCGCTGGGATCAGGGCCAAATAATGAGTTGCGCACCTTTAACCAGCGTCCAAGTTACATAACCCTTTCGCTCCTGACCATACCTATGATGTCATCCTTGCTGCATCACCCGGCCAATGACTAGATACTAAGGTTAAATTGGATAATAATACAGACTGTGAATTTCAACGTTTGTGTTTTCTTTTGAAAACTGGCGTGTTGCTTCTTTCCTGAAGATTCCAATGGCGTAATCAATAGCCGTCCTCAAGTTTAGCTCGTTGTTGCTTACTTTAATTGGAGAGTAAGAGTAAAGATTAGTCATGATGACATATGAGTACGTCCTAATAACATGTACTGAATAAATAAATTCGAGCAAAGAGCATCGTCTTCGTAGCGAAAGGGTTACATTAAAGAGGCGCTGTTCATAACCCGAACTGTTGCCGTTGTCTTTAAAATTAAGGAAGTGTTTGTTGAAGTGAAATTAACACTGTTTTAGAAAAATACTAGATATAGGTTTTGAAATCTTCCGGTCGATACCAAGCCAAAACCGAAGAGAGATCGAATTATGATATATTTCCGCAACCACCTACATAAAACGATTTCGATCAGTAATAATTGTGACAGTATACCCAGGATAATCAAACTACGCTACATAACTATGTTGTTTCTAAAACTATACCGAACTTATTTAGGCGGTCATTGGGTAGAATCCGTTACTTCATTGTAACTTCTTTTTCTACATATAAAGTTACTTACCGATACGGTTCTACATAATAAATTTAAAAACTAGTAAGTAGCATTTTCGCGGTAACGTTGTGTAGTAAGGTAACGTATCATACACTGAAGTTTACCGATGAACGTTAGGCATCTCTGTTTTATAATTTACTTTCCGATTATTGTTGAAGGGCATTATATAAAATAAAAAACATTTTTCTTTTTCAGCTGTTATTCTTAACCAAAGTTTCAACTTATTTAGTCTATAAATTCTACAAATTTCACTTCATTATTTCAATTCATTTATGATAGCTTGAGGAGCATGTGAAGAGCCAGCGTAGAATCTGCTGCAGTACAGTAAGTACAGTATTTCTTTTCCATTAAAAAGATATTTTTCCCTATTGTGAATAAACTTAGTGCTGGACTATATGCCAAGATTTGGCGGGTTGAAGCGGTGCAAGAAAATTATTTCTCATCGAAATTAATGGTCAAAGTCATGCCGCGGTAGTACATAGTTAACGGAAGTAAACTCATTAGTTCGGTTTTGAAAATTTGGTTATAAATGTTCACATTATGGGATACTTGTATAATGTATGTTTACTTTCGATCCAGAGATAGACATCAAAATTCGCTAACGTTCTAGAAATTTTGTTGTTTGTTGATGCTTCAACGTCTGCAGTAGGTGAGGTTTTACGCGACTTTTCCATGACCACCTATAAGAGACACGTGTAGGTTTGGTGTGCACCCCTGTTTCTCTTTTGTCATCCGCTCTGCTGTCTGTCATGTAATCGTTTGTTGCACAGTGCTCCCCACGATAACAGTCAAACTATTTATTTGGTTTAAAAAATACTTTCTAGGGTAAATAATTGTCAAAAATTTAAAAAAGGCGTTTACAAAGCTCATGGTAACACAAAACAATAAAGAACGATGTGTATATAGCTGTTACTTTACTTTTTGTTTATTTGCTTGTTTAATTATTTGTTTATCTGTCTATTTTCCATCACACTTGATGAAAAAAAGATACGCGAAAATTAGCACAAGTCGGGGACTCTGGTTATACTGTCAAGCATCACTGAAAACTAATGGGTAGAAAATAGACAGGTTGCTGTTCATAACGAACGTATTTAATCAGCAAAAATAATTTAAAACCAGACAATGAAAATATCTAAAGCTTCTCTTTGTCCGGGGTCTTATTTGTGTTATTACTTCCATACATTGAATCTATCCCTCCAGTCACGATGTATGAATTCAGTAGATGATCAACGAAGTCCAATCGAAGTGATAATTTTCACAAGGCTGTAGATACATTTTTTCCGGCTTACTTTCTTCATTTGGCAGAGCAGTTTTCACTTCAGCAGGAAAATTTCGGTGTACTGAAGGCATGTGTCATTCAGTAGGTAAAATACGTGGCGAGGAATTCAATTAAATTTAATAATACTTTACTGTTAGCAAACAAAAGCTCAATTTTTTCGCATGTAATCTATAGAGGAAATGAATGTGCTGTTAGATGAATTGAAAGAGAAAGTACTTATCTCTTATGACAGATGACAGACAATTTAGTTGGTCGTTGTATCGTATCTTTCAGAAGTATACTGGGAACAAAAGCATATTAAATGAAGACAGGTAAATTGAAAGAGAAAATACTCATCTCTTATGATAATTTGAGTTGGTCGTTGTAGCATATCCTTCAAAAGTATATTAGGAACAAGAAAAAAAAATGAAGACATATCTGTCATTTTTGACTGCGCTGGTATTCCAGTATACTTAAAAAAAACTCTGACAATTTTGCTAGCTTGCCTTCTTGCTTTCTTGTTTGCTTACTTTCTCACACGTTTGTATGTCACCGCACTCATAATTTTCGCTACAAAATAAGAATACCACGGACGGGCAGCTGCTCAGCGTCGCTCAGCTTTACCTCGAGAATCCTGTGACGTCATCGTACAGCCATCAGCGCTGCGCCGTGAACAATTCGATGTAGGGAGAAAAATATTTGGGTTGAGCAGAACTAGAAGATGGTTACTAACTATGAGGTCACCCGTCAGAAATGAGGGCAATAAATTTGTGATGAAGGTTATTCTCTGCTTCCAATATGGATTTTGTTGTAAAATAGGTGTCATACCTGCAGGCGTGATCTTCCATTTAAAGAAATGCAAGTATTTTCGCCATGAGTATGCGGGATCAAACTAGCCCTCTTGCACGGTAAGGCATGAACGTCAGTTTGGATTTTGTCAAAAATTGAGCAGAACTAAGGCAATATAGTTCAATTAAAAGAATTCATCGGAAAGCGAAATATCACTATGGCTAGGACCCTCGGAGTGAGCATAGAGGGAGACGACATCATAGAAATATTGCACGGCAGTCTGCGGGCCACTTCATGGTTCGAGCTGGCTGAATTGCTTGCTGATTCGCAGGCTGGCTGATTTGCACACTGGCTGGCTGGAATTGGTGGCGTAGATGCAAGCTGAGATCTCTTCTTCATTTGCATTAGCTGCAAATACCGTCCACGTGAGAAAAAAATCATATTTTCAGTTCTCAGTGCGCTGGAGCTAAATGGCCTTCGGTATCCAGAATACAAGGCTCCATAAATATTCATTCATTTTCTGATTCCTGACAGAATCCTGAACGATAATTGTCATTAAGCATCTGTCGCCAACGTACTCGTGCTTGTCCAAAAGGCTGCTGATCGGATGAAGGCCAGGCCATTGATTCTTTTATATCCAAAGTGTCTTGAAGAACAGAGCTCACCAGGACGCCGCTGCAGAAGGCTGTTGTGAGAAAACCAACGAGAACCCGTTTTTGGTCCCACTGCCGAGGGCTTATGTCGTCTCCCTCTATACTTACTACGAGGAAGGACCAAACTAGCGAAGAGAAATATTCTATTTTCCTCTGACATCTAGTTGAATCAAATTAAGTCGGGCTTTGGATGTCGCCAAAAATTATTTTTAAGAGTTTCTGAATTTTCTAAATCTTGTGGAGCTATAATGCACCATAAGGTAGATAAGATACCAGCATTAACAAAAGTAACTAAAAATTTTGTTAATTTTGTTAATGCTGATAGCTTATCTACCATATGGCCCATTAGAGCTCTGCACCATTTAAAAAATTTAGAAACTCTTATAAATGATATCTGGCGAAATCGATAGCTCGATTTATTTTGATATTTTGATTCAACTTAATGTCAAAGGAAAATAAAAAGAATTCATCGAAAATGCTCAGGGCTTACAGTAACCTGGATATCAGCCGATAGTTTAACTTCTAGGGTCGAAATTTGGCTGCAGTCATATTATAATTCTGCGTGTTCCTCCCTCCGATCCTTTCTTAGTTTGTTCCTGACTTCGTTCCTTTGTTCCTGGGTAATTACGACCGTTACACTCTCAGTTTATATAGGAGAAAATTACGATCCGTTTCATACCATCTCAGTAGAGAAGAGTAAAGTTTTCGTTTATATTCAAGCTGCTAGTGCTTGTAGGTCTTAGAATATTTGCTGCTTGGCCTGGAAAATATTTTAGCGTTTCGTATGCGTGATACGGTTCTGAGATATCATTGAAGAACAATGCCGTTTTTCTCTTTAATTTTCGTAGGTTCCAGCTACTTGTTTCTCTTCCAGCGTTACCGTCATAGCACTAGATCATAGAAATTTCACAGGGCAGGAGCTATATTTACGATGATGATATCCCGTATAAGACTTTATGAGGTACCGGGCTTTGCAAAAGTCCTGACCTGTTGTAATAATTTCCCATCCGAAGTTTGTAAAGGCTTTGTTTACGATGAAATAAAACAAGATTTGTAATGTATTAGTTTATTATGATCTAAACAACATTGCCATTCAATAGGACCTCCATTGGCAGCAATGACACGCCCTAATCGTGGTCGGAAGTCCTTACACACATTACGGATGTAGTCCTTCCTCATCTGGGCCCAAGTGCGAGTCACAGAGGCATTCAGCTCCTCAATGTTATTGTGACGATCTTCGCATGCCTTACTCTCAGTATGCGGCCGCACGCTGCAGTCTAGAGGATTGAGATCAGGCGACTGTGGGGGCCAGAAGCCTTTGGGCCAGAGAGTCATGTTTTGACTCATCCAGTTTTGAATGGTTTTCGACATGTGAGCTGGTGCACCATCTCGCTGAAACACGTAATCACCATCTTTGATGATTTTTCTGATCCAAGGAAGAACTTTTGTGGCCATGTTATCCCTGTATTTAGCCCCTGTCAACCTGTAACCGCTCTTGAACCACACTGGAGGCATCTTCTCTCCATTAGAGGCCACAACGCCAAGCGTCATCACAGAAGCCGGATGGTTTGTGTGGAGACAAATCGAACATCAGAGATGTCTTGGCCAAAGCTCACAGCTCGAGCGTTCTGTTTGTTGAAGACAGGATCCACGGTGAAGGTCTTCTCATCTGAAAAAATGATGACTCGATTTCCATGACATTGCCAGTCGTTAAGAAGGAGGGAACATCGCTCTTGGCGCTTTTTAACCATGTCAGCAGTTAGCAGCGGTCTTTTCTGACGCTTTAAGCTCTTTCACATTCACTCTTCACAGCTTATGACACGGTTGACACAGAAATCTTCTTCTTCGCAAATTTAGTAATTTTGAGTTTCGGATCATTTTCAGAGGCTCTTCGAACATTCTTCCGTTGAATAACTTGTGGTCTGCCTGGACGTGGTCGATCTTTACGGCTTTTATTATTCTTAAGGCGGTTCTCGACCCGTTTCACCGTTGATAAACTGACATTTTGCAACCTAACAATGTCCGCCTTCTGGTGACCCGCGAGAAGGAAAGCTGCTATCTGTATACCTGTATCCTTTTTGTTTCCATTATCAACAATGTATAAAAATGAGCATTGTTACCATATATTATATTATCTGAAATAGTTTAGGAATTAGTCATTGTCAATAAATTTCATCAAGTCTTTGAAATAAGTTTCACACTTTGAAAATACAAAACAGGTCAGGACTTTTGGCAAGCCCGGTAGGCGAAACAGCTACACGTCTTTCGCGAATTTTTCTTTGCATACCATCTCAGTAGAAAAGAGTCAAGTTTTCTTTTATTTTCAAGCTGCTACTGCTTGCAGGTCTTAGAAGATTTGCTGTTTTGCCTGGGACATATTTTAGCGCTTTGTATGAACGCTACGGGCATGAGATACTGAAAATCAATGTTTTTTTCTCTCTTTAATTTTTACAGGTTCTAGCTACTTGTGTCTCTTCCACGGTTACTTTTCTACCATTAGATCATAGAAACATTACAGGCTTGGAGCTATGTTCACGATACTGGTATCCTGTAAACGACCTTATGATATAAGCGAAACATTAGCGAGTCTATCGCAAATTTTTCTATAAAAAACAAAATAGAAATAATGCCTGCCGATATTTATCTATTTATGAAATTAAAAATCAGGAATTCTGAGAGTTTAATCTGGCCGGAGCTGCATTCATAGAGCGCAAACTTCTGCCAATAAACGCAGTGCAAACAGAAAGAAAGAATGGCAACAAATGAACAATCATAGTGACAGATCATGACCAAAACTTAGTCAGCCGTTCTTCGTGGCATTCCTAACATTTCCTGTTTATCTGATGGAGATTTGCCCATAACTTTTGAACAAAGTAGCCAACAAAAGGACTGACCTATCATCATAATAAATTTATAAGTTTCTTAAGATAGCTATCTATCTATCTATCTATCTATCTATCTATCTATCTATATTATACTAAAAGTCTGTGAACCGGTCTTGCTTGTGTCTTGCTTGTGTCTTGCTTGTGTCTTGCTTGTGTGTTGTGATCTTGTTTGACACATCTTCTTTACTTTTAGATAGGCAAGAAATTCAATGGATCTACTCACTCCTCTACCCTATCCATTCTATGGGGCATGGATTAGCTCTTTAATTCGATTGTATCTGTGATACGCACGTGGAACCTGCCCCTTGGCTGCAAGAACGGGCACGATAATT
>LQNS02278094.1:41035408-41046165 GCA_001587735.2 Parhyale hawaiensis | reverse complement strand
GAGAAAAGAGAATCGAGAGAAGAAATTTTAGATTTTTCTATTGAGAGCATGAATGGTAGCGTACAGAAAACAGTCGGCTAAGGCTGGGTGTAGCGAACTAATTAACACTAAGCACGGTTAAAGGTAATTCAAAATAGGGAGAAAAGTGGGATGTGAAATTTAGAAGATATAGGCCAGCTAGCTCTCTTCAAGAGTATATCAATAGGGGTAGGTATCAGTGGCGAAAGCACTTGGCTTATGTGGCTTCCTGAGGTAGCTTCATGAAGAGCTCAATTCTAGTAATCACTTTTGGTATAAGAAATACAGTTGAGGGGTCTTACCGTTACATCAGCCACTTTGTCAAGCGCAAGCAAGTTGATGGAACCAGCTGGCAGAACATTATTGCTCTTCTCTAGACGGCCCGTGACCATCGGTCCACCATCACCATCTTCTTCGCTTCTCAAAGAAATTTTCAATACTGTACCCGTAAGCCATAATAAATATATACAGGGTGTTCCTTGATTAGCGGTAAAAAATTTTACTATATGTGGAAAAAAGGAAAATAAAGCGATTTCCATGAGTGACAAGAATTTCAAAACTTCTTCGTTTTCGAGAAATGACGACCTGAAATACTTAAGGGGAAGTACCTCCATTTTTTTTATTTACTTGTGCGCTTATTTGAACGAAACATGGTGCAGATAAGTAAAATTGAAAATTAATGTGAAATAGACTCGAGTGCTATTTTCCATTTTCCCACCAAAACGAGATATTCAAGAAAACGGGAAAAAAAGGGGGCTGAGGAAAACTTATTTACAGTACCGTCCAAAACTAAGGGATAAATTTTCAAAACGGTATAACTTTTTTCTAACCTTGCTAGGTACTTTTTCTTCTGCATACTATTAGCCAGTGAGATGTTGAATATTGTGTTAAAATTTGAGACATGTATGAAGGATTATAAAATAGTTATGAACGAAAAGCTGTTCTCTTGAAATTCATAACGTCCAAAACTAAGGGTCAAACACGAATAACTCAATATTTACTAGAAATATTTAGCAAAATGGTGGTAAGCAATTAATATTTGGTAAATAGTGCCTTGCTTTCGATTACAGCAGCACATCTTCCATTACCTGACCGAATGAGACTCTGACAATCTTCAACAGTAATTTTCGCCCATTCCTCTTGAAGTTTCATCCAACGATCTTCTGTATTGATAGGGTTTCTTGCCAAAACGTTCAACCCAAAGATTCTTGATTGGATTTTGGTCAGGGCTTTGTGGTGGCCAATCTATAACTTCGAGATCTTGCTGCTCAAGGTAACTCATGACTGTCTATGCCTTGTGGCAGGGGGCATTGTCTTGCATGAAGATAGGGCTGGGGACACCTGAGTTTACAATATTAGGCACGGCAATACCTTCCAACAGATTTTTATACACCTGAGCATTCACACAGGTTTGCAAACGAACGAGAGGCGAAGTCCCTTGACTAGAGAACATACCGAAAACCATCACTTTACACTTAATTTCTCACCTTCACATCTTCTAACAAAGTTCTTACCGTCATTACCAAACAAACTGAACTTGCTTTCATCACTGAAAAACACTCTAGCCCAATTTTCATGGGACCAGTTAACATGCTTCTTTGCAAACTCTAATCTCTTTTCTTGTTCGTGGCACTCACAAGCATTTTCTTCGGTGGGCGTCTTGTAAATAACCCTATTTCTTGAAGGCGCCGAGAAACGGTCTGACGTGAGACGTTAATACATGTTGTGTCATTCATTTTCCTACTTATCGCAGCTGAGGACATAGAATCATCCTTCAATGACGTACGCTGGATGACTCTCTCCTCTCTAACTGACATTTTACGGGGCCTGCCGGCTTTTTAGGGGCACCAATGCAGCCGGTTTCATCGTACTTCACTATTCTGCACACAACACTTTTAGAACGGTTTACGTTCTCAGAAATTTCTCTAATAGTGAAATTTTTCTTGTGTAACTTGATGATATCTTTGCGCAGGATATATTCAACTTTCTGACGTGGTGCCATCATGTAATGAATAGCAATGCTTATAAATGGCAGTGTCAAACTTCGTCTTCGATGCAAATGAAGATATACGGACTGAATAAAAAATTAATTTTTTTTTCTTTTTTTTTGTCCCTTAGTTTTGGACGTTACAAATTTCAAGAGAAAATCTTTTCGTTCATAACATTTTTATTATCCTTCATATGTCTCAAATATTAACACAATAATCAACATCTTACTGGCGTGCAGAAGAAGAAGTACCTGACATGGTTAGAAAAAAATTATGCCATTTTGAAGATTTGTCCCTTAGTTTTGGACGGTACTGTAGTTACATTTTTGAGCTACAGATATTTTAGTCTCAAATAACCTGAATTTGATTCTCTACAAATAGGGGCTTGGGTTTTATGATCGTCGAATTTGGAGACGAGTAACAGCGAACTTTTGAGCTAAAATAGAAAAAATAATATATTTAGTTAGTTTGAATTTTCTTTTTTCGACGATCATAAGACCCACGCGCTTATTTGTAGAGAATCAAATTCCGCTTATTTTGAGACCAAAATCAACTCTGTAGCTCAAAAACTGTAGGACTCGATAGGTTTTCCCTAGCCCTCCTTTTTTTCCGTTTTCATTCAATATCTCGTTTTCTATGGGCAAAATGGAAAAAAGCACACGAGTCTAATCTACATTTATTTTCAATTTTACATATATGAACAAAGTCTCGTTCATGCCCTTCCTATGCCTTTCATGCCTTTCAGTATCCCCTTATTAGACCTGAGCTTGCGACTGGAAAGATCATCAAAGAATCGTGGGTTTGTCTTAACATGTAGGTCTAGAATTCTTGCGTTGGCAACATATTTTGAAGTTTCATTTAGAGTTTTCTTTCATAACAAATGTCTTTTCTAGCATCCGTAAGATCTTTAGCACGTCTTAATTAAATTATTGGACTCATAACGTGACGCCCCTTCATCTCTAGCAAAGCAGGACTAATGAATAGAATGGCTAGAATTTCACAATGAGAGATAAAAATTTTTTTAATATTGCCAGAAGTCAATGCATCGTATTGCACTCTTCATTAGAATATGATACAACTATTGTAACTTAAAAGTACTTCAAATATAAAATAATTAGTCGGGCCAACTATCGTAGGTTGATGTATATAACCACTTCCTAATAACACAACTCTTAATTTATTTCTGGCATAGCCATTATTTTGCAAGAGATACTGATACTTAGTGCTAATATTCGAGCATACCAGAGAAGCGTTCAGGACTTGACTTTAAAGGAAGATTAGATTTGTAGTAAACGGTTTCTGGAATTTAACTCTATCTCCTCTTGTTGTCTGTTTTTGCTATTAACATTATACCTCAAGCCACGCAGCTCGTGGTTTTTACGAGACGTGGCCTTGAGGAATCGAATCTCCAAGCAATTTTCTGAAAACTGGAGAGTTGAGCAAGAACGCTCCACAGAGTGCATGCTTCCAATCTGGCTTGACATGAAAACTAAAAAAAAAAAGAACAACGAACCGAAAACCTGTCCTTCGCTTGCCCTCACAATCGCAGCAGTTGCGAGCTGCAGGCAGATTTATGTACAACCCAGTCGGAAATAATAGTTGTGATTATAGTAGAGCAACTATGATAATGGTTGAGACCTTGGTTGTTTATTATCGATATATCCTCCATATTCAACCATTTATGGTGTGCATTATGGTTGAAATGTGTCACAACTTTCGACCATATTGCCAACCATAATTCCCGACCATAAATACCCAATTACAACCATAAAGGTTTTAGCTGCACAACCATGATCTACCTTAGTAAACCGTAAGAATCACTATTTACGACCAAAATCGACTGTGTTCCGCGAATGATACACCTATATTCTACCAAGATCGACTTTTCAACTCTTAACATTTTATGCACTGCTTGTCTGCTTTGTTTGGTAATGCTTACTTGCTTTGCAAAAAAAGGAAATTTATACATGCGAGCTAGGCCAGCAGCTCAGAATGGTGCAAGGCACTGAAGGACGATGCTATAGAGCAGGAGCTTGAACCAGTCTGTGCAGTTAACACACGTTTATATACAACTTCTTCCAACTCTAAGCTGTTATGCAGCTATACGACACAGTTCAGAGGAAGTTACCAGTTAGTAGATGAAGTTTGGCCGTACCCGTTGTCAGGGTACGTAAGGCCAAATTTATCATGAAACTTGGCGTTGCTTTTCATAGAGCTAATGGGAATAATTTGTTCATGAATCTATACAGATATAAACTGAAGAAACGTAAAATTAGATGGCAATATTTGATCAAATATTGCAGTACTGTTTTACAAGGGATACAACAAATAAATAGAAATGACGGGTAACTACGCTAAACTGGTGAAGCGTTAGTAAAATTTAGAAACGGTAGATATTAATAACGTCAAAGCAGTTAACGTCCATATATACCTTGCAATGTTTTGCAATTCATCGACAGGGAATAAAAAACTGAAAATGTGCACAATTTTTGCATTATAATATGAATTTTTAGATGTTTCACATTCCAACTTTTAGTCGTACGATATTATTTTGGTCGATTATGTTGGGAATCCTAGCCATATTATAATGGCAACCCATACGTATTCTTCCCCAAATAATGGAAGGAATTCCACTCATGATCGTACGTACGGAAATCCGTTGATAACGTACCTGGTTATGCTCTACCATATGCTCTACCATATATAGTCTTCGAACATCCATGTACTACCATCTACCCTATATACTCTTAATACATCGACCTTCGTTTTCTGACCAACCTTAAAGAACCAATTTTGCCTCCACCAATATCGACCTAAATATACTAAAATCAACGTTAGGTCGACATATCTACCATATTGTTTCATCATCCATAATCGACCTTAATCTCTACTACAGCACTATATTCTACCATAATCACAACCATTATTTCCGACTGGGAAGCGAGCACTGGGGGCAACTGCCCCGGGCACCTTTGCTAAGCGGAGCATCCTTGAAAGAAAAATCAATGTTAAAAAAAAATCTGTTTTGGACTGATACGGAGGCCAATTAATGATTTGAAAGGATTTACATACTAAAGTGTCACAATACTTAACAACCATGGTTGGTGTGATATTCTGGTGCTCTTGCACTGACAATTACAATTTCCATGTATGATGTACCACATGTAATTTATCGTGCTTGATTGTGGATAGCCGTGATAGCTTACTTTATTTTGTGATCACCTTACGGAAATGTGCTCATCAATAATACCATTTGTAAGCATGGTGGTACTTTGATACAATCGAGTATTTAATGTGAAATTGAAATAACGTACTTTATAAAAGGTGGCATGTGCATATTTCATTATATAGTAGAATATTAATGGGTGCCTTTGATGGATATATGGGACCTCCAGCTTACTTTGTCCCTGGTTGTCCAGGCTCTAGGGGGGTGTCTCTGCGCATTTCTCTTTCACGGCTCTACCATGTATTTTCCTATTCCTATTCGTCCGAATAATCATCAAAGGTTAGGTATCTCAATATATCACTCATCAGTAAACAGTCACAATATGTGCTGGTAATGCACTCAGAGGAAACGACGAAATCTACTTAATATAGCTAACTTTTTCCCTCTTTGACATTGTGTCCTGCGCCTACCGCCGCTCATTATCTGCATTCTCTGCCTATTTTTTTCTACTGTATCTGCCAGCAGCGCAAGCGGTGGCTCCGCAATCAACGTTTTTATAATAACAGGTTTTCCCACAGCTGGAAGTTTGTTCTCTGTACATTCACTGCTTCCAAATTCATCGCCTGATAAATGCAATGACCCGCAAAAATATCGCCGTGTAAAAGGATATTATACCATTTACTAGTGGACCCTCGCGTGAAAATGTTCACGCAATAATCGATATTTTTATTAATATAGGCCGTTGCGTAATCTTCTCTTCTATGACTGGCTTCACTTTCTTCATTGAACCTTTGTCGTGCTTTGAACCTTAGGTATTTTTTTTCTCTGACTTGTCATTTCCTCATTTTCCCGCACACGCATATCAGCAGCTCTCATCCACTCCTATAACCTTTCTGCTTCAAATCTTTCTTGACTGTACTGCATAGACGATTCATCTCTCTCCATGCATTCGTAGCAGATCTTCGATCTTGAGACTGTAGTAGTCTCGTACTAATTATACGTTCTCCATATTTCTTCTTGATTAAGTGAGCGTCTTCAATAGTGAGAGGCAGAAATTAATCTTGAGTAAAACACTGCAATAAACTCGAATATAACTCCAGCCAACTTGTATGCATGTCAGCGCTCCGTAGAGAAGATACGGTCTTATGAACTTAAATATCTGCTTCACTGAAATACAGAAAATTTTGAGCTATGAAACATAATTCGCACCTTCAGAGAACGACAGTGTGAGGGATGGTATGCGTGGTATGGTGCTGGAGGAACACATGGTAATGGACAGAAATACATGGAATAGCAAGATTCGCTTCAGCGACACCCTTTGAACGGGAATAATACTGCTGTAGAAGAAGAAGAGAAAGCCAGTAAGCTAGAAGAAATAGTTGTCTACCACCCGTGAAAAATCATCATCTTGTGAGTGCTCCGTTAGTCATCTGCCGAATTTATACGTCGTGATCTGAGAGAAGAAAGCTATAAAATCGGACTCCAGAAGCTGCATACATATTGTCCCGATTTCAAGAAGTTTCAAGCAAGTGTTTTCAGCTGAAGGGATAAAGATCAGATTCTGCAATCTGGTCATCGATTTACAACATCTGCAACCTGGCCTATTTTTCGCCTATATATTTCCTTCGAAGCGGACATGAAATGAATAAATACACCAAGCGTTTTATTATATAAGGATGCATGTGTATTCAAGCCTCATCAAACATCGTAGGAAGAACTGCAAAGGTGCACTAGGTTCATCCATCTTATTGTGACAGGAGTCGCACCTCAACGGGGTCCACATACAAGGTGCAGTCTACAAATAATTCCACCAGTACGACGTTGTACAATCCAATGTTCTCGTTCATTTGCTCCATCTTGCGTAGATATTTGGCATAATCTTGATGGCTTTGCCTTTCTTGGTGCTGGTATGGCAGCTTTAAACACTTTGTAAGCAGAGTTGTTTTGTGATTTTTAATTTTCTCTATTTCTTTCTTCTCTTGCTACTCTGGTTGCGTAGCGGTTGACAACCTTATGGAGTTCCCCTCCGTTCTAATGTCGTCAGTCTGGAGTTTTTTCATAAGCTAATACTGAGAATGACCGTCGTGTGTCTATATATTTATATAAATATACAGTGTGTTTTGAAATTCTTGGTACAAACTCCGGCTATTAGTAGAAAATATCAATATAAACACGTTTTCGTCAATAAAAAAAAATAGTAAAAAACGCTTAGTTTGTGAGATAATCAGGTAAATAATGAACGTTGATTATCAATTACCTACATGCACTCTGCTCATTAACACAAACGAGGAAAGTTGAAAAAACTTGATAACAAGAGATAGTTTTTATTAGCAAGGATCTCATTACAGTCATTGTTCAAAATGTCTACCAAGAAAATTGATACGAGCACGACGCCTTCGTCGAAGACAGTTGCGTACGTTGCCAAAGATTGTTTGGATCTCAGCGATACCTCCAGCAGCAACTGCAATTCGGGCGATAAGGTGTTCTTTCGACTCTATGGGTGTTTCATAAATAAGAATTTTTACATGCCCCACAAAA
This sequence comes from Parhyale hawaiensis, assembly GCA_001587735.2. Classification (NCBI taxonomy): domain Eukaryota; kingdom Metazoa; phylum Arthropoda; class Malacostraca; order Amphipoda; family Hyalidae; genus Parhyale; species Parhyale hawaiensis. The sequence goes on along the minus strand of LQNS02278094.1, from coordinate 41,038,455 downwards.
TCTAGCAGAGACAGATCAGGTGATCTTGGTGGCCAGGGCACATACAGCAGCATTACGACCAATCCATCGATATGGAAATTGAAGGTTGAGAAAACTTCTTACATTCAGAACTAAATGTGCCGGAGCTCCATCGTGTAGAAACTAAATTCTTCTACGAATACCCAGCGGCACATCGCCCACTAAATCCGAAAGGACATTCCCAGTGAGACGCACTGGCAAAATGTACGAACCAATGATTTGATTGTGAACGATACCTGCCCAAACATTGACTGTGTAGCGATGCTGGTGGCGATGTTGATGAATGACACGAGGGTTGTTCTGCTGCCACACGTGAAAATAAAGAACATTAGAAAGTCCACCACGGGTGAAGGTAGCTTCATCCGTGAGCAACACAAGTTGTGCGGAAAGGGGATTCTAACTCCTGATCGTTTTTGCACTGCGCGAATCGTTCACGAGTTATCTGTGGGAAGTAGACCCTGGATTCTCTGGAAATGATGCGGATAATTATTCCGGATCAATGCACTCCACACTGTAGTATGATCTTGAATTCCCATAGCCCAATATCTCAAAAAATAAGCGTTTTTAGATTTTTTGTATAAGAGAAAAAGTGTTTATATTGATGTTTTCTGCTGGCAGCCGAAGTTTGTACCAAGAATTTTGCCAAAACCTGTACATTAACTTATTTATCTGTTAAGTGTTTTGTGTCACGCTACGGCCGAAATAGATAGAAAGAAATTAGCACTGGCTCTCTTAGTTTCAGTTCACTGGTTTGTTGTGTAATACGCTTCGTATTGATTGCATAATCATCAAAGCAAATGGCACCTATGTGATATTCTTCAGCGGACAGCAGGCGGGTAACGAGTACGAGGATTTCTCGGCAGCAAATGATTTCCTCTAACTTGGATTCTTCTTTGAAATGAACAACTTTCCTCTGGAAGCAAAAGCTTCCGAATTATATGACATCATCGAGTATCAGGATACAGAGCTCAGTATTCATTAAGAGACAATATCGATTACGGGCTAAAAATTAATTGCTTTTCAGTGTATCACCGAAGAAAAGCTTGGAGCTTAGCGCTCAGCCCTAGCATACGTTTTACATAAGGTAGTTCATAAGAAAACTATGAGCAATGAAGACGGGTCGTCACAAATGCGTCGCTATCATTTTTGATAGCACGGACACTAGTAATAATAATAAAAATAATGTTTAGTGCATCACTGAATTCAAGACTTTATGCTCAAGAGCAGTGGGAACACCTGGAACAGAAGTACAGAACCAGAGAAGTTGGACTATTAGAGCAGGAACGGGTCCGGTACATTTTGGCGCCAATTGTTTGGCACTGATTTTTTGGCGCCATGTTTTTTTGTGCCATGTTTTTTTAGGTTCCGCGGTTTTTTGGCGCGGAGTATTTTAGCGCTAATTGAAATTGAAATAGGATGTTTGGACTAGATGAAATTACTACAATATCCTTTATGTTAGATTAATATCTGAAAACTAACATTGAAATACTCGCACAATATTCAAAATGCGCTGGTCAACTTTCACATACTAATGAAGATAACATCAACACCACAAGTATATTGACTAAAATTATATCTTTGGCTTCTTTAGGATTCAAGGATGATATGCTGATTGCACGGCCCCAAATTCTTCAGATCTGAATATCACTGAGAATTTTTGAACCATCTTCAGGCTCTGAAACAGGAATTTTAGCTTACTGTACAAATTGTTGCAAGGTCTGTGAATATTGCAAGAAACAAAAAATTGATGTATTCAGTGAATGACTGCATTTTTGTCATCATCCGTAGCATCGTGTGTCCCATTAAAAAAAAAAAACATGCTTTTCGTTGAAGTGCTATAAATCTAAAAACATGCTTTTCGTTGAAGTGCTATAAATCTCTTCATAAAATTTGTCCTTTCGTTCGTATTAGATGTATATAAATCGTGCCTGAAGATCACCTCCTTGGCAGAGACTTTTTTCCCTCAGAAAACTAAATGAGACTAAAATAATGGCAATAGCTAATAAAAGGCCGACTGTAAGTCCCGGTGTCTCCCTGGGAATAGGCCTGTTGTTCCGTCTACTTCTTGTTATCTAAAGGTAATATAAATCCATATCGTTCCTCTTAATACATTTTCGTTGAATTTTATTATTTATTATTTTTTTTCAACTCGTGAGACCAATATCGAGTTTCAGTTAATCTGTCAGAGTATGAGAATTTTTTGTTGTTTTGGATGTAAGACTTCTAAATAACAATATTGTAAAATTACCATGCACTTCATACATGTTTTTTTTTTCAAATTTTGGCTATTACTTTGCATAAAATGTATATTTTAAAATAAACAAATACTTGGACAATTGGAGTGGGTCGCAGTGAATATAACTTAGAAATTCATGTCTCTGTCTAGAGTGGAGTTTTCTCCCATTTCTCTCGACGGTTTCTTCTCATGATTCCTCTTTTTACCGGGGAGAGGGGGGATTGCTTCAATGCTCCCTTATAAATCTGACCTTGTGAATCTAACTGCTCTCACTAAAGGAAAAATTTTCAATGAAATTTCAGCGCAACTGCAATGCGTCAGCTGGAAGCGTGAAAGGAATTGAATCATCTCGAACTAAGGGCGTCAGTAATTTACCACCACCACCACCACCCATACCTAATGTCAAACTACAGTTGCGAGCATAATTAAGGGACAAAACTAAAAAATTTCATATCTCAAAAACTGTAAAATGTTCGACGCTAAAATTTTAACACAAAAGAGGTATTGGGATACCTAATAATATGCGAAGAATTTATTACGATCCGAAGGATAGGAAAAAAGTTATGTATAGTTAACTTATAATTATGAATTTAGTACGAGCAGAATTAAGGGACACTTTTCAATTATTGTAATTTAAATCTTCAGTAACCCATTTTCTTCCGTTTCCGAAGAAGAAGAAGAAGAAGACTGTCTACGTCATATGTAAACATTGCAAGTACTGCAAGCATGGCTACCCGGGAAAAAGTTGATAAATCTTTACGCATGAAAATTGTTAATTTACACAAACAAAATC
>LQNS02278094.1:41017530-41035117 GCA_001587735.2 Parhyale hawaiensis | reverse complement strand
CTCGTCCGTCTGAATACGCGTGTCAATGCTGCTGTGTATAAGAACCTCTTGGCAGATCATGTTTTGCCAATCTTAAGCAATTCTGACACTGACGGCCCCATTTTCATGCAGGACAACGCACCCTGCCACAAAGCAAAAGTGTGTTGAGGTTTCTTGATGAAGAAGGAGTGGAGACTCTTGACTGGCCTGTGGCAGGAAAGTCTTGGGTGAGAAAGTCATGGCTCCAAATCCAACAAACACTGAGGATTTGTGGACAGAGCTTCAAGAGGAATGGGGCAGGATTGATGTTGAACGATGCCGCAATTTAATTAAATCTTGCCCTCGAAGATGTGTTGAAGTCATTAAACATAAAGGATCGTTCACAAAATATTGATTAGGGATGAAGGTTTTTGTTAAATTTATTCTTCTGTTACGTTTTTTGTCAAGTATCCCTTAATTCTGCTCACACTAAATTCATAATTATAAGTTAAATATACATAAGTTTTTTCTTATCCTTCGGATCGTAATAAATTCTTAGCATATTATTAGGTATCCCAATACCTCTTCTATGTTAAAATTTCAGCGTTGAACCTTTTACAGTTTTTGAGATATGGAATTTTTTTCATTTTTATCCTTTAATTATGCTCGCAACTGTAGATTGAGGTCGAAATGAGCTACACCAGACCCTTATCAGGCAAAACGTAAATCCGATAACGCCTTTATACTCAATCTCAAACCGGCAAATCGCTTAATTAAATCGGTGACACCTTGTAGTTATTAACATGAGAAGCAGGCGACTGCCCACTTTCAGTCACTGCCTCATAAACGAAAGTGGGCCTCTATATCATCACCTGGTCACGTGATTGATGATAGAAAATTCAGCGCGCGGCATAGTATATTGTGCCAAATATTGTCAAAGTCTCGAGCTTAATGGCTTTACTAGAATCGCAGGAAAAATTACAACCAATATTCTCATTTATCCTGAGTCAAATTCAATTGAGATCCGAAGTACTGCGGATCAACTGTTCCTTTTGAAGGGTGTGCATATTGGTCATTTCTCAATAGTGCGGTGATCAATATTTTGCTTTGCATCTTCCATTTTTGGCTTCTGCTGGAGTAATTACAGGGCAGTCCGGACCAACGAATTCTAGTCATGCTGGAACGCCGTGCCTGCATGTATGGTGATGAGCATTTTAGGTAGATGGTCATAAATTATATATGCATCTATATCCTCTCCTACATATTTTACAGGGGTAGCCTGGAATTAGCTACACATATATGCTGCCTGCATGCAATGAAATGGATAGCGGAACCCAGACCTAACATCACTGTCCAGTCGGAAATAATGGTTGTGTTTATAGTAGAACAACTATGATTATAGTCGAGACTCTGTTTTTTTTATTATCGAAATATCCTCCATATTCAACCATATATGGGGTGCAGTATGGTAGAGATATGTCACAACCTTCAACCATATTGCCAACTATAATTCCCAACCATGCATACCCAAATATAACCATTAGGGTTTTAGCTACACAACCATGATCTATCATAATGAACCGAGAAACACTATTCACGACAAAAATCGACTGTGTTCAGCGAATGATACAACTATATTCTACCAAGATAAAATTTATTAACTGCTGACATAATATGCAGTCGTGCCTGCTTTGTTTGCTGATGATTTGTTGCTTGTAAGAAAATAGTTTAATTCATACGTGCCAGTTAGGCCTGCAGCTCAGAATGGTCAAACGCTCTAAACTTCAGAACGATGCTAGAGCAGGAGCTTGAACTAGTCTGAGCAGTTAACGCACGTTTATATGTAACTTCTTAAACCCTTAGTCGGTACAGAGCTACACTACCCAGTTTAGAGGAAGTCACAACTCGGTTGATAAGTTTTCACCGTACCCGTTGTCAGGATACGTAAGGCTAAATATTTCATAAAAACTTGATATCTTTTACATAAAGCTAATGGGAATAATTTCTTGATAAATCTCTACAGATATGAATTGAATGAACATAAAAATAGATGACAACATTTTATCAAAGATTGCAATACTTTTTAGCAAAGGATCCAACAAAGAAAAAATGAAGCTAATGGGTAACTATGCTAAAGTGGCTAAGCGTAAAAAAAAAAAATCGGGAAACAATAGATAAAAATATCGCCAAGGCGGTTAGTGTAAATACATACCCTGCAATTTTTATAGTTCATCGACGGGAAAGAAAAAAACTGAAAATATACACAATTTTTGCACTATAATATGAATTCTTAGATATTCCGCATTCAAACTTATAGTCATACAATATTTTTTTAATCGATAATGTTGGATATTCTAGCCATATTATTAAAATGCATGGCAATCCATACATATTCTGCCCCATATAATGAGAGGAATTCCCCTCATGATCGTACGTTCGGAAATCCGTTGATAAGCTACCATAATTATGCTCTAGCTTATGCTCTACCATACATAGTCTATAACCATGTACTACAATCTACCATATATAGTCGTCAAACATCCATGTCGCCACGGCAGCTGCATGCTTCCGTTCTCAGCTCTAACACCTTGTATCGCTCGCTGGTTCGATACTTCGCCAGACTCTCGAGCTATTTGCAGATCTTAATTGTATGCTGACTCGGCAGTTGTGTGTGCATGCACAGAGCTGTGGCGGAACTGCCTTCCTCAGAGATGAGGGGGGTGGGGGATCTCGGGTCATTTGTTCCTTCCGTCAATTTGGCGCCATAGTTCTTGGTGACCCGAAGGCGACTGCGACTACACTTACTCATCTGGGGCCAGAGGGCCTATACCTGCAGTCCCAACCAGTGCATGTGGGTTTACCGGGTGCGGGTGTGGTCTAAGTTGACTTTACCTTTACTACCATCGACCTTCGTTTCCTGACAAACCTTAAACAACCAATATTGCCTTCACTAATCTCGACCTAAATATACTAGAATCAACGTTATGTTATGGTCGACATATCTACCATATTGTTTCATCATCCATAATCGACCTCAATCTCTCACTCAGCATTTTATTCTACTATAATCACAAATATAAATTCCGACTGGGTTTCTATTGCAGGTCGACTCGTGTTCGCTGAGTGCAGGCTGTTGCCTCCCTATATACGTATGTACTGCCATCCATTGCTTCATCAGTTGGGAGTGGGTCCATGGGCCAAATCTCTTTTGATGCAGGCATCAGTTGCTTGACGGACGAAATAATGTAGTAATTGAAAATCTTGAAACGATGTCAAATTAATCATTTGAGACTCAAAAGCGCGTAACCTAACCTTTTCCCTTCCAATGGAAGTATGTCATTGAGATTTCTGAGCAGCTACATATGTATATAAGGCCGTGATAGTGATAATTATCAATTACGCGAAGCTAATCTCGCGCTTGAATGTTATGCAGTGGGTCCACGAGTCCGAAGCGTTGTCCTCCATTGCAAGAATGTGTAGCAAACTATACACGTTATCCTTGATGTTTGCTCGCATGTATCCTCAGCGGCACCTAATGGCCAGCTTAAGAACACGCAGGTTAAACAAAAACAGTCTGAATATTATCGATACTTGAATTTTTGAGAACCAGTTTACAAGCTGCTCCAGACTGTTCGTGCTTACGGGTACACGAATATAATGGAGGCGACTCAGCAGAACGGGTGCACTGCTTGATCAGACTGCACGGCATCAACATGTGAGTATTGCAGGCACCAAACTTTGATGTTGACGGCAGCGAGTTTGCTAGTAAACATGGAGGGAAATAGCTGCATGAGCAATGCAAAAATTACGATATTTAGTATCGAACTTGCTAAATAATTACTTCCTACAATAATTACCTCCACTAAGGAGGTTATGTTTATTTCTCTGTATCTCGGTCTGTTTGTCACCACGATTACTCAAAAAGCTAGGAATGGATCTATACAAAATTTACAGGTACTATTAGACATCTTGACAGTAATAGACGATTAACTTTTGGTGAAAATCCGTTCACTGTTTGTTGGGCTGACTATTTTTTCTTAGTACCATAGCTCAAAAAGTAATTGACAGATTGTCATGAAATTTACATGCGTTGTTCGGTAAATTACGAAGAGTAAATGACCAAATTTTAGTGATGAATTGTTGTTCGTTTGTCTGTCGCTGTGTTTGATTTTATGCTTGTTAGCACAATGATTCAAAAAGTTATGAATGGATCTTTATGAAATTTACACAAGAATTGTTAATATATATAATGTTAAAAGACGTAATTGACTAAATTTTGGTGGTAATCGATCGGTTGATTCGTTTGTGTGTTTGACTTATGTTTGTTACGTAAAATGTTTGTTATCGATCAGCATAACTCAAGAAGTAGTGAACGGATCTTCAAGTAAATTACTAAAACCGCAGATACTATCAAATACACAAATGGTTAGATTTTAGTGTTAATGAAAAAAAATCATGGTTTCAGAACCAATTTGAAATTTTTATTTCCGTTTCTTTGCTTGGCGGAGGTATGCGCTGTCAGAGTACTCTAATTTGTAAATATTTTCTGCAAACTTTAAGAAAAAATCACATTAGACATGTAAAAATCTTCATTTGTAAGTTGGACATATTTATGAACATCTGTTCACTTGCCTGTAAACAGGATAGCTATTATTAATTCATTTCACTTGTGAAGCTTCGTTTGTTTTCTTTCATCTCACGCATACTTCTAATTTATTATTTTCAATTTAATTTTACGTTTCGTAAATTATTTCATTATGTATTTTTCGTCAAGTTTTGCAATGTTTTGGTTCATTTAATTCTTTGACTTGATTCTTTATTTTAACCAGATTAGAGTTCACTTCCCATGATATCGGGAACAGTTATTCCCGGCGCTTCTCGTGAATTAAAACCCTGCATGTTGTCATTTGGTTCTCGACGAATTTTACTCTCATGAAGCTCCATGAAATACTCATCCCGAATATGCGGGAAAGGAACCTAGTGCATATGGACCTCGAGAGCTATTTCAAGTCAAGCTACTACTTTCAAGCAGAACTCCACTGCGTTTAATACATACTTTTTGGCTGCTCCAGAGGCTGATTTGCAGCTTTAGATTTCAGGGCGGCCCCGAATTCTATTAGGGTATTATGGACAAGCCAAGCGTCTGAATTCCATGTTGGGTCCATTCCAGGTAAAGTGTGATGTATCGCTAATATACGAACGCGAAGTACCATAGTTCTGTGATGACTTCTTCACTCAAACGACACTTTACTAAGAAAAAAATTTTACTCAATGGAAAAGCGACGCAACTGATACAAAGGCTCCTTCTCAGTTGAAAAAAGGAACATGTGCCGTACGTTACCGAAACGCACGTGTTGTAACTTATAATGCACAATACAATTGCCTGAGCGTCTGCCCTACAATGAATGATACTAAAATAGTTATACGCATCCTCCTTGAAATAGATTCCTACCCAAAATTTCACTTGTTCCACTCGTCTACACGGACTACTAACGAGGCATTGCTGTATCGTCGGGGTACCTTTAGTCAATTTAGTCACGACAGTCGTTCGTACTGTTCAGCTTCGAGGGAGCTAGGATCACCGACCTCCGTCATGCAGAGCTGTCCCCGAATTTCAGGTTTGGAAGAATGAACAAAAACATCCTGGCGCTGCTCCTGTGTGCGGCGGTGACCGTCGCCCTGCCTTCTTCCATAACGTCCACCACAAGCACACCTTCCACTACTACACCTGTTCCCGTAAGTGATAAAGTAAGGATGTATGTAATTAGAATCCATAAGAACACGCACTAACTACTAGGGCCTGCGCTATCACCCGGAAAAAACGCCTTTGCACCTAACTACCCTGGACATCCCTGGACTCAATGGCCCATCTTGCTGACGCGCAGACTCACGCCACAGACCATGCACGCTGCTCCCAATGCAACTGGAGGCCGCTGACTCTGCTGTGAGCTATAAAAACATTTGGATGATTCAGGGATAACAGGAACGATGAACCAAATAGCAGCTGGTAAAAGAATAATATACTGTAGAACAATTTCTTTTGATGCAAATAGTATGTTCAAAACCATTTACAATACTTTACTGCGGCGCACTACGACGCAGGCAAGATTTTGCTGATACATAAGTACGCATCGACGGATCAGCACGAGTTCTAGGCAGATTTTTCATTTAATGCTCGTGCGAGTTCAGTTATTATTTTGTGTGAACCTTGTTTATTGGCCTCTTATGATATTATCGATTAGATCTCGAGTAATTCACTGATTTATGTCAGTAAAATCTTACGTGCACTGTGACGTTATCGATATGTCTTCTATATTTTGTAATTAGCTCCAAGGTTATTTCTTATATGAAGCGATGTTCAGTTAGCTTTTGAGCCAGTGATGTCATGCTGATATCAAGATTTCGAGTTAGCTGTTTCCAAGTACTACCGTTATTATGCCTCCTGGTGTTATCCTCTCAACACTATAGTGTGTTGAATAAGTTACCTTTCTCTACGACCATATCGATACCTGCTCTAGTATTAAGTTTATGTGGTAAAATGTACATTATACACACAAAATTCACTCTTTACGTTCTCGATTGTTGAATTCGTCGTATTGACGTACAGAAACACCACTATCAACATTAGCAGTTGAGAGCTCTTTTAGTCAAATTGTGGCGAGCAAATGACATGTTTGTAGGATGAGAGGAACTTCNAGACACACAAAATTCACTCTTTACGTTCTCGATTGTTGAATTCGTCGTATTGACGTACAGAAACACCACTATCAACATTAGCAGTTGAGAGCTCTTTTAGTCAAATTGTGGCGAGCAAATGACATGTTTGTAAGATGAGAGGAACTTCTATTGCATTTGGAGAAAGAATAACTACCAAGAACGACCTGACTTCATTCTCCTAAAAAATACCTAGTTGTATAATCATTCAAACAGTAGCATAATGGTCTTGATGGCTCTGCCTTTGCTGGCGCGGGTATTAGCAGCTTTGAGCAGTCTGTAGCCAGCACTGCTGTGTGATCTCTGATCTTCTCTTTCTTTTTTTATCGCTTCCTGTGCTGGTTGCGTGGAGGTTTGCTAAACTTATGGAGCTTCTTTACGTTCTCAAAACGGAAGTCTAGTGTATCTTAACAACAATAATAATAATAACAATATAAAAGCAGTTTTGTAAATCCAGTGTTGCAATTAGTGACTTAATGGTGATAAATTATGAATTTTTGGATCTATTGTGTAAATTTAAAAAATTTGTGCCATTATTGCCAGAGAATAACTACTCAAGCTTCAAATTATACTTTATTTCTTTTATTATCGATCAGAAAAGAAAATGCACCCTTCATTTGCCGTCGAATAATTAAAAAGATGCCTGTAGATTTCTAACTTAAGTAGTGTACCCGTGCCGTCAAATAGGACGTCAGGTATCGATCAGCTGAGCTCTATTTTCTGCAAATCAAAAGCTCCTCTTATCAAAAATTCGCTCTGCTACATATTATCGAGCCTTGCTCTCTGATAGTCAAATGGGAATAATAACTGCAGAATTTCTGCACCACGAACTATAAAAATGCACCGATTTATTTAACACAATCCGTTTATGTACATACTGCAGTACTTGGATCCGCAAAACCCGTAGCTGTCTTACTTTGCCACAAAATATTCATGTCAATATGCAACTTAGGGTAATTCGTGTCGAGTAAGCAAAATAAACGAAACTAGTGCTACTTATTTTTGAAGAAGCAAATGACGTCAATGCTGTTCTATCTCTTCTTCATTTTCATTTTCTCTTTGCTGGGCAACGTGATTGCTCATGTTGTTTCTTCTTGCCTCAGCCGCTTCTTATGACTTATTGTGTATTGTTTGTTTTGCTTGAATCCTCATATCAGTTCTTCTTACAACTGCTTCCTCTGGGGTTTCATTTTCTCTTTGTTGGGCATCGCAATTTCTCATGCCATTTCTTCTTGCTTGAGCTCCTTTTTGTGATTCATTTCTTTATTCTTTGTTCTGCTTGAATCCTCATATTAGACCTACTACAGTAGAAACAGCTGCTTCTTGTGATTCATTTGCTCTATGCTCAGTTGCACGGATTCTCATGTGAGGTCTCATTTTGGTCTGTTCCTGCGTCTCATTTCGTGTTTGCTCAGCAGCACGACTCCGTAAATATGCTCGCCAAGCTTCAGTTTCGTGAAGGGATTCTCTTTGCCTCCACAAAGCTGCAATGTCCCTGCATTACCGCCTTCTAATTTTCCTTTCTTCTGATGTTTCACGAACTCTCCGTTGCTCCCAGCTTCTTTTTATCATGTCCCTCTGAATATCAGCTTCCCGTCGGTTTCATTTTGCCGTCTCTGAAAGCTGCGTATTCTTGCTTGCGATGTTATAGCTTGCAGTTGCTCTTGTGATGAACTCGAGTACCGCAGTCTGGCCGCTTCTCTTCTCGCTTTTATTTATTCCCAAGGATGTTCTAATAGAGAGGAGGGCACCCTCTCTTTTTATCCTACGGGAGCGTTGCGAGTAAACTTTTCCCTCCAACTGGCTGAGTGGCATATCCAATAGGAGAGCGGCATTGCCTCACGCAGCCTATATAGGAAGCAGTCCTGAGCTCAAATTTTTATACCCATTAACCATCGACGAAGTTCCGAGCGGATGGAAGTATGTAAAGGAAACTTGTATCCTGTATATCATCTGATGATGAAAGTAATAGGGTGAGCACAGGGATATAAATCTTCAGACACTATTGTCTCGCAAAAATATTGAAGATCTGCCTGTCTGTCTGTATCTTCCTTAATTATATGTGCTGACCACTGCCTCTTCAGCCACTTCAAGGACTCCAAACGCCAGCTTCAATCACATGACAAAGCCATGCGTTTACTCGCCTAGAGAGTGCTTGTTTGTTCCTGACTTGAACGTTGTCGTTGCCTTTGTTTCTTTTCTCTTGCTAATCTCGTTTTCCTTTTCTCTGAAGTTTTCATGTTTAAGTTGATTCTTCCCAACTTAGTATACAAATGCAAAATAAATTCGACGGTGATCTTTTATAGCCAGCAGTCTCGTGAATATCATGGATACTCAACTGTATGTAGTTGGAAGATTTCGCAGGAGAAATCAATGGGCTTGAACCTTCCCGTATCAGATTACCTTAATTGCCCGCTTTCTAGAGTTGGCGATGAAAAAGTTTTGGCCTGTCTGCGTCAAGTTGTCGTGAAAAAACTACTCTCGGTTCCAATTCAGTTGAGCAGCACAGTTCTTCCTTCCCGTGACATGCAGAGAAACATCAGTTCACATGAGCTAGTAGTTAAAGATGCTGCACACCGCGCACTACCATAATCAAGGTAGTTCCCAATCAAAATTTTTGGTTGCCTCACTAAGCATCACAGAATTAATCAAATTTCCCGCCCCGCCAAGATACGACTTCACTACATCGAATGTTCCTGAGCTCAAGTCAAAAAGTGCTACGTGACAGGAAGCAGGCAGCAAGCTGAAAGAAATAACTGTTGTGTTTGCTGTATCGCGAAAATCAGTATATCTTGCACTTTTTTTTATCAACTACTCAATTTACACGTCGTGAATTGAAAACAAATATAATTTAGAAGTATGCAAAAGGGGATATCAATGGACTCTATGGCAGCGCTAAAAGAAGCTGTAAATATTTCCACTGCCTGAAATTCAACGTTGTCGAGCAAGAAGTAAATTCAGCTGGTCTAATTTTCTCTTCTCTATCTTCATCGAACGCAAGATAATAATTACAAAATGTGGATTGTGGCTTAAAGGGGGTCACGAAAGTTACCAATATATAAACATATAAACTTACAATATGTACGCAAATAAACACACGATTGTGTTTATTATGTTGTTTGATGGTGCCTGATAATGGCTGGAGTGTCATGCCGAAACATTATGAATTTATTATACCAGCTGTTTCATGCACTGATAAAATTTTGTTTTCGGGTCGTTTTAGCGAAGTTAACTTGTGACTATATGACAACTTTCTGCAAGGAGAAAATGACTTTGATACTGAATCATAAGATAATAGCTGATGTATAGTTTCTAACTTAATAAAGGAGATAAAGGAGCTTTGACGTCAGTGGAGACTGAAACTCATTCTTTTAGGCTCACCACATTCCGGTATAAGTTGTCATTGACTAGTTGGAGACCCCGATGAAGAAGGGTCGTCGAAACACGATGCGGAAATTTGCAATATACGTTCATTCAATTGTTAAAATCCAACTGAGCCAGGAGAAAATCTGTAATAAGTTGGTCCCACTCCTCATTATTAGTGTGCAAAGGCTTCTGTCTCCCAATCGAAGCCTTCTTGCAGTTTGATGATGGTGGTCTCATAAGAATCAAGAGTCTACACAAAATTTCCTGTAGGTACATAAAAGCGTTCAAGTTTTTTATCATTTAGTTGAAAAATAAAAATCTGACGACACTTACTCTTCCTTACTCATCGATGCTCTACTATGGACCGACAGTACCTGCAAACTCGAAAATTTACTGACGTGCATTAGGTTTTTCAGCATTTAGTCGCCAACTCATGTCTCTAGCATCACTACGCAAGAAAAAAAATCTGCCCGAAAACTACTTGGAAACACCTCCCATACAGCTATTCAACTACTGTAATTGGTGCAATGATTCTGTTCAGGGAGACCTGGATTCGCTGCCAGTGGGCACTCCACTGTACGACATCTCTCGAAAAGCCCTCGACAATTTCTTCGGCAACACCGAAGCCGTGCAGGAGTTCACAAACTGCCTGGTCGTCATCGAAGAGTGCACATCCCCAAGCGGCAGGAGTTTAGTCAGTAAGTTAACTGCTTGAAAAATATTCTAGTTGCATTAAAAGGCCTCATATTCTTGTGGTATTATCGATAGCGATTCTGCCAGCAAGTTTCCGTACCTAGTCATTAAGGATGCACGGATAACATAAAAAAAACAATTTGGAAACGTACGTATATGATTCTTTATAGATTCTTTACCGAATGATTTTCTATGACGTATGGATAAAATTTCCCGCAATCAGAGGTACTTTTTAGAGCCAGGTCACTAGAGCGTGTTTTCGCTTGGTTAATATAATATACGAGTCGAGAACACAACAGTAGAATTTTTATCTAAACTGATACATAACTGTCCATATATTGTAAATTGAGTTCCAATGTGTCAGTAAGAAACCACTGATATCTATATAACACGTACCAAATAAGCGATGGCTCAATGGTAGCTATAAACGAAACAACAGACGTTTCCCGTAACTGAAGGTTTAATAATACCAGCACTCACAGTGCCACAGGTTGTTTTACGTTGGGAATTTTGTACATGCAGTTGTGTTGTACGTTGAGAAAAGTGTTGTCCCACCATTGCAAAGAAGTGTGTACATGAAGTAATGATACTAGTAGTGGTGTGTTGGATGTGATAGTAATGGCGGCTTGCCGTTTGTTTGCTATGTAAACCAGCATCTGGGATGCCACCAGTGTGAGTTTGATAACGGTAACATCAAAAGGTGGGCAATAGTCAATTAGCCACTGAATTTGTGAATTTATTTTTTACTGCATTTTGTAAGTGTGCGACCTAAAGATTTTCAAGAAAGGTGAGCTGTCACGTTTCATTTCAGACTCTGGTACCGTGCCCGTCTTTGATTATGACACATTCCCTGAAATGAGTTCATATTTGCGACTGGTACCAAAAAGTCGAGACTCATTTACGTAATTAAGTTCAGTTTTTTTTTTATTTTACAGAAAGTTTTTATTCTCCGAGTAGCATTTCTGGATCCAAATTCTTTTATCAAAATTCTCTTATCAAAATATTTTTGTGTGTGCGTCTAGATGCACTCTTCACCGATCATTTTAGATATAAATAATAGAAGAGGATACACACAAACCGGAAGTTTTCGACATTTTTATCAGTTCTTGCAGTTGTTGGTGTTCCACTTCATCTTCATTCGAGTACCGGCCTTTTGACAAAACTATTCGAAATCTAGGACCCTCCACTTAATATCATCACTATTGGCGACTCGACGTTTATCAAGAGTGTCAGTTGTTGCTTTCCCTAATTTGAGTTAACCCTCCGCCTGTGCTTTAAAAAATTGTCACTCAATTTCAGAACACAATAGAAAAATTGAACACAAGACCAATTAACTGCTGTGCACCACATATTGACTCTGCCGCATTTACATTTGCTGTGACGACGCATCAGATATGGGCTTATATTTCATCCAAACGGTAGCCGCTGCAGGGATGCAAGGTCTAAAGTTCCGCTGACAGTCTCTCTAATTTCTGTACATATCTTATTAGCGCAGTTTTCGTCCTGCACAGACTCACCAAAACAGATATTTCAGGCAGTGCATATAGAAGGCGTAATTCGTTCGCGACAAGATTTTATGAATGTTGTGTTGTAATAGGAGACAGAGTGTTGAATTCACTTCGCAAGAAGATGGAACAGAAACTTGAAGAAAGTAGAGCATCATAACTATATAAACATATACATATATGTGTCATACAGTAAATGTATTTATGATTCAGAGGATTTCGTTTTGGCCTGTTGTCGGTGAATGAGGGCTCTGCAGAGACACCCTCACGCTGATTTTAAGCATAATATCTAACTGTGTTTCAGCGCAAATCAGCGCTCTGGAAGTCTCCAGCGGCCAGTGCGCCACATGTACGCCCGAGCAGACCGAAAAGCTGAACAACAACGTTTACTATTTCGTGAAGAACTACAAGGAGCGGCACCCCAAACTCTTCGAACAGGCTTTGCCCAGCGTCATCGGCATCGTCAGTAAACTCGCGCAGAAAACGAACTGAAGTTACCAGAAGTTCTGAAGTTGCATAAGATTAACGAACGATGTGCGCCGACTTCCCTTTGCATTAATTTTTGTGAACGTTTCGCCCAATATAACCATAAAATAAGGATCTTCTCCATATACAGTCAGTTTTCAAAATTGTTTTTGATTGTTGCACTACCCCAATGACAATGTATACAACTGAAGAGCGTTTCCTTTACCATGTGTTTGTATTCGCACCAGCTACCCAGCGTCACTGCTATATATACTATTGCAATAGAATTAGCATACTATATGTACCTAAGAGCTACTATAAATGTCTACAGATCACATGATTAAAATAAATAAATAAACCTTACATTTTACGGCGCAGCCATCAGCGTATCAGTCCATGTTCACCAGCTAGGCCTTTCTGTAGCAGCTGCCGAGCAGCTCAGAGGCCTAACGTTGGTCCTACGTACCTTACAGCGCTGTTGGGACTGCTTATAGGTGATTGTACGGCCTACATGTTAGGCAGCTCATCAGTTAATTGCTGATATAAAACTAAGCGGTCATGACCACACTAAATACGAAATGAAGGTTTATTCTGACACGTGGAGGAAGCAACAACATCTTAAACTTACATTGATATGATATACAAAAATTTGAAAGTCCTAGGTAGCTGCACTTATAGAAACTACCTTAAAAATCATGTCTTACTTTTCTGCAGATACGGTAGATACGCACAGTATTTATGCAGGACTTTGGATCCAGGAACTCGAGCGGAGAGCGTAATGGGAGGACTCACGATAAAGCAGCATCGAAAAGTGACGTCATCTTCATTGAGCACCGTGCAGAAAGCATTATTTTTTTTTATCTATTCAGTTCTTTCGAGTTTTCTACCGTCTGTCTTTAGAATTGTTTTGAGTGCTTTCCGGTAATTAATCCTAATCACTGGAGCCGAAAGAACTGGAAGTAGCAGCAGCTTCAGGCACTTCTAATAACCCGACATATTAAGGATAAGAGTCGAAAACCTACCTGCCAGTATCTGAACAATAGCTAAAGAATAACTGAACACGAATGCTACAGCAATAACTATATTGTTAGAAGATGGATGCTAGTTTTAAGGAGCACGTGCAACTCTGTGATTCCTGGCTGAGGCTTTCACAGTATCGCAGGCAAAATTCTGGACGACAGCGCCCGAACTATTTTTCATCATACCACAGTATTATGCTACTTGAATTCATAAAACTTTCCGCTTCCTAAAAATACATTTGTCTGTGGAAGCTATTGGCATCGGTGCAGGTTCCGAAATGTGGCGATTGTTGCAGAACCAGCGCCGATGCCTGTTGTTTGCATAGATATATGTGTACGTACGTGTTTACGGAGCATAATGTCCTCGAGAATTGAGCTACCTGAATGTATACAAATCTACTGGCCCAGATAATTTTCCTCCTGTGTTGTACGGGAATTGGTTCTTGTCCTAACAACGCCACTGTTCAAAATATTCAATAGGCTTTTAAACACGGGCTAAGTACCACAGGATTGATAACTAGCTTAAGTGATCCCTATATATAGGAGGGGAATAAGAAAAGCTCCACTAACTATGGACTAATCAGTCTTACATTGGTCGTCAACAAAACCATCGAACGCCTCCTGAAGATGGGCATCACTGACCACCAAAGGATACACCAGGTAGCCAGTACAGCTTCCAAAAGTTACTGAAATCCTTAACAGAGAAATAGAAGTTGACCTAGTTGACTTAGAATTCCTACCGGCACTTGATAAAGTCTCCCATCAACGATTAATGAAAAATTGGAAGCTCATGGCTTTCAGGGAGACTGTTCACGTTGGATCCGAGCATGACTCACTGGTCGGTGGCAGCGAGTGAAGCTGGAGAGAGAAACAGATGACTGGACGCCGGTCTCATCTGGGATTCCCCATAGTAGAGTGCTTGCTCCACTTCTATTCATAATTTACTAAAAGCTTTTCGATTTTAACAACCGAAGAAAACTCAGTAAATTTGCACTGGACACTACTCTACGTATGTCATTCTGTCGTATCAGCTAGGGATAGAATCGAGTCCTAACAAAACCTTGACCGCCTCGTGGAATGCACTGCAAGGTAGTGTATGAGCGTTAATATCGAAAAAAATGTCCAATTATGCAAGTAGGGCTGGGGAATCCCAAATCTCCCCCCCCCCCCCGCCCTATTAGAAATGAGCAGGATAGACTAAGCAGCTGTCACCCACCAACGTGAGCTAGAAATAGCTATCACAAACACACTACAACACAGTCAGTAATTCAACTAGAGTGTCAAAATGGCAGTAGAACACTGTGATTCAATACCAAGAATTTTGAGTACAAATCTTAGGACATTTGTTTCTTTGTACGAATATCCTAGTGTACCCACGTTTAAAATTTGCAGTTGAATTCTGGTCGCCACATGAGTGCGGCGATATTTATAAAATGGAAAGCATCCAACGCACAGCAACACAACCGATAGCTCAGCTGCGAAACATGCAATACAAGTTTAGCTTACTAGAAGTCGGCTCATCTCTCTCGAGCAAGGACGACTCGGGGGAAACTTGTGGAAACAGTGAAGTATTTAAATGGCTTCAGCGACGTGCCTATAGAGGGACTCTTTTTACAAAAACGTTGATGATGATTTCTAACATAAAGGTCGAAAAATTACTCTAAACATTGAGTTTTTCGCGTATAAGTTTAATTAATTCATACGTGCGTGTTAGGCCTGCAACTCAGAATGGTCAAAAGATCTGAGCTTCAGAATTATGCTGGAGCAGGAGCTTGAACCAGTCTGTGCAGTTAACTTCTTTAACTCTAAGCCGGTATAGAGCTATACTACACAGTTTAGAGGAAGTCACAATACCATTGATGAATTTTGGCCGTACCTGTTGTCAGGGTACGTAAGGCTAAATATGGCATGAAGCTTGACATCCTTTTACATAAAACTAATGTGAATAATTTCTGGATTAAACTTTACAGATATAAACAGAATGAACATAAAAATAGCTTGCAATATTTAATCAAAGATTGCAGTACTATTTAACAAGGGATACCACAAACAAATTAAAACAATGGGTAACTACGCTAATGTGGTAAGCGTAAGAAAAAAATGGGAAACATTAGATAAAAATAACGTCAATACGGTTTGCGTCCATACATACCCTGCAGTTTTTTGCAATTCGATAGGAATGAAAAACTGACAATGTGCACAATGTTTGCACTATAATATGAATTTTTATATGTTTCGCATTCAAACTTATAGTCATACAATATTATTTTGGTCGATTATGTTGGGAATTCTAACCATATTATTATAATCCTTGGCAATCCATACATATTCTTCCTCAAATAATGGGAGGAATTCAGTCATGATCGCACGTAGGGAAATCCGTTGATAACTCACCATAGTTATGCTCGAGCATATGCTCTACCATTTATAGTCTTCAAACATCCAAGTACTTCCATCAACCTTCGTTTCCTGACCAATCTTGAACAACCAATATAGCCTCCACCAATATCGACCTTAATATACCAAAATCAACGTTATGTTATGGTCGACATATCTACCATATTGTTTTATCATCCATAGCCGACCTTAATCTCTCATACACCACAATGTTCTACTATAATCACAACAATTATTTCTGACTGGTCAGCTACCACTTCCTCTTCCAAGAGTCACAAACTCTTAACGCTCACAGCTACAGAGGCCGCCACCCAAATCTATAAATATTTCATGCCCTAGCATATCGTCTTCGAGGTCCTTGAATCTGCAGCAATTAACTCTGCTTCTACGACCATCTCATGAACAGAAATTTTCCTCTTCATTTTTTTTTCTTTCCCAGATGTCTAAATGGCAATGGTTCATACAGGGCTGGAGCGTGAGTCCGTCTATTGTCAGGTGTCAAAGGATATGTTATCATGTCTTGCCAGTTACTTGGGTCGCACCCATACACACAATACTACAGAATAGTGGTCATTAATGCCACAAGTAGTTGTGGTTCTACTTTCCTTAAGCATTTAATGCTACTACTTATCGTTACATAATTATACCAATTACGGTCCAGCTCCTACCAGCAAATGCATGGACTGGTCGAAGTGACGTCGTGCGGTCGCGGCGAAATTTTTGTTATGGCCTGGTGAGTTCTCTCGTTAACCTTGTTGCATCCTTAGCTGAAACTAAGCTGTTTCATTTAAATCTAGCTTGATGAGAGAATACTTTCATAATTTTTATTGTACCTCAAATAATTATCATCACACCTAACTTCAGCTGAGTAAAAACAGCAGAAACAATACAATTTTCTCTGAATAATTTGACACGATATTTAAAATCAACTTGCACTGCTCAATAACTGAGTTTTAACTTTACTGTTAAGCACAAAAATTCAATGGACCTTGACGGTGCCAGATCACGTACATGTTGAGCAGAAGCTGTAAAAAAAGTTAATGATCTAGCCATCCAAAGGCGTTTTTGCTTCACCGCTTTGAATTTATACCTGCTTGGGTTCTATTTGCCTTATCATGAGCGGTTTGAGTACGGCCGGATTGGCAGAATGAATGTTCAGGGTACTCGGAGCAAAGATCACGCTCGTAAAAATGTTTCAGTGCGATAGCACGGCGTCTTTCATTTCCTGCTGCTGTAAACTAAATTTAAACATTGAAATAAGATTAAAAACGTCCCATCGACTGAAGCACGATAAATGCGCTATTAGGGTTTCTAGAAGATGCGTTAAATTCCATGTTTGATGCTGTGCCATTTTGGAATACATCCAATACCGGGATACTCGCACACTCAACTTGATTAGCGGATGTGCAGATCCCAGTCGTCTCGATACACAGAAAAAGTCGGTAGCATAATTACAGTGGCATGAATGGC
>LQNS02278094.1:40991765-41006754 GCA_001587735.2 Parhyale hawaiensis | reverse complement strand
GTGCACTAAATTATTGCACTAGTCATATTAGCTCTCCCATTACTGCAATGAAAAACTTCTCAGTAGACCGAGTGCACTAAATTATTGCACTAGTCATATTAGCTCTCCCATTACTGCAATGAAAAACTTCTCAGGAGACCGAGTGCACTCGGTGTTGGAGTGAAAATTCGTAGCGTACCGACCGGGAATCGAACCCGCACTTCACCACCGAGAGGAAGGGTGGTCGGGTGGGTGGCGCATGGGATCCATAAGAACTTATGTATGTCTTACCAGTATGGGCAACGTACGGTGTTTCCTACCGCATAAATTAGGCGACAACAAAAATAATTACTGTGCGTAAGGTGTAGCAGTGATCTGGTTAGTCTGGTGATGTGTTAAGTAGGTTTTTGTGGCTGAGGGAGTTGACGTTCTAAGGTATGTGGTTAGTCTAGGTTGCAGGTTCGATCCCAGCCTAGGTAAAGGATGATTGACTGGGCAATTCAGAGGTTACTTTTGGGATGTACATGGAGAATTTTTAGGGGATACCATCCAAAACTATTTGAAAACGTAGTTGAATTCCTTGTGAGAACCACTGGGCTGTAAGTGGGAAAATGATGGGAAACTGATTTGGGCTTACCATTCAGGGGCTTGTATGGGCCATATCAACTGGGATCCATTTGGAATGCTCGTAGGCAGGTGCTGGATCTTGCGTGGGAGATCCATCCATCTATCCAAAAATTTTGCAATGAGGTAGACTACTTAGGACCCACAAGGGCATCACTATCCTTAAGTGGATCTATGTAAGGGAATTAACGTGTCTGCTCTCAAGTAGCTCATTTGGACTGCCCCAATTGGAGTCCACGCGAGATGAGAGTGGGCAGGTGTTGGATTTTGCATAGAGAATCCACTAAAAAACTCTACAAAAGTACTTGGGACTCATATGGAAGTCTCATGAAGACGTCAATGGACTTCCCACATAGGCCCACGTCCTACTCAGCTCTATATATTGTTGCCTGGGAAATGGAGCTCAATGCATAGGCGACGTCCGACTTTGGCCGGCGCTGAGGAGAGCAGATTCATCTCTGTTCTTTTTGCTTCCTCTTCCTTTGTGGTTTACAAACTCTTTACCACTTTTTACCACCAATGACAATTGCCGAAAAAAATTATGTTAGTATCAAACATTTGTATCACTACTTGGTACAATTTGATCTTAAAATTAAGTGCAACAGGACTTTTGCGAGAACTGATAGATTTCCGTTTCATGTCAACATCACATGTCTACCATGAAAGTGCAAGCTTTCCACATACAACGCTCTACAGTAGATAGAGTCCTAACCGCATGCAGATATTTGCTTGAGCGGATTCATATATAGGACTAGAAAGGTGGAGGTTTTTCGTGAGACAGTTGCTGATAAAACCTGCTGAGCAGAAGGAACCGGTCCTTGTAGTCCGTAGCCGGCTCAGCTGGCGCGGAGATAAATACGAGCGGGCCCACGGGGCCGATTCACTTCATCGAGAGACATCGCTACAACAACATGTGGGTATTTCTCATATTTTCGTAGACAGTAAGAAACTTAGCTGCTACCCTTCATTATTTATTTAGTAATTATAATCGCGCTCTTCAGCAACTTGAAGTGTAACTTATACTGTTCAGACTGAAGTTAGTTTAAAAAGAGGCTGAGGTAATTATAAGCCTTTATTAGTTATCTACCTATTCATTGTTATACTGTACATGGAGTTATCGGCAGTTTTCACGCATTTAATTCTGTAGACAGCCGTTATTTTGGAGAAAGCATTTAACTGTGCCCTGTTATTGTTTATGCACTCGCTCATCGTGATGCACTTGGTCTAAAGCTAAACTTTTCTTAAAACTTTCGGGAAGAAGCATTCCTTTGAAGAAACTTAGCTGCAATCTTTTGAAATTTATTATGACGCTCATCATTAACTATAACTTCTTTGTGAAAATACAACGGGTAAGGCAGGTGCCATAAAGAAATGCTGGAAATTCTAGAAGCGTACTGAATTGTTGCAATACTGTAACTCTTTCATTAAGAAACCTCGTTGAATTTATGAATTAAGTATTAATTAGCCGCAATCAAAGTTAAGAAATTGTAACTTCAATTGCGGTAGTAAAATAAATATAAGTTCATAATTGAGATAGATGCCAATATATACATAAAATATGCATTTTTATCCATAATGAGAATTGGGCATTTTCGACCTCATGGAGAGGACCCACGAAACAGGTCGGCGCCTCGCTGTACAGTAGGCATAGTAGCTTCTCTGCATTTTATTTACTTTTATTATCTACGCCAACGAGGTTATGTTTTTATCTATTTCAGCTTTTTGCCTCGAAATCTGTTTTGCTACCACCAAGGCAACTCAAAAAGTCATTAACGCGGTACTCCACGAAATTGACAGGGATTGTCAGCCATGGTATGAGGAACAAATGATTAACTTTTAGTGAAGATCCGTTCAATGGTTTGTTTGTTTGTCTACCAGTTTTAATTGGTACCCTTAATCAGAAAGTTATAAACGGATGATCATGAAGTTTGAACGAATTATTAGGCACGTTACGAAGAGCAAAGTAAATGACCAATTTTTCTGCGATGATCTGTTTATTCATTTATTTGTTTGTCTCATTCTTGGATTTTATGTCTAAGAGTGGCAAAACTCCAAAAGTTATTATCAGATCTTTATAATATTCATTGAAAATCTTAGAAATGTTAAAAGACATAAGTTAGTGATGAGCGTTTCGTCCGTTTGTGTGTCTGACTGATATTTGTCAGTAATATAATTCAAAAATATATGAACAGATCGTTATAAAATATGTAGGAATACTTTGAAAGTTAAAGGGCACAAATGACCAAATATTGCTGATGATTGGTGCGTCCGATTCTGTATATGACTAATGTTTGTGAGAACATGACTCAAATATTAAGGACGGATCTTCAAGAAAATTACGCAATGACCTGATACACTCACTTTACGAACGAGAGCACTCTGAGAGCTAATACCTCCGCCAAGCGAGACAACGGTAGCAAAATATTCACATTGGTTCTGAGACCATAATTTTTTTCTGTATAAACTCCAAAATTTAATCATTTCTGCCTTTTGATAATAATAACAGCTTTTGCGATTTTCGTGAAGATCCGTTCATAACTTTTTGAGTTATATTGCTAATAAACGTTACGTTAAACATGAGTCAAACATAGAAACGAACAAACTGATCTGCACCAAAATTTAAGTATTCATGTCTTCCGACATTACTAATAACCCCTATAAATTTCATGAGTTATTGACCTAACAAGCACAAAATTAAAAACAGTGAAAAACGAACGAACGAACGAACAAACCGATCATTACCAAAATTTGGTCATCTACTCTTGGTTGTATACCTAACAACTCTTGTTAATTTCATAAAAAAATACATTTTAACTTTTTGAGTTATGAGATTGAGAAAAATGAGGCAGCCAAGCAAACAAATAAACGGATGGACATATCTTCACCAAAAGTTAAACATCTGTTTCTCTACTTATACCTAACAATCCCTGTAAATTTCGTTCAAATCGGTTCAGAACTTTTTGAGTTATCTTGGTGACAGACAGACAAAAAGACAGACAAACAAACACGACGAAAACATAACCTCCTTGGCAGAGGTAATTATTTCGGTGACAGGCAGACAAACCGACAGACAGACAGACAAACACGACGAAAACATAATCTCCTAGGAGGAGATGATAAAACTTGGTATTCAACACAACTATGCTTCGTGTATCTCCTCGAGTTGTAAATTTAAGACTGCTTAAGGAAGAAGTTACTCATAAATTTTCTAGGCGCATTATCTGTAATAATATTGAACTATTATTCAATACTTATCGGGACATCACAACATCACGCTTAAAGACAATGCATGCCTAAAATTAGGCTACTCCTCACAGAGTACGGTGATATTCGCTAATAATTTGCTTGGAGAAGAATGATGCTGATAACCGATCAATTTATAGATCAGAGAATTTTATCTGAAGTCGTTTTTTTTTTTTGTTATTTCTTTACTAAAATAGCCATTTACATGAATTTTTATCAGGTAGCCAGTTTACAACCATTGAGGCAAAGCATTAGGTCCAAGTGAGCACAGTGGCAGAATGAGTAAACTGTTCCATCTTAGGCAGCAAAGTTTGCCTAGCAAATGCAGAGACGGCCGGCGTGCATTCAGAGGCACTGCAGAGTCACAGAACTAACAGCGGCTGTTTGCTTGACTTTAGAACAGTGCAGAGGGAGGGCGGGGGTAGGCATGGGGTTGTTCTTTTGCCTGGACGGAGCCAGAGTAAACTGGAACCATGTAATCAAACCTCGTCTGGCTAGGGGGCAGAAAAAGCTATAGCTTCATACAATATTCAGTGGCAAGCTATCTGAGCTTTTAGCACCAAACTTCGCGCTTAAGTTATAATTATTATGGACTGGAAAATATTCTTATGATTACCGCAACAAAGTTAGCTTTTTTTTTATTTAATATGGCGGCAGTTAGTCGACATGCACAAAGGAAGTTGCTTGCTGATGTCTCCGAGACCACTGACCTTCAGCGAGCCATGCGCTTCTTTGCAGGTTCAGATCCGTCCAGCTGATCGTCTTGGTTGTGTGCGTCTGCACAGCCGCCCCCCAACAGGTGAGCTAAATAATAATTTCTTAATATAACAATTCTGATATTTTGGAATGGGCTGTACAGAAGGCGATTGAGCCAGTATACTAAGTGTTGATGACGTACTACTTTTTGCAAATTTTAAATTAACAGCATGAGCATTGCAGCATTATATCTGTTGTTAATTTTACCCCCTTACAACGTACAGAGTTTAAGCAATGATTGCCATTACAACTCTTGTTTAACAGAACAGACACTTTCGTACCAAATTACCGTATACAATTATTAACTATTCGAACAACTTTGTAACTGTGAGAAATCCGAATACAATAATCTCAATGCAAAGAAAGAGATCAATGATCTGCTCAAATCTCCTTTTCTTGTCATCCTAATATGTCGTCGATACATGGCTACGACTCATCAATGTTGTCCAACAATATTCTTGTTTGAAAGCCATTTCTGATATATAGCTATTAAGTGAGTTTTCCTAAAACGAACGAATAGAAAATAGCGTTACCCAAGTCAGTGAAGCAACAACAACAAAAACAAAAAATCCCTGTTTTCACCATCTGCTCAGCCATGCGGCTCTGAATCGCTGCGTGAGCTCGCTAAGCGCTTGAATTCTAATCCTGAATATCTAGTTAAGCCACAGCAATAACAGTGGTGTACGCTGTCAATGCATGCTAGTAACCAGATAGAGGGGTAAATTAACTAACTTCACCACACACGTTGTTAACAAGAATTAATATAATATCGCTGATAGTAACTTTACGAATATTATTTGGTTTGTTAGTCTTGTTCAATTTCTGAAAGGAGCTGTGCACGTTGACATTAAAACCTTGTTACCATTTCTGAGTAGGCTTTATATACACAGTATATCTAAGTATGCGTCACGAGAGTCTGTCTACATTTACACGTCGGTATGAGTGTGTAACAAAATCTGTGTTATGGGCAGAATATTAGAATTGGTGCATGTATGTAGGGATGGAAAAGAGTGCACCCTGTAACACCTCCCTGCATCTGTGACGTACAATCACACCCCCTATTACCCCTTGCGTCACGTCAGTGTAGCCTGACACTCAACAGTCTGGGCGAATCACACCCGAGAACAGTTGATGACTATCAGGAACCCTGCACAATGCAGTTCGGGATACGTTCTGTGCAACACGCCGTTACTCATATCATTACCTCCGCCAAGGAGGTTATGCTTTTGTCCAGCTTGCCTGTTTGCTTCACTGTTTGTGAGTTTCCAAGATAATTACGTCCACCACAGAGGTTATTTTTCGTCGGCTTTGTGTGTCTGTTATTCTGTCTGTCATTAACATAACTCAAAAAGTTAAAGACCGATTTTGATGAAATTTACAGGGATTTTTTGGTATGTTAGGTGGAACAGATGATTACTTCTGGTGAAGATCTGTCCATCCGTTTGTTTGGCTGCCTATATTTTGTTAGTGCCCTAACTCAAAAATTAATGGACAAATTTTCATGAAATTCACATGAGTTGTTGGGTTTATTGCAGAAAGTAAATGCTGAAAATTTTGTGATGATCTGTCAGTTCGTTCGTTTGTTTGTCGCTGTGTTTGATTTTATGTGTGTGAGTGCAATAGCTCAAAAAATCATGGATTGATCTCTATGAGATTTTCAGGAATTGTTAGTAATGTTTACAGACAAAATTGACTGAATTTTGGTGATGATCGGTTGGTCCGTCTGTGTGTTTGACTTATGATTGTTAAAATGATTTTTAGCAGCACAACTCAAAAAGATACGAACGGATCTCCATAAAAATTACGGACACTGTTAACATCTTCAAAAGGCGCAAGTGATCTGATTTTGCTGTTGATATGTATAAAGAAAATCATGGTTTCAGAGCCGATTTGAACTTTTCGTTACCGCTTCATTGCTTGGCGGAGGTATGCACTCTCAGAGTGCTCTAGTTCAAAAAGTTATCGACAGACAGAGACTGTAAGATATATCATAAATAGTAAATAACCCAATATCTGTGATGATTTATTGGTCCATTTGTTAGTTTGTCTCTCTGTTTAACTTTGTGTTTGATATCAAAATAACTCAAAAAGCTACGAACGGATCTTTATGAAATTTATAAAATTTGATAGAAATGTTAAAGGACATAAATAGTCAAATTTTGATGAAAATGTGTTGTCTGCTGGTGTGATTGAAAAAACTTGTCAAAATGTTTGTCAGTCGTAAAACTTTAAAAGTTCTAAACGGATCTTCAAGAAAATTACACAAGCTGTTATTCCTCTCAAAAGGCACAAATGACCAGATTTTGTTCCTAATAAAAAGGAAATAATAGTTCCAGAACAATTTGAATTTTTCATCAGCGTTTCCTTGCTTGGTGAAGGTATGCTCTCTCAGAGTGCTCTAATTTGCATTCTTTTGGTCACTACTTCTGTAACAGTGGCGATCTGTGTCTACGGGTTGCCTCACCGTTGTATATGAAGATCTTTCAATTTTTCCATGAACTAGAGGAGGACTGCGGCTTTACAATTTCCAGCAATTTTTGGCTGTAGCCATTCATCCTCCAAGTCACGAAGATATTGCAGTTGAATGACCTGAAATGAAATGTTCAGCATTACCCTCACTCTGTTAGTTACAAGCCGCTACTGATCTGCTACACACTCTCTTCATGCTAGGGTGGCAACACGAAGCCCGCCAAGAGGCCGTTCGACCTGAGCTTCTTGCCACCAGGCACGAAGCTCTACGACATGACCTTCCAGCAGTTCGACAGGCTCTTCGCTATCACCCCCGCCGTCCAGAGCTTCACCTCTTGCTTGTATGATCTCGACAACTGCCAGACCGCCATTGGCAGGAGCCTCGTCAGTAAGTGCAACCAAAAAATTACATTGCCAATTATGAAAGTAGAATAACCCTCCTAAAAATTATTACTATTATTAATTTCCCTCCTGAAAATTTTCATCCTTGTGTTCCTCTGAGGTTCGTTTCAAATTTCTGCGTAATATTAAAAATTCTACAGAATAATTACTACATAACATACTTTGTTGGTTGGTTGCCTATAGTCTCTCCTCGAGCCTTGTCTCAAGCAGAAACGGGATAGAGATTCATAAGGGTTAGAAATGCTCGCAATGTTTTTCTCACTGTACAGAATTTAACAGGGAATTAAAGTGCATTCTTCTGAGCAGAATAACGAATAGAGCGAAGGAAAATAGAATTTTGTTGAAATAACGAGGCGAGGCAATGATGTGCCACAGTTCAATAACTATAGATAGTAATAACTATAGATAGTTAGCCTAAGTCAGCCCTAGGGGAACACCCTTTCGCCCAATCTCAGCCAATCACTGACCACCGTGACTGGCTTCAATTTCAGCCAATGGGCGACTGCCACGCCACTCTGGTGGTGTAAACAAAAGAGGCCGCGAGCGGTGGCTCCTTGTATTGCAGTATACCAGAAAGCCTTTCCCGCCAATTGTTTATCATTTATTACCTCAAATAGGAACTACCCATGCTGGCCACACACTTAATTATATAAATACAAGGAATCGAGTCAGGGTTCGATCCGGGGACCTAGAGATTACCATGCCGCCACTCTTACCACTAAGCCACAAACAGCTAAAAGCAACGCACGCACGCAAGTTACTTGTGTTACCCGCTGCATCAGTGGGAAGATATTAAGGCAGAGCCGTACGTGTATGAGTGAGCTGATTCGTCTACTCTAAATAATTAATAACCTGAAAGGTCTCACAGTTTCTCGTCCCGTCAAAACCTGGTATTATCCAGACAGGGGGCTCTCCGTCCACCCTTATGTTTTTTAAATAGAATAAATACAAAGACTCGAGTCAGGATTCGATCCGGGGACCCAGAGATTACCACGCCGCCACTCATACCATCAAGCCACAAACAGCTGAATGCAACGCAAGCACGCAAGGTACTTGTGTTGCCCGCTGCATCAGTGCAAAGATATTAAGGCAGAGCCGTACGTGTATGATGGAGCTCATCCGTCTACCCTGAATAATTAATAACCTGAGAGATCTCACAGTTTCTCGCCCCGTCAACACCTGGTATTATCCAGACAGGGGGCTCTCCGTCCGCCATTCTGTAATTAAATTACATAAGTAAACCAAAGGAAAATAATAGACCATACATTTGGTGTATTGTATTACATCTTGATTTTCAGCGCCATAAAAAACTGAGAAAATCATCTGAAAATGTTTAACTAAGTTGAAGCGAATGCTTTGCGCGGATTAGAATGATTCGCCTGAGTTTCAAAAGCCAAAATTTGACGATTTTCGTTCACCAAGAATAATTTGCATTACAAGTTATAAAGCAGAATGTTATACACATATGAAAAGCACAATAAACTGCAACTGAACAATTTTAAAACGTTTATTTAATAAACATTCGCGACACGCGCGTTATCTCTCGAACACACGACGCCATATTGGAAATTACCCAGGATGCCCCGATACAAAATATGAGTGACGCTAATGGCTGATACATTTTTATGAAATCTTCTGCGATGGATTTCCCTGCTGGAAAGCGGATCTTGATTATAAAAGTTAATACTAGGGCAACGATGAAAAGCATTATTTTATTAGAATAGAAGTAAACTTTTGATTTCTACTGAAACCATCTTCAGGCGACGATGACGACGACGACATTAGGATATTGAGGAATGTCCGAACTTTTCACTATCCAATTAAGTAGTATCATAGATACTCAAGAATAGTTTCCTATCATATAATAAATACATCACTTTACTATAAATAAATCTGCAGAACTTGCTTGATCGTCCAATGTTGGTTGTAATTTGTGACTGTAAATAGATTCTAATATACGCAAGTCAAAATCAGAGCATTGATCTAAAATTATAAAATTTTCTTGCTTTATTGCATGGTCACTATCTACTGAATGATTTTTGATACTACTGTAATTTGGAGATTATAAGGGTACTTGGGTTCTAAAGGATATTCCTTTATGTTGACATATTCTCACCGTCAGTTGCTTCCTGGTTTCACCTTTGTGGGTCATCTATGTAGCAACTGACGGTGAGAATATGTCAACATTAAAGAATATCATTTAGAACGCAAGCACCCTTATAATCTCCAAATTACAGTACTATCAGAAATCATTCAGTATATAGTGACCATCCAATAAAGCAAGAAAATTTTATAATTTTAGACCAGTGCTCTGATTTTGACTTGCGTATATTAGAATCTATTTACAGTCTCAAATTCCAACCAACATTGAACAATTAAGCAAGTTCTGCAGATTTATTTATAGTAAAGTGATGTATTTGTTATATGATAGGAAATTATTCTCGAGTATCTATGATACTACTTGGATAGTTTTAAGTTCGGACATTTCGTAATATTTTAATGTCGTCGTCGCCTGAAGATGGTTTCAGTAGAAATTAACAGCTTATATCTATTCTACTAAAATGATGTTTCTCATCGTTGCCCTAGTATTAACTTTTAATTTTGTGACGTCACCACTGTGACATCATTCTGCTGCAACTGCAAGTGCTGCCACTCTATTGTCTGACTTAAATATCCGTAGTAAATGAACTGTGGTTCTGCTGACATGCATTTGACGATAACGAAGGCCTCTATTTAGGAACCTGCTTTATCAAGCACTCTCTTCTACTCACGAGCAAAACTAAACCCCTCGATGTGCTAATACTCCTGTTGTTTAGGGGCCGCTGTTTGCGCTTTTGCCTACTGGCTTAGTTGACTTGTTAGCCTATTCTATCAGTATTACACACAAGAAAATCAGTCGATCAACAGCAAAAAGTCGTCATTTTATCTGATTTGAAATCTAACATGACAAGGTCAGAAATGTGTCTTAGTGATGTATTTGGTAGACAGCGCTTAAGATAAGTTTTAGCTAATATAATTTCATTTAGATAAAATTGTGCTAGTTGATAACGCCTATAGGGGTTAAAATATACGTGAAGACGATAAATTATAGTAGCTACCAATAGGGATAGTCTGCACGTCATGACAATGTATGGTATTATAATAATAATAATAAATAATAGTAATTCGACTGTGTATATCTCTTGGTCAGGCTACATTTACTGAAAGCGGTGTTCTCGTTGCGATGAATGCTGTCATCCTTGTCAGTTCAAATGTATCATGTTCCGAGCATAAACATATTAGTTCTAAACTCAACTAATGAATAAACAGAATAAATCCAGATTGACGTAGTTTACATTGATAGAAAATAATCCTTCGCGGATCCATCATTTGCATAAATATAACGTATATATTAACTGACAGAACGGTTTGAATATGAGCGTATCTCGAAGAAAGCTAATGCCACTATGACGTGTTGCAGCTCAGATCAACGCTCTGGACGAGCAAGGCCGATGTGCCTGCAGCCCCCAGCAGCAAGAGGAGCTCAACAAGAACATTAGGTACTTCGTGGAGAAGTTCAGAACCCTGTACCCGGAGCTGTGGGAGCGCGCTAAACTCAGGCTCGGGCACGTCCTTGGGGGAGTTGCCTTCCAGCAGGGCGGCTAAACGCGTTGGGATATCAACATCAACTACGTGTTTTGAAACTCGACGATCCTTTGTTTAATTTTGGTTGCAGAGAGAGAAACCCCTCAAGCATCTCTACTCTATTAAATAAAAAAAAATGATCAGTTGTGTTGCTCGAATCTCAAGAAACAATTGCATTTTGATGATATGAACTAGCATGTTTTTCCATTGGTATCGAAGTATTTGGCAAATCTTTCTGACGAACTATAATAAAACAATAACTATTTTTTCTATTATTTTTCCTGAAGACTAACTAATACTGCAAACATTTTCAAGTCAACTGGGCCTCTGCAAAGGTGAACTTTATATGTGGTATAGATAATGCCTACTGCAACAAGTAGAAAAAATAGGCGAAACGCTATCTACAAGACATGTCGAATATACTTAGTGTAGGCAGAAAGTATGTTCGCGATGGTCGTAGTTCAAATGATTGTTCTCTCTATAGTACAATCTAAGTGCTTCAGTGAAGAAAGAGTATTAAGTCTCACGCCGTCTCAAGTGTTACCAGTCTTCGATTAAAGCCTGAAATTCGAACTGAACTGATGGTCCAAATCACTCAGTCAGAGGTTTTAGACATGTTAAACTTAGCAGATTACATTATCTCTACCGAACTTTGCCAATTGAAGTCGTGTGTGAAGAAGATAAGGCACTCCTATGAAGTGCTAATTCCTTTGAAAATTTTCAGAGTGTGCAATACCGACATGACTTTCTTAAATTACCCGTAAGTTGGGTAACGTAAGAGTTTATGATAGGATATTTATTGCTACATTGAACATCTTTAAAATTATAGTCCCAGCAGAGGACGTGCCTCCCTCTCTCAAGTTATAACCAGATCAGCTGGACGACTTAGGGTACACACTTGTGTCTCCCTCATACTGCCGATTCTCAAGTTGAAAATTGTTTTCTAAAATTCCTCGAAAAACGGTCCCCGAGCAAACGAGAGCAAGGATGGCCAGGTGGACAAACATATGATGAGTGCTCTTGATGCTAAATGTTCGAGAGATGTCCATTTGGAATGGAAAAATTTTTCAAACGAAGCCCAGATTCATCTCTGTTGTTGTAAGTTTATTCAAGTTCTATTGGAACCTACTGGAGATGGTTCACTCAGAGCACTAAGGTTTCAAGATTCTAGAGGTTCTTCAGACTCTCTATATTATAATTCTGCTTGAGGCTCCATCCGTCCGTCTGTCAATACGTGTTTCTGCACGTTACGCTTTTCAATATAGGATAGGGAAATTCAACTTGAAAGAAGCTCTGATTTTCACTGGAACGAAGTTCAACCATAGCTGTCTTCTTTAGCGCTTCTTGAAAAAAATTCAGTCAATTTCAAAGCAAAGACATGAAGACCATTTCATCCGTATCCGATCTACCGTTTCTCATTTCTTTTACAACATATTATGCTCGCTTTGCTCGTGGCCCTCGACGTTTTTAATAAGGCCAGCCAGATATGCAGTAGATAGGTTACGCTACAGGAGAATAAAAGGAGTCAAGTTCAAATTTTAGCTGCTACTTCTAGGCAGGTCTTTGGCAGAAGATTCACTGCCTGACTTGGGACATTTTTCAACCTTTCTATGCATGATGCGGTTCCGAAGGCATCATAATTGAAGAGTCTTCTTTTCTGTTGAAATTGCTTAGGTTCCTTCAGTATTAGATAATGGTAATTAGGATGATACGGGTCTGAGATCTCACTGAAGAACATTGCTGCTGTTCTATGGAATTTGAACAGGTTTCAGTTGCATCGACAGCAGCGTCATCGGTTGGGTACGGAAGAACGTTCCCGTGTTTCGTTAGACGGGATTCGTCTAGGGCAATATCTTTGATAGCGTTTTTGCTCCTGTCGGGCATAAGCTACGTCGAACATTTTTCATATAAATTTCATCTTAGCAGTTCGAGAAACGCATGCTTGATTGGA
This sequence comes from Parhyale hawaiensis, assembly GCA_001587735.2. Classification (NCBI taxonomy): domain Eukaryota; kingdom Metazoa; phylum Arthropoda; class Malacostraca; order Amphipoda; family Hyalidae; genus Parhyale; species Parhyale hawaiensis. Next base: position 40,993,706 of record LQNS02278094.1, on the reverse strand, counting down.
GTATTCGTTCTTTTCGTGCGTAATCCATTTCACTGAAGCTTTTTTCAGCTGAATCTCTTAGATGCGGCTGAAATTTAAGCAGAGCTGACGCTTTTTTATATTGAATTTACATTGCAGACAAATTTCGACGCTTCAAGACCAACTATCGGTTGGTATCCAGTATACGGTACTGAGCAATTCCTGTGAATTCTTTTGACTGAACTATTTTTTCTTTGTGCTCTTCAACGTTTGCCCAATTTCAAGCTGATAGTGGCGTCTTATCTTGCAGGGGGGATATTTTGCTCTCGCAAAATTCACGGGTGTAAAACTTGCGTTTCATTAATAGTAGATCACTCCTGCAAGGATGAGTCCTATTTTACAGCAAAACCTATACTAGAAACCGGAACAATAAAAAGCTCAATCACAAAATTACAGCCGTACTTTTTGACGGCGGGGCCCTCTGACTGCCGTTATTTAGGGGATATGTTAGGTTAGGAGAGCTGCGCTACGTCAAATGAGTTCTAATAGCGTAGCTTAGGATTGCCACAGTATACTAAGTGATAATTTTAACTAATCGAGAAATAATTATTCACATGGGTCAACCACGAGTTACGTTAGCGTAGACAATATAATTATTATGTTAGGGTTGACAGACATTATTGAGTTGGAAAGAGCTCATCAGGGATAAGTGACGGGTGTTAACTTAGATGAGATGCGTTACGTTAGAAGAGCTGCGTTAGGTTAAGCTCGGGTAAATTGCAATAACGTGACATGCGCGTGGCGTTGTCTCGCTCATTTTGGAAGGTATAGATTTTATTCAACCGTGGAATTTCCACGGGTCCCGCTAGTCCTTTGGAATGTATTTATATCTGCGTGGAATTCATATGCCAACTTTATTTTAGTCCCAAATAATCTTCCATGTTAGTACTCTCATCAACAACGTTCAAGCACTTGCCAAACATCAACATGGCCAATATATCTTCTCTGTGAATAAACGTCCAGCCATTCAACAGAGAGAATTCTTGAGCGTTCCTAAATACTTCGAGATCTAGTCAATTAAATTTTTCGAGAGACTTAACTTCAGAGATTTTATAAAATTTTCATTTAAGCCTTCTTGAACAGAGTGCACATTCATCGCTTCAAGAGAGCAATATTAAGGCAACATTTCACGTGTGGAGAAGAACTTTGTTTCCACGCGCATGTGTGCAGCGAGAGAAACCTAGACAATGATAGTCTGTAGATATATCGGCTGGATAACTTAGCGGTAGAGCGGGCAAGCATACTGTAGAGATCAGGACGATCCAGATTCGAGCTTAGGTTGGTGAGCTCTGTCTGTTTTTGGACTCCGTCTGGCTAAAGATTTCGCAGCGACTAAAAAGTTCCTCCGAGGAACCTTTCAAACTTTTGATAGAGAACTGTTAGCCTAAGATCTACACAGGGATGAAAGGCATCCATGTGGCACCTGCAGTTCTACGATTGTGCATCAAGGCGACAACAAATACATCACCCGGTGTACCAACTCTTGCGCTCACATCGTCCATTATCGACTAGCAGTTACAGGACAACTGCAGTGAGTTGTTCATATAAACGACGCCTCATATGCTCTCTGAAATCATCAACTATATAATAATTCACGTCGTGTTTTTATTTATTTATTTAGATATTTATATCTTTCCTGTCACGCTCTATGGGAATAAGATAGGAGAAAATTCAGATTTCAAACTGTAAAAAAAAAGTGGGTACCTTGCAATTTTTTTTTCGGCGAAAAAAAAAAGTGGGGTACCTTGCAATCTTTTTCTTCAGTATTAGATAGGGGACAATACAACTAATAAGATAGGAGAAAATTCAGATTTCAAAAGGCGAAAAAAAAGTTGAGTACCTTGGAATCTTTTTCTTCAGTATTAGATAGGGAAAAAATGAGGAAGCCAGCGGGGGTTTTCCTGAAGGGCTAACTTACTGCCG
>LQNS02278094.1:40937635-40951074 GCA_001587735.2 Parhyale hawaiensis | reverse complement strand
CTGCCAACTTCATAGCAAACTGATAGGTAGAAAATATGTCAGCTTGCAGATGATGGCACTCGAACAGTATAACTTATTTCAGTCTTCCTTTGACAACGCTGAAGTCCACTCAATGTAGATGCATACAGCTTCTCTGAACAATCTCTTCCATCGTGATGTGTAGTCTCTTCAGAGATTTCCTTAATCCAAACTTCTACTGATACTCTTATTTTGATATTTTGATAATTATCGAGGCAACTGGTAAGATATTCTTGAGCGGTCAGCATGCAGGCGCGTAAAGACCAAGATGGTTTTTTCAGCAGAAAATGGTTTTTTTCGCATTTGGGGTTCTTCTTTCAACAGAACAATTTTCTCTTGAGGAGAAAATTTTTCCGAGTTCGAGTTATATGCCACCCTCGAGTATCTTGGATACAGAGCTCCGTATTTATTAGAAGCAATATCGACTGCAGGCAAAAATCAGCGCTCTTTTTTGCGATCACCGAAAGAAAATTTGGTGTTATTCATCTTTGCACGCTTATCTGTACGGTTCGATAATTCAAGTTGGCAGTTGTGCGCCATCCTACACAGGGAAGTTAATAAGAGCCTTATACATGTATAGAAGGGAGCTCAACCGTCGACCCTAAATAGTTGGTAACCTGAGAAATCATAAGTGCATGTACCGTCAACATGCGGCACCACCCAGACAGGGAGCTCCCCTCTATACATGTACAGCTCTGCCTAAATATCTTTGCTATGATACTACAGGCAACACAAGACGGGTCTTCACAAATTCTTCGCTGTCATTATTGATAGTGCGGGCACTCTAGTTTAGTTAATAAAATGTCTGTTTCAACAGCTAGAGGAGAGTTCACCTTTTCATATGCCACCGTTCACCAGCAACATACTAGAAGAATTAGCAATGAGTCTTCACCGATGGCACCTTCGTTAATTTAGTTATGAAAGAAGCTGTCCATCTGCTTTTGTATTAATGGAAAGAGGTAAGCCCCCTGGCCTTCCATTTCTTGGACAGTACACAGTTCTCCCTTCCATTCGTTTACATACCTACATACGGTGAGACTATCACTGGCACTCCAAGATATCATTCCAGTAGAAATATTTTTGCTCTCTCGAAAACTTATATAATGGATGGGAATAATTTAAGGAAGGAAACTTAGCGACTGCACTGAAACCCCCATTCATTTCTTTCCTCTGAAGAATATCTGATCAAGAAGAAAATTTTACCCTCTGCTCTCATTTGAGCAATGCATGAAGAAAGTAACATCAAGATTCATAGAAGTACCAAGAGATACTACTTACGTCATTGTGGGCTATATGTCTAACAAGTAACGCAAGAAATGCATTCATATCAATTTGAATCATCCTTACCTGGCCATCATTCGCAACTTGGTCTAACTTTTGTCCAAAGGTTTCAACAGAGCGTGACAGAATAGCCACAATCTCCAACCAGGCTTATAATCTTTGCTTATCTGTTTTCTTATGGCGTCTCAGTTAATGAACAGATAACTAAGCAAATAAACAGAAAATACACCATGATCATGATTCTCGTGTTTTACTCTTTCGTCAATATACATAGCTAAGTAATGCATGGGACACACCAGGCATTTACACAGACAACTGATGCAAGGATGCGAGAATCGGATGTCATTTATGCCACGGTATCTATGCTACCGATTTGAAGTATGTATCTAAACGGCTCGATAGCTGCACATCCTAGCAATCAGTTGGGTGTAATAATGCATATGTGTCCCTAGCATAAGTAACTAATGCCAGGAGCCACCCAAGGCATCCCTAGAAACAACGTGATGTCAAAATACGCAGCTCGCGCGGGTCGTTCATGCTACCTTATCTGTGGTGGCGAGCTTAAATATACCGCAGAACGACGAGTGAGCTGCACTTCGTCGCTTCCCGTTGTTCCTGTGGATGTATATGAGGTTTCGTCATTACGCTGTCAGTTACTTTTGTATTATTTTGAAGTAATTTTGATGTTTGAGCTAACCGCGCGAAACTTTGCACTGCTTGAATGATATTTTGTCTGCCCTTCCCTTGCGCAAAGCACTACGTGGCAAATGTTCCAATTAATTACGATACATCACGCAATAAAAAGGTTAATACGAGCGTGAGACAAAAAGAAAAGCGAAAATGTTTATCAGTGCGGTACAGCCACCTACTGCTGTCAATATTTAATCCCTTAAGGCGTGTGCGGCACACTATCGCAAAAATTACTCACACACTCAGCTTTTCACTTCGGCCGTCGTGTTGCCGCGAGTTCTACTTGTACTAATGGCGCTTGAATGTCACGCTAAAACTATGCGTCGATGCAACTTGAAACTAACTTAGAAGTAGGAGTATTCTCAAAGCTTGACCATTGCTGCTGCTTCCTATAAAGTACAAACTACCAAGAAACGTCTCATGCCTTAGATATTCTTTTTAGTGGCATAGCAATGTGCAAGCCGAAGCCGTGTGCACTGCTACGCCATCGGAAATAGAATTGCAGAGTAATGCAACTTTTGCGTACGTGTTTACGCGTCCGGAGTCTAGAAGACACAAAATCCGACCAGTTCCCTAAGTAGTCTATCGCTGCGAGATAGTCTCCTGTTTTTATGAACTGACTGCTGCTCGAATTTTCCATTGTCGGCAGTTGCTCAATCAAGAGCAGGGTGTTTTGTAGATCGCTGTAGCGTGACTTAAAGGTAGGTTTTTATCTCTGGAGGAAAAGGCAAGGCAAGTCTTGGGGCCTCAATTAGAGTAAACGCTTCCAAGAACATGCCAATTAGGCATGTAGCTAAAGGTCTTATTAAGAATACACCGTAGATACGCGTCGCCCAGGTTAGCACAAAAACATTTCTGGATTATATTGAATGTGCTTAGACTTGTTGGCTGTAAATTTTAACAGAGTTTACAAATCATTAAAGTATTTTGAAACTCCCACGAAACTTTAATAGATTAGCCTATGCACACATATGGCGAGGTGGCATTGTTTTATTCTTTAGAAATAAGCTATTTAAAGTGCACAATGCAAGATGCTAGATGAAGTGCATTTTGCAATCGTTAGTATTATTACCTAAACAATGTTTAGGGCCACTACGGCGCAGCGCAGAAGCTGTATCCCTGTTTTAGCTTCTGCGGCGGCCCTGGTTTTTAGTAGGGTATTAATCAAATTACACACCAGTGGTGAAGTGGCGGGTAAACCCAAATAGAGTATTAAAGAACCCAAAGGTCCCAGAAACGCTGTTGAGATGAATCACAAGAAATGAACGTGTGTCAGCATGTCCACTAAATCAAGTAAGTTCATTACAGTAATTTCATCTACATGCATTGGTAATTTCATCGCCTCGCAAATGCATCGCTGGCTAATTTCATTGATTGGTAACTTGATCACTTGTTAAATCTTCCGCAGGGTGAAAGCTCTGTCTAGTATACTGGTACTGGTAAATTCGCTGTTTTACTTAGTGCCTAATCATTTTAAGGTACGTTTGATGCACTGTTCTTCAAATTTCAAGTCATATCCCGCTTAAAAAATTTAATTTCCTAAGAAAACATCAACTTTAAAAAATTTTGCGAATTCAAAAATGAATGCCAAAGTATAAAAATTTTTACTAATATCTTTATAAATTTAATAATCTAGTAATAAAATAGAATACTAGTAAGATATACCTAGTTAGTTAATAGCTTAGTTCAATGATTCTTAACCTTTTTACTCCCACCCCCAGTTAGGGATATATTTGTTCCTTCGAGCCCCTCTTAGTGTTTTTAAATAAATGTGGTACCAAAACACGACGTACAAAATAAATTCACACTAGAGTACTCTGAATGCGCATACCTCCGGCAAGCAAGGCAATGGTGACAAAAATTCAAATTGGCTCTGAAGCCAAGATTTACTTCCTATCAACACAAAAATCTAATCATTTGTGCCTTTTGAAAATAGTTTCCGCAGAAGCAAAGTTTACCCTCAACCGCAAAGTTAAGTTAAATGGAGAGCGGAGGGTGGTATGTCGTGTGTTGCGCCACTCACAAATCCCACTGTACAGTCAGTCTGTGATCTATGAGAGCTCAAGCAGAGTACCAGTACATTATACGCCGGTCCACGGGCCACTACTTTGCTACTTTTCCACTTATTTGGCCTCATGCCAATAACCAAAACGGCGTCACAATGGGTCAGAAGAAGCTTACCATTGAAGAGAAGACTCGGGCCTTCACTCTAATCGAGCAGGCAGTGTCGGTGAACTGGATAGCTGTCGAACTGATTGTCAGCCGAAATCCCTCTTCAGGGTTGAAAAATCAGCTGCCGCATTCTCTGCAGAGAGCCTACTGCCTCGTAAAGTGGGATGTCGGTGCAACAGATAGATAACAGCAAGCTTCACCTCTTTCACAAATACCTTATCAGTCCTTACTGTTGTCTTTCTCTTTCACCCACATCACACTATGCCTGGCGGTATGGTCCCGGCAAGGAGAGCGGCAGCTGATTTTTTAAGCTTGAAGAGGGACACACGGCTGACATTCAGTTCGACAGTTAAGCGATTTATCGGCACTGTCTGCTCGATTAGGGTGAGGGCCCGAGCGTTTTCTTCAGTGGTAAGCTTCTTCAAACCCATTGTAATGCCGTGGTGGTTTTTCGTATGGAGCCAAAGTAAGTGAAAAGTTAGGAAAGTAGAGGCCCGTGGACCAGCGCAACGTGGTGTACTGTACTCGAGCTATGATGGATCACAGACTGACTGTGTAGTGGTGATTTTTGTGTGGCGCGGAGGTGGAGTAACACATGTCACAACATTCTCTTCTCATATGGCGAGAATGTGAAACGAATTTCTAGGTGAATTATCCAATAATTCTATTTTTCGGTACATCTGCAAAACTTCGTTTTTGCCGCCACTGTATTGTTTCTGCAATTTTCTTGAAGATCCGTTCATAACTTTTCAAGTTATGCTGCTAACAAACATTATGACAAACACAAGTCAACACACAAACGGACCAACCATTCTGCACCAAGATTTAATCATATGTCTTTTAAAATTACTAACAATTTCTACAACTCCTACAAATTTCGTAAAACGAAAATCAAACAAAACGACAAACAAACCAACAGCTTATCAGAAAAATTTGGTCATTTACTCTTCTTAATAAACCTGAAAACTCTGTAAATTTTATGAAAATCCGTCAGTAACTTTTTCAGTTATGGCACATAGAAGAAATGGGCAGATAAATAAATAGATGAACTGATTTCCACCAAAAAATAATCATCTGTTACTGTTAACTTGCATAAAAATCACTGTAGGTTTCGTAAAGATCCGTTCATAACTTTTTGAGTTATCTTGGTGACAGTCAAACAGAAAAACACGACAAAAAATAAGCTCATTGGCGGCGGTAATTAATGTATGTATAACAGGCTTTACTGCAGAGGCTCCCGCCCCCTTGGAATCCGCTCACGCGCCCCTAGGGAGGCGGCCCCCCCAGGTTAAGAACCACTGGTTTAGTTGAAACGTACCTAACTGAGACATGGAGTTTTGAGAGAGGAAGGGACAGGCAACATGTGAAAAAAATCTCATATCCAAGTTCAAAGTGTCGCTCGAGGGGAAAATTTGGGACAGATAAGCGAAACACGAAGCTAGAGTTCCACTCTGAGTTTGGAGGCCACCGCCAAGCAGTGCAATACCAACAGAAGACAGACAATTAAACAGGCAGATAAAAGGACTGACTGACCATCACCAAAATTTTGATCTGTTCCTTCTAACATTTCCCGTAAATTTCCTGCAGAACCGTCCATACCTTTAGAGATACGTTGCTAACCAACATACGGCCAATCCCAAGTAAAAACTTAACCTCCTGGGCGGAGGCAATATGTGAAATTCACTAGGAAATCAATCAATACTCAGTAGACAAAAGAATCCTCTAGAGAGGAATTACTATAGTTCGCGGTCTTTTGCCTTGTCCCCTTTCTCACAAAACTAAGTAAGGAAAAGAAAAATATACTAGTAGGAGCTAACATATGCTCAAATTACCCTAACCTATTTAGGCTACAATAGCTTTAGAAGTCCTTTTCTAGATAAAATATTCTTGTTATTTGTTTAGGTAGTCAACTCACCGATTTTTGTAAATCTATAATTTTTTTTTGCTGAAAAAACATCCTCAGGTACAGAGCTATTGTGTCCCAAATTTTTATGGGGCTACGGTCAGTATAACCACCCTTCCCTGAAAAGGTGGCCCAAAGAGGGGTGGGGGGTCAAAATTATGATTATTTTTTATTTATTGGAAAAGCGATGTTTGGCAATGGCTTTCATGCCCAAAATTTTTGGGGAGGCTACGGGCGCTTTAGCCCCCAATTAAGGGGCCCAAAGAAGGGTAAGGGGGGGGGGGCGGTCAAAATTACTGGTCTATTTTTTGCACAGCTTGATTGTTTTCCCGTAAAAATGAAGTAAACTCAATGAGTATTCTTCCTAGAAAAAACTAAAGACAGATTTGGAATGCTTGTATTATTTCTAACAAAAGAACGTCTCTATTTTTCCTAGTTTTACATTCAATTTTGCTATCACAGTTCAAAATCGGAATTTTTTTATGGATATTTTTTTAGTGATTGAAACTAGCATATCGAAAAAAACGAAAAGGACTAGACCGCCTCGTGCCGCAAGATCATCATCCGCGGTGGGAGCCAGCTAATCCTAGTGTTTTGGCATGAGTCACATCGAGGGCAGCCTATAAACCTCCCTGCGAAAAAAATTATAAATGATGCTCAACTCCTTCGACCAGATATTGGGTAGACAGTCATATTTACAAATATTTATATATATATATATATATACATACTTAAATTTTTAATGAAAACTTTATCACTCTCTCACTTCGTTTGCAGGTGAGAAAAAGGAAAAATGCGGAGGGTGCTGTTGTTTTGTTACAAATACTACAATGATTCTAAAACTGCACATATAAACTCATAGACTTCTATTCTTTTGAAATGTCCAAGAATATAATAAAAAAAAACGTATTTCTCCAGTTTCTCAAAAACTAAGTCCTAAATCGAAAAAGTTGCCCTAGCAAAATGTGTTTCTTTGTCAAAATAACATAAACTGCACAAATTTTCAGACAAATCGGTCCACAAATAAAAATGTATCAAAAAATCTAGGTCGATCTCTTTAATTCAGGGTGAATCAAATTAGTTAATATATTTATATGTTCACGAAGCCTACAAACGAATAAGCGATATGATAGTTTTCGATGAATTTTCAGGCAATAAATTTACCTGCGATGAATTTACCGTCAATGAATTGACAGTGAACAGCCAAACACGGATTCTTGTCATGCAGCCTCCTCATAACTAGCAAAGGTCATGCAGAGAAGCCTAAGTCAAATTAGCGGTTAGTTTCATGCAAAATTTGGTAACCGTATCCAAAATTCTCCCAATCTGTGGTTCCAGGGCCAGACTTGATTTTTTCTTTGTAAGAACAGTGCGTAGTGAAAAGAACAGGCTGCAGCGTGTAAAATGCCAAAAAGTGCAGCATGCTTACGTTCACAGCTCGCAATCCTTGCATCGCTCGTTCGAGGCCAACCCAGGCACGCGAGCTCATTGCTGATCTAGGTTTGTTGACTCGGCAGTTGTATGCATGCACTGCGCCGTGGTGGACTTGCCTTCCTCAGAGATGAGGGGCTGGGGGTCATTTGAACCTTCCGTCAAATTGGCGCCATAGTTCTCGCTGACCCGTGGTTGACTGCAGCCGCACTTACTCCTCTGGGGCTACTGGGCCTATATCCTCAGCACCAACCAGTGCATGTGGGTTTCCCAGTTGAGGGTGCGGTCAAAGTTGACTTTTAACTTCTCCTTTACCTAACAGTGGTCATTTGCACACCATGATACATAAAAAACTCAGGTATTTTTTCACTATAGATTTGCACCAGTGTACATATTTATCGAAGCAAATAGCATACAGGAGAAGCTTCCAACTCATGCAATCTCAATTCACGCCGCTGCAAGATGAGGCTAATTGCTCTTACATATAATGGCTTCACATTCGAGCTATCTTTGTATCGTAACAGCGTGAATTATTAACTTCCATTGTAGTTTAGACGGGGTGAATTAAGTTGGAAGCGCTGCCTAAGGTCAAACTTAGGTAAGTGAAAACAATTAACCGTGGAATTTCCACGGGTCCTGCTAGTTAACTTTAATCCACATAGGCCTACCATAATTGTCCATGGTGTAACATTTCCAAGCACTTCAACTAAACTAGTAAACTACTGCTATATCTTATCGTCATTTAACTGAATAGTCTGAAATTTGTACTGTGCAATTTATTTTAAATATTTACTATGTCTATTTACTTGGTGGAGTGTTTGTATAAAATAAATAAAAATATTGCTTTTCTTTTAATTGAAAATACAAGAGTTTGTATTGAAATGAAATGTTTTCCTTTTATTCAAGCATATTAAAAGATTTGTAAAACTTATTGTATATAAGGTAATCAGGAAATTTCTAAGATAATTCAGGCTAATTTGGTGATATTTAAGCTAATTTTGAGTTTTGCCGTTTCGAAATAGCAGTACCGCTTTATTATTGGATTACCGTTACCGCTGGTAATTTTATGAAAAATTACCACTTTACCGATACCAGAACTTTGGGAAGCCGTTAATGATTTACCGATACCGCTTCAACGGAAAAAATTACCGCTACCCACCTCTGGATTTTGACAGATAGAAAGAATAAGGCAACAAAATTGATGCAACAACTGCGTAATAAGCCATAGGAGCGTCGCCTTCAGAAACTTGGACATAACTCGCTCTAGTAAAGACAACTCAAAGGGCAAGTGATAGAAACATTCAAGTACTTGAATACCCTCTAAGACGTTCCATCAACGGAACTCCTTGACAGAGGCGTTGATGATTCCCTCCGCATAATGACCAAAACTAAACTATCTACATCGAAAAACTACTCTTTACCAGCAGTTTTTCCCGTATTTCGTTGGAGTATTTTCAAGAGATTCCCATCGGACGTTGTCAATGCAAAGAGAGTCAACACGTTCAAATATCGTCTAGACAAGCACTGGCAGCAGCATGCTCCGCAACTATGAACTCTTCCTGTAGGACACCAATTCCTGACGGCTCAATCATTTAGAGGTCGCTTTGCTCCACTAACACTCGTATCTCATCTAATGTGGCGTTTCCAAGTCCCCGCTGGTCTGGTGAGGCTGGCAGTTGATGAGCGATTGCCCCATTGGCTGAGTACTTAAGCTATCTTATGATTTTACTCTGACATGACAGCAATAGCTCATAGAGGGTTAGGGAGCAATTCCCGGCTGCTCTTTGACAAAGTCTAATCAGTTCTAGCCAGAGCAGCTATACACGACGCGTTATAAGCTTACCCACTGAAGCGCTAGTAAGCTTATATTACTACTAAGAACTACTACTCCTATACTATTGAAATTTACAGCCATATCTATCTCCGAAAAGGAGACCAGGTTTTCGTCGAATTTATCTGTCTGTTAGTTTCTCTGTCACTAAAAGAATTCAAAAAGTTACGGGGGTTTTTACAAAATTTACTGTGATGATTAGTAGGGACCGAGCGGGGCCCCGGCTCCGGCAAACATCGGCCTTTTTAGCCCCCCCCCCCGGCCTTGGTTCATCGAAAATTGCTTATCCCGATTTCGGCCGCCCTATCGTCGTTGACGACGATTGCGCGTTCAAGTAAGCTTTGCTGCGCGCGCCACCACTAAAATGATAACTACCTAGGCTAACCTAACCTAACCTTATCTAACCTAACCTCCTTACATAACCTTCTAACATAATCTTACCAAACCTAACCCAACCTAACCTTTCTAACCTTACCTAACCTTATCTATCCTAACCTTACCTTACCTATCCTAACCTAACCTAATTTAATCAGCGATACAGCGAGCAGCGCGGCGCACCAACTTGAACGCCGCTCACAAGCACACAATCTACGTACACAAACACGCACACAAATCGTCGTGAACGACGGTAGCGCGCCCCGGCCCCTGTTTGTCAATACCGGCCCTTGCCCCGGCTTTTCTATCATATCAATATAGAGTCTTAAAACTTCTAGTACAAGAACCCCCGGCCCCGGCTATTTGGTTTTGGCCGCCCCGACCCCGATTACTTTATTTTTGGTCACCCCGGCCCGGCTTTTTGGTTTTGGTCGCCCAGGCCCCGGTCTTTCCTAAATCTTCGCCTCGGTCGGTCTCTGATAATTAAGCGTGTTATGACTAACAGATGATTAACTTTTGGAGAAGATCCGTTCGTCCGTTTGTGTGTTTCTCTGCCTCTTCTTGCTTAGTATTACAACTCAAAAAGTTATAGACGGATTTTAATTAAACTTACATGACTTATTAGGTATATCACGAAGAGTATATGTTCGCATAATTTTAAACTGAACGGTATCCGCACTCTTATTGCTAGGGCATACAAAGTTTGTTCGAACAATCAACTGTTACACCAGGAATTTGAGTTTTTACTCTGCTTCTGGATTAAGAATGGGTACCCTATCTCGCTTATAAAGAAGTGCATCAATAAGTTTATTGCCAAAGTATATGAACCTCCCCATGTAGTCCAGTCTTGCCATCAACAATGCTTCTATATTAAACTTCCTTTTTTCAGGCATCAATCTATGAAAATGAAGCACGATGTGCAATCTCATATCTGCAATTTTTTTCCACAGCTGAAAGTACAAATAATTCTAGTCAATAATTTCACCATTGGTTTTCTGTTTCGTCACAAAGATAAGCTGCCTCCTGCAATCCGAGCGTCCCTCGTGTACCAATATTGTTGCTCACGTTGTGAATCACGGTACGTAGGCTCAACCGGCCGTACTCTTATGACCAGGGTCGCTGAGCATGCGGGGCGTAGTGTTAGGACCGGTGTTGTCCTTTGTTCTCCTTCCCAATCCTTTGTACGAACACATGCCGAACAGTGCAGTGTTCCAGTTTCTATAGAGAATTTTAAAATCCTAGCAAGCACTTCATACATGTCTGACCTTCGAATTGTGGAGTCCCTCTATATTTTCAAATTAAAACCGCAGCGAAGTGATACTCAGACAGCGTTTCCACTTGGCATAGCTAATACACAGCATAGTTTGCACTTTTGTTTTATCGATCCTCCTTCTCCTAAGTAAAAGTGCAAATTAGGAGTAAGTATAGGCGTTAGATAGTTTAGTTAGGTTTGCAGTACTGATCTTTTCCAATTAACTGACTTTGTTAGAATTAATTTTTGTAATGTTGTTTTTCAGAATTTTATCCGCTGATGATGGACAGATTGTCCGAAACGTTCGGGTTTTTATTCACTGGTTGGTGCTGAACTTTTAATACATGTCGTTACGGACAGCTATTTTGGTCCTAATTATAATTGTAAATGACCATATTATTACCTCCGCCAAGGAGGTTATGTTTTCGTCAGGTATGTCTGTGTGTTTGTTTGTCTGTCACCAAGACAGCTCAACAGTTATGGCCGAATTTGGATGAAATATACAGGGATTGTTAGGTATATGTTAGGAGGAACTGACGCTTCACTTTTGGTGAAGATCTGTCCATCCGTTTGTTTGTTTGCCTCATTTTTCTCAATGTCATAACTCAAAAAGTTTTGGACGGATTTTTATGAAATATACATGAGTTGTTAGGTATATTACGAACAGTAAATGACTAAATTTTTGTGATGATCTGTTGGCTCGTTCGTTAGTTTGTCCCTGATTTTATTTTATGCTGCTAGCACAATAACTGAACAACTTGTGAATGTATCTTTATGAAATGTATAGGAGTTGGTTGTTAGTAATGTTAAAAGACATAATCATTAAATTTTGTTGATGATCGGTTGGTCAGTTTGTGAGTTTGACTAATGTTTGTCGGAATGTTTGTTAGCAACATAACTAAAAAACTATGAACGGATTTTAAAAAAATACTGAATCTGTTAACACTGTTGAAGGGCACAAATGATTAGATTTTGTGCTGATAAAAAGAAAATCATAGTTTCAGAACCAATTAGAAGAATTTTTCGTTAACGTTGCCTTGCTTGGCGGAGGTGTGCGCTCTCAGAGTGCTTGAGTTAGAGTATGCGAATGAAAGACCTGAGTTCCATGAAGACCTCACTTGGCAGTACCGGATCTGTTATTGAAGGATCTCAGGGTCAGGGAAGTACGCCCATATTCTGCATTCTATTTAGCATACATGCAAAAACGACCTAACATTGGTGTCCGGGGCGGCACAAGGGTATGAAGATAAATGTTCGAATGCAGTCTGCCTATCATTACCACTGTTATTGATCACCTGTAATAGACGGGTAAAAAGCATCTCACAGCTTCGTGCGTCATGAAATTATTGCTGATCCCCCTTTCAGGAAAACAGCCCTCCTCCTCCTCCTCCTCCTCCTCCTGCTCTTGGCAAACTCTGGGGTTTTACCTCCGCCATGGCACAAATAAGCCGCGGGTCTGTTCTTAGGTTCTAACAGGTTCTGGCTGTCACCTGAAACCGCAGCATTCGAAGACTACAGCCTTGGTCTGCAACTCTATGTTGTGTAGTTATATGCCCGCTGCAGCATAAGCGGAAGCGTGGCTGTATAGGAAACAACCTGTATGTCTGTCCGTGGTATACCATGGTGATGGTGCTTGTCTTGGCAAAAGTGTGATCAGTCATATATTATCTATAGCTTTGATCTTAGAATTATGAGGGATTTTAGACCACTTTTACATAAGTGTCTGTCAGTCTTGCTACAGTAACAATGGTTTGTTCCAGTAAATATGTATGACCCACCGGGCTGTGTATGTCAAGAAGTACTCTGGCTTTCTGTCGAATGAATTTCCAGAACGATTGACTGTACATCTCTCAACGAATTTGTTTTTTTATGGCCATAATCGCGTGCTTATTTTGTGGTCAATAAATTGCAATAATTTCATTCGTATAGTACTCCATGACACCAACTTCTTCCTTGCTGTACTCACTCTGGTATCGTCTATCCAACCGTCCCCGTTCATTTGATGTTTAATTAATAGCTCATTTGTGGTGAGCCAAATATCAATGTTTTCCTTATCACCCGCGAGAGAAGCGAAGAGTGGGGAAATAGTTTTCGATGAATTTCCAGAACCTAAACCTTTGATTTTTCGATTCCAGCGTTGGAAACGAAGCACTAAGATATCTGTAGCTTCTGTTAACTTTTTCATCCTGAGGAATAAAAATAAATATATATATGAGAACAATTAATTTTTCTTTCTTTTTTCCTTTCACCAAAACTTTCTTTGTATCGATTACTTTTCCATTTTGATTTTCTCTGCTGACACAAGTCACGCAACAATTTTTGCTCTTCGCTTGAGCTAAAACTTTTAGGGCCCTGTCAGACGAGCGGGTTGGCCGCCGCGGGTGCGAAGCGGGTCAGCCGCCGCGGAACCGCCCTTGAAAGAGTTTATATTGATTCCTATGTAAACCGCTGGCTGCTGTCACACGGGCGGTCTACCCGCCTGACCG
>LQNS02278094.1:40919590-40936952 GCA_001587735.2 Parhyale hawaiensis | reverse complement strand
ATTACAAGATTTAGTGGGATCATTTTCCATTTTTTTGAATAGCAGATAGTGAGCACCATCTGTTAAACAGGCACTTGTTACTGGGTATGCTCATAACCGTTTACGACGCCGCTGTTGACGTTTTTTGAAAGCAAAAGTGTTCATTACAATACTTCCTGTACTAAACTCATTTTAGCACAACCATACACTTTATCAACGGCACGCTTCGATATGCAGCGGCAGCCGCACGCAACCGCCTATATTATGTCACACGGGCGGGTCGGCCGCTACTGAACCGCATCGGGTTAGTTGCGGCCGACCCGCCCGTGTGACATGGTAAAGGCGGCCTGACCGCAAGCGGGCAAAACCCGCTCGTCTGACAGGGGTCTTAATGTAAATGATATGACGCCAAAGAAAAGGTTTGCGTCGTCTAGCAAAATTTTAGCCTGGAATATTAATCTCTTATGTTCCTTCAAGTTTGTAATTTTAGCGCATCCTACACAAGCAAATTAGTAACAAAATAATGATCAGTGGAGAAGTATCACAAATTCTCCGGCCGGCAGCCGGTACACTAGTATAAGGTAATGGAATTTTCCACATCCCTATTTTGATTATTTTAGTCCTACTCCAAGTTTTGATTTTCAAAAATAAAAGCATCTCTGCCATCCTACGACAATGTAATGAATGACTTGCAGTTATCGAAGATAGAAATCTTTGGGTTCTGGGCATGCTATCAATATTTTGGCTTCTAATACGCCGTCATATATGTAATGTCTAATATGAAAACTTTACTACAAAACTATCAAACCAAAGCTGTGCTGTATAGCCTCAACGAGTTGACAGCTTCCTCAATGAAAATTATCGTCAGGCAATGTGACCTTCAGATGGAGCAACTTATACACTCCGCTGCACATATGCAATAATTCCAGATCTTATTACGGTATTTGTATTTCATGCATGCATCTCCAACTTGATGATTGCAGCTGTTGTTGTCTCAAGGCCTTGGAAATACCTCAACAGTCGACGGGTTATTCCAACTTCTGTTTATTATGTGGCACCAGGCAGCCTCATAACCTGTCATCCTGAAAGATGACCTCAGTCGCGTGGCAACAGTATTACCTGGTGGGTAGCCACGCAGAGAGGTGCATTAGGTCACTCCTGCTCTGGAACACATGCAAGATTCCTCAGCGCTGTGAGCTGTTTGTTGTTCTGCTGGTGGCGTGTCCAATACTGCATCGTGGGCCCTAAGGTTGTGTGAGAAAAACTGAGTCCGCAGGTTCCCAGAGTACAGAAAAAAAACTTAATTGAAGCAGTGGCCATCAAGACCAGACTGTCCGGAGTCATCGCCTCTAGCAACACTTCATCATGTGAGTATAGCAAGTCACAGTGATTTGTTCCATGTTTCGGTAGCGCATATTATAGAGAACTGATTGCAGCCGTCATCGGGAAGCCCAATAGGCTTCGGGAATTTTTTTCCGCAGGCTACAGCTCACAAGCGTTCCAGTTTTTGCACGAAAGTCTTGAACGGTTGTGACGCCGTTTGATTATGGGTAGGTGAAGTATATCAGCGATAGGAGATACTGATTTGATCTGAGTAAAACACCGATTTAAAGTGCATCTTACATGGTTATCTTGAAATACGGAAACAGGCTGTTGATAGTAATTTACTATCTTTGGTATTGGTGATATTTTCTTTTAAACTCAAGAATTGAATATAGGAACGAGCGAAGCATATTTAAACTACGTCAGTGCAGACAACGCATGTCTAAAAATGGTAGGAAAAGAACACATCTTTTTTATTTTCTTATTGATTATTATAGACAATTACAATCTCTATAATTTCAATTACAAGCAAGAATATCTTTGTTACTGTTCCTCCTGAAATCATAACTACACAGATGACGGGTTGCATTACTTCAATAAAATTAAAAATACAGTGCACAAATTCGTATTGTTCCAGTTTCAAAAAGTGTTTCTAGAAGGAAGTGCATTTAGATAAAGGGTTTTGCCATCTTCTGCCACCTGGTCATCGGCTTCTTTGAAAACGTAACTCAATTACAAAATTTACAATCTGGCCTATTTTTCGCCTATCTGTTTCCTTAAGAGCAGACACGAAATAAATAAATAAATACACAAAGTATTTTATTATATAAGGATATTTATACGTTTATATATTTGCATATTTCGTGTCACCCTCTTGACGTAAAATATGGGCAAAAATAGCCCAGGCTGTAGATTTTGTAATTAGCTTGCGTTTCCATGGAGATCGATGACCAAGTTGTAGAAGATGGCGAAAGTGGGATCCTTATTCTTTTATCTTAATGCACTTCTTGCTTGAAACACTTTTTGACATCGGAAACAATAACGTTATGTCAGCTTTTCTTAGCACGGCCATACAGTCTTATTTTCATAACTTGCTCCATACGTCGAACCATATGTTTGTTCTCAGTTTACCACGTACAAATTCAGAAGCTAACTAGAGCACTCTGAGAGCGCATACCTCCGCCAAGTGAGGCAACGGTAGCAAAAAATTCAAATTGACTCTGAAACCATAATTTTCTTTGCATAAGCTCCAAAATCAAATCATTTGTGCCTTTTGATAGTAATAATAGCTTGTGCAATTTTCTTGAAGATCCGTTGATAACTTTTTGAGTTATACTGTTAACAAACGTAATGACTAACATGAGTCAAACACACAAACGAACAAGCCGATCTGCACCAAAATTTAATCATTTATGTCTTTTAGTATTACTGACAATTCCTATAAATTTCATAAAGATCCATTCATTACTTTTTGAGCTATTGTGCTAACAAGCATAAAATTAAAAACAGTGACAAACAAACGAACGAACAAACGGATCATTGTCAAAATTTGGTCACTCACTTTTTCTTATATACCTAACAACTCTTGTTAATTTCATCAAAATCCATTCATAACTTTTTTTGAGTTATGACATTGAGAAAAATGAGGCAGACAAACAACCAAACGGATGAACAAAGCTTCACCAAAAGTTAATCATCTGTCCTTCTTAACATACCTAACAATCCCTGTAAATTTCATCCAAATCGGTTCTTAACTTTTTGAGTTATCTTGGTGACAGACAGACAAACAAACAGACAGACAGACAAACACGAAGAAAACATAACCTCCTTGGCGGAGGTAATCAACGAAGGGCGGAGGAAGTGATAATTTTTCTCTGACAGAGACATTATTTCTTTCATCTTACTGTCTTCACCTATAAGCTTTCACTTCAACACTGAAGGCTTGTTCAGTATCATGGATACGTCGCGGGTAATTTATCTAAATTCACCTAGGCTTTGGTGCTTGTTAATGCAAAATATTCTTCGCATGTGACCTATGGTGGGAAACGATTGTGCTTCTTTTATGAATTGAAAGAGAGCACTTATCTCTTCTTACAAATATTTTAGTCGGCTGTTGTAGCGTATACTTCAGAAGCACATTAGTAGCAGAGGCAAAATTTTCGCAGATTTAATCTTTATGATGAACAACATCGTGACATATAGACAGTGCATTGATCAATTTAATTGTTACTTAAAAAAAAAACTACTTGACAGACAAGAACTAGGCAGGTTTTAACCATCACTTCCTGTACGTTTTCAAGGGGAAGCAGGAAGTGTGCAACGGACAGCACAGAGAGGCGCGCTCAAGCATCTTAATGTTGTCTTCTCGCTTGCGGCGCCTTGAGGACGGATGCTCTATTCTGTCTATTAGATACACAGTGCATGTACGTATGTACACCTACACACACACGCACAGCAACTAAAGGCAGAAAAGACTCAGTGTGACTAACCAATCACATATCCAGCAACAGAGCCAGCGCTATCGTAAAGATACCTCACTGCGCATATTTATACAGAGGAAGAAGTATTTTTTATTTTCTGGTGAAACATCCCTGTAAATAATGATCGGAGTCTGCTTAAGCCAGAGCAAACTTCCCTTTTTATGACCATTTTTCTGTTGGGATTTCATTCATTACCTCCGCTGAGAACGATATGTTCTTGCCGGGGTTTGCCCTTGTGTCTATCTGTCAGTAGCATAACCAAAACGGTTATGAACGCATCTTTATAAAATTCACAGGAAAAGTTACGAGGGACAGATGATATAATTCTGATGAACGTCTGAAAGAAATCGTAAATTTTGGACTACTGTATTTCGAAATTTTAGATGATCGAGCGGCTTACCGGAGACCTAACTCTCGGAGGGCTTCTCTTAGATTGTCCTCAGAAGTACAGTTCTTTTTCGAATAAATTTTTCAACAACAAACTCTGAAAAACCATTTGATTTGGATATGTTCTGTTCCTCAAATATCTCCCATCTACTATTATTTTCTACTTACTGCATGCTTAGAACGCTGTAATGAACTCCTGAAAAATATATCTTTCAGCCCCTACCACAAATATAAGAGTGTGATACCAGACGGTGTTAAAACTGTTATTAGATATGCTGCATTGTCTAACCACTGAGTTAATTAATACTCATATGTCGCAACTGTCACAACAGTTACACCTCATTCCTTAAAGAAGCGGCTGCGTGGGTGTGGAGTACCTTTTGATTTAACTGTTCTACAATGTATTGGGGCCAGATTGGCAAATAGTGGCGCTATTACACTGGGTTCATAACCTCATAGTGGCGCTAACTTTATAAATTATATTTACATGCGGCGCTAACTCATAATACTTTGGAGCGCTTTAGTTTACAATACCAATAGCGCTGCTAACTCGATGGACTATAAAGCCTAGTACAAGGTTTTCGCTAGCATAAAAGCTAGTGTTTGGTGTACTTGTAACATTGTACGTCGTAATGACCTTCGAAATTGATATAACCTACACTAGTTGTTCCACTCTTTGGAAAACAATAGTTAAAAATTGTGAAACTGCAATTTTTTCCTTACATTGTGCCCCGATGAAGAGCTATCAAAAATTTCCCTGTTAAACTAACAATAATAAAAAATTATAGCAGAAACGAAACTGTCAACAGTTCTTAAAATTCTTTTCTCTATAATTCTCTTCCAAATTAAATACATTGTATTAAGTAATTACTTCTTTTTAGGGAGATGTGATCTACTGTATTTAAAATCAAACGGGCTTCTCATAAACTCGTGTTCAGTGTAGGGAGCAGCGGCGTTCATAATAATTGTCTGGAAGTTGCGAACTCTTGGCCTCGGTTAAGTTATCCCTTCATTTCGAAGCACAAAAACAGTTTCAGAAGCCTCTCATAAGTCAATAGGACATATAGTTTCAGTAAACACTTCGTGACCGTTATCACAACATCTAATGACATTGTGCAGCTTGTATGAAGTGCCTCTGCATTTTTTTTTTTTTTAGATCTTAATTAATCTTAAAACAGAAAACCTGACAGTTAGTAATAACCATAACTTAAAAATAAAAAGTTGATAATAGTAATGTTTTAATTTAGCTGCACATTCGATGAAAGACTGTACTAAAAGCAAATTTCGCTACTCGCTCGCGCTAGGTCAAGGCTCTATATAGCAGCGCTGTGAGCGTCTTGCTTGTAAGAAGCTTGGGGTGATGCATCCATCGTTGTTGTTGTATAGTAGTCGTATCCAAATCTCTCACCCTGTCTGTTGTCGTACATATACCTACTACGCACGCTCATTGTAGATATGCTTACACCAGTAAGACAAACACTACAACGTTACATAAATGCTCTTCTCTAAGTATAACACATTGCTTATCAGCATGACAGGAGTTGTAAGCTAACTGCATGGGTCACACGACATTCAAATGAAGACCTTCACTTAACTTTGCTATTACAGTTCAACAGTAGAAAAGTACCTAGCTTCCTACGTTCAAATTTGCTCTAAAATCTAAATCTTAAGAGAAATCTGAACCTTTAGATTTGCTGAGCCACGTCACGGGTCGGCTGGCATGTCCGTATGATTTAAATTTGGGAAATGCGCAGTTATGTTTAAGAGGATGAAATAAAGCAAGTGGCTGCTGAGTTGAAAGAACGCGTTCACTTGACTGTTGCGTGACTCCATATTTAATGGTCACTAGAAAGACTGAAGGAGTGATGTTCCCTACTGATCCGTAGTAGGAATGCTTATACGTATCACATGAGTTCTTGGACCCGGCAACGCTCATATCCTCTCTCTTTTTAAACAGGCTCTAAGATGTGGATGTCATGCTACCAATCCTAAAACAAAATACATCTCAAATAAGCCACCTCAACTCTTGTCCTTGGAATCCGCTCGATGGCCGCTACCTCACTAGTTCTTGTGTTTACTGGCTGACATTGAGCGGGCAGTATAGAGGCGTCATATTTGATTCGCTTAACGGCTAAACACCCAACATTTTGTAGGCGACAAAAAAGGGCAGCATATTGTGGGCCTCCCTGACCACCCGGTAGACAATGCGGCACGACAGCCATGGACGCAGTTTACGATAATACATACGTCGAGGCAGAAAATTTCCTTCTCAGCAGCACTCATAGAAACGCTGCCAAGTCGCTCCGTTACGCTCCGGACGTCATCTGTATAAAGTTTGATGTGGCGTCGAGTTGGTGGGGAAATGCGATAAACGCTTGACTCGACTACAATGTTAGTTGCCTAGTCTCGTCAGAAAGAACGGTTATTGAAATCTCTATTTGATGTCAGTGACAGCTGACGGAGACAGGCAACAACCCAATTAATGGTGTAAATAAAGTGAGCAGGAAATAAGATAATAACAGAGCCGTCGCTGTTGTTATCGACATGAATTGTGTGCCTGATTGACTGTAATCTTGTAAATATTCTGCATTAAGAGCAGTCACAAGGCAGCATGACTGAGTCACCTCGTCGTGATTACAAGGTTTGTGAAGGTCAAGGTTATTGAGATTGAGTGGTGGAGCGGGAGCCAAGTACATAGTTGGCATCGCTGACCCAATTTATGACATTTCTGATGGTATTGTTATTCATTACTAGACTGCCCGTGACCTGATGGGTCACCAACACCATTTTCTTCCTCAAAGAAATATTCAACGCTCTGCCTGTTAGCAAAGATGAATATGTATATACATATGGTGCTGTCCAGGGGCGTGTTGCAATCAGACGCCGATGTTGCTCTCGCGGTGTCGCACGGAGTAGCGGTGAATGCGACGTGCGATTTCGCCGCCCCACCAAAAGTGTTGCGGCAGCTGCTGAAAGCTCATACGTAAAATTTCTGGCTGAGCTTTATTTTGGCTGTAGTTTAGGATAAAGAAGCTCTAAATGCTAGAAATCAGTTAACGTTTAACAGTCACAGAATGTTTTCTTGATTTTAGAGTACCAGTCGATCACAATGTTTACAAGCAAAGGTAATGTTCGTCAACAAAGCTTGTGTAACCCTGCTCAGATACAATTTTTAAGGTTGTCATTAGTATCACCTGGTGTTACCCACCAGTGTGGCATTGGAGGGCTGGGTAACACGGGTGACACCGAAGTGCTGATTACAACAGGCCTCAGTTGTATTTCCCCTATCACATTTACATTTACCGTACACGCTTATGCTGCCGAGCCCAAGCGGACCTCCCACCATTGATGCCCCATTGATATAATCAATCTCATTAATTTTCTTCCTCGAATTTCTTCCTATCTTACAGTGAACATTTTGCAAACGGTGACCTACAAGCTAGAAAGGAAGCATCAGATCATCAGATGTTTATAATTACATAGCTATACTATCCTACCTTGTATCGCCTGGAAAGGAAGTAAACACTGACACAAACTCATTTATCTAACAAGAATATTACATGAATAACATCTGATAGAAATTGAATGCCTGCAGTTGGTAGAACTAACACGTTATCTCTACCTTGAGATTAACAAATAGATGCAGCCGTGAGGTTAAAGATAGAAACCCCTTTAGGGCTAAGATAGATACAACCCAGAAGCAATGAATGCAACGGGAAGACTCAATAGGACTAAAATAAAACTTAGCCGTGACCGCACGTAGCAAATTTGCATTACATCGACGAGTCGAAGTATTTGAGTGGGTTCTTGATCGTTATCAACAAATATAAGCAGCGTTATATTCTGCACGTGAGAAAAACCATAGTTACAGTTATTACTCGAACTTTCTGTACTTGATTACAACATTTTACCGTGCTTTGTTTGTTTGCACAGTTCACTCGGCTGGCAACTATTAGGTCAAAATATAGATGCAATTCCTAGGTCAAAGATAGATAGAACCCTTTAGGTGAAAGATAAATGGAACTGTTGGGTCAGAGATCGGTGCAAAAACTGGACTTGATATGCTATTGCAGCAGCTACAGTGAGAAGCTCGCGCTTGTTACTTAGTGTCAATGGGTGGCTGCTTGCCAGACTCTTAAAAAAGTCAAAACGTATTGATTACACTTTTGAAGTGCGAGTTTCGATCGAAAATTGTGGTAATGCAGTAACCACAAAGTATTCAAACATCCTCACAGTCCGGAGTGCGAGGCTGTTTTATAAGATACCCTGTCACATTTGAAACACCACCAGTATTGAAACTATGAAGTGTAGATACTTACTGGACGCATATTTACTGAAACTACCAGACAGACCACTGCTATGTTCAATGCGGGGATAACTCGCTACTGGCCCTCCCGCTGTTTAAGGAATGTAGCGTCTACTCTGCACAAGATGGGCGGCGTGAGTAACACCACCTTTACCTCGTCCGTAAAATCTTTAGGAAAACGGACCAAAAGAAGAAAACTGACATCTGAGTACTATACTCATTGCATACATCGTTTCGTCGCTACCTTGTGTGCTGGTGCAATTTATTCCACCGGCCACTGCCAGTAGCAACAAGCGAGCAGCTGAGGCGCAGGCCTTGGAACTTCATTTTCTAGCCAAGACTGAGATGTCTGCTTAGCTCATGTCAATGGCTCATTTTGATTGTACTGGAGCCACGTAATTATGATACTGCATATAATCTTTAAAATGTCTTCCGGTTGTACACTCCAGTTGAGGTGATATTATTGTTATGGCTTTAACTTGGCCGAAATATCAATCAAGTTGATTGCAGCTTTGACAAGTTAGAGCTAAGCGCATTAGATTATCTCCATCTCAATGTGCGAACTGATTACGCACATTGACAAGTGCACGTATAAGACGTTTCTAACTTTGACAGGACGCAGACCTTAGCCCTCTGTGCAGCTGTGTACCAGTCTATCTCACTATTAAACTAGCTCAATGGTCTAGACCCATCATATGTACAGCCGCTTTGAATATCTAGCACATCCCTATCAGTTAATATTACCTATCGAGTAACCAATTTCCATCATGATTGAATGTATTTCACAGCAGATGCCTAACGATTTAATTCTTCTTCTCGATATAAAAGAAGTAGGCATTTATTACTGGCCCCCAGTCACTTTAGGCACTAGAATAATTTCGATTGGAGCACATACAAGGTGGTCGCTAGAAAGCAGAGAGGACAATGCTCATCGCATAGTTGCCTTCGACGTCGCATTGAGACCAACTGAATTTTCTTCGCTGCTGCACGCACTGCCGTAGGGCGAGTGGAAATTTTAGGCAAGCAGCAGATATTTTCCATTGGTTTCTCCTCTAGACATCGCGGTTTACCTACAATTTTCCAATTAGGTATGAGGTGCACCAATATCACAAATCAAACTATTTTTTAACATTAATTAGTATTAAAGGTAGTCAGCAGGGTGAGGCCAGCCCTGGACAACCTGAAGCGTATGAGATGACATTGAATATATTGGATGCGAGGAGAAAGCAGGGTCATCTGGGCGCTTCATGGCAGTCCTTTTTTCCAGAATCATTCAAGGTTGTTGATATTGTATCTTGCCGAGTAACGTACGAGTTGATAATCACGATTTAAACGAGATTATTTTCCAGGCGGTTTTGGTTGGTCTTCAGCGCGTGTTTGGTAGCAGCCACCGTCTGCAGTTGCGCCCCCGAGGGCGGCCAGCGCTCTGTCAGACAGGCGGCCTCTGGAAACCAGAACAGGCAGCAGACGCAACCACAGCAGGAGTACAAAACGCTTCACGACGTCCCCAGCAACCTGAAGCTAACTGAAATGTCCCCGGAAATGCTGCAGCTGCTGTTGGGTAGCGAAGAGGACGTCGAAATGCTGACAAAGTGCTTTGAAGACTTGAGGAAGTGTCGTTCCAGGCACGCTTTCAACTTAATAAGTAAGTTTCAAAATATTCGGTGTGGTCGCTCTATTAAGTAGGGGTTCAGCTTTAGACAAGAAAGAAAAAATACTAGTTGTTCTCGATACAAAACATGGATCGGTTTTGAAAATAAGGATCTATTTCAAGGACAAGATCTAAATCAAATCTATAGAGTTTATGTTTCATTTATTTTCTGAAACTATTTAGAAAGAAGCTGGAAGGGTTTAAGAAGATACTACTATATTCAATAATTGTAACTAAATAGTTGAAACAGGAAGGAAGAAAGGACCCTTTAAATGGAAATAATGCTCACAATCAGAACTGATGCTATCTAATTTATATAAATGTGATAAACTTTAAAATTATTTCTGCCATTAAACCCTGAAATAAAATTACTGTGTGACACGAAATAAACTTAATTGTAATTGAAACATATGGCATATGAGGATTTACCATTCAGAAACTGAAAATGAGTGTTTTCAGTTGGAATGCGTCCTCTAGAGGAATTTCAGAGTAAGGAAGTTCTCGTTTTGCATTAATTCGTATTACGCTGTTCTTTTTATTTCATTTAAAATTTCTTCTTCCTGGAATTAAAAATTTTAATATAAAGTAAACAAACTGCATAAAAAGATTTAACTCCTGACGGAAAATTTCCTGTACATACATCGAAAATTTTGAATTAAAAACTGTAAACTTAAATCAAGGACTGCATAAAACTAGTTCGATCGATGACTGGCTCTATATAAAAAAGAAAGACGATCACGGAAATTCAAGTTACTGTTGTTGTTGCCACGTAGTTCCTAATTTTATGCAAGGAGAAATTGGCAATCCATGTACGTAAACGCTTTAACCAACCATATTTATTTTGTTGTGAAGACTAGAAAGTTTATTTCTTCTTATAGTACAGTACATACAATGAACACCCTAATACTTTACTATCTCAACCGGACGCCATTGGATCATCAGGCATGAAACTTATAGGAATGCATACTATATTTAGCGCGAAGTTCTTTTCCCTTAGGCCCTAACAATTATTTTCGTTTTGTTGAAGCATTTAACAACAGTTACTAGAAATTTTTCTAGTTGTAGACATTTCTGAATAAAAATTGGGGTATACATACATTTAATTACTTTGATCTTAGTATGTTATGGAAACATCTCAAGCGGCACAAAACCATTGCCCAAATGAACTTTTTCACCTGCGTAACGTTTAGAAAGACTTTTAAGAAAAAATGTATAAAATAATTTCATTATTGTTGATGCTTATTCTTACCATAAATAGAAAAGGTTTGGCATTTCACAAACATTATATGGTATACTCTTTTGTACACCTGTCAATAAAATAGTACGCTATGTCAGTATAGTGTTGAATTTAAAGATAATAACTGCTATTTAATTCTTCACTGCTAACATATATATATACACATACAATACTCGTATGGGTGACCGCTTTAGGCTAGTCCAAAAGATTACTGACTCATTGAATCGTCTAACAACCTTCTCTTCACTTGCAGAACAAGTACAAGAACTCGGGCTGGGGGGTCGGTGCAGCGACTGCACAAAAGAGGAGCAGAAACATGTGGACGACATGATCTACCAATTCATCAGCAACTTCATAGAAAATTACCCCACGCAGTGGAGGCGAATCATCCCCAACCTTGGGACTCTGCTGGTCAAGAGACGCCAGTGAGAGCGAGCAAACTGTTGGTTGTTTGAAGAAGCATCAAATTCTGGGTCATAGTGAAGGGTAATAGCTTGCCTTGGCAATCTTTTGTGTATTCACCAACAAATGGAATGATTTCATAACAACGTTTCGCCATCAGTGCCGAACATACGGAGAAGTGTACTGGGCTGGATGTGGGTCAGCTCGGCTTGGAAGTTACCCTATAATTTTTCTGGAGACGAAGAGGGGCGTATAGTTTTTCCTCATAATTATAACCACGGGCGATATTTACGGTAGCTGTCACCTGCGCACACGGAAACATCTCCGTTAAATTTACCATTTACAGGCATAGATTTCGTTAGGTTCATTATTGCGAGGATTAGGTTCCGAAAACTTCCCTAGTCGCCTAAAATTTTAGGTGTTTGATTTATACAAATACGTGTGTATATTGGAAATAGTGCAGACTTGCGCACATATTTTTGAGGATAAGCCCTCCCACCCCAACTCTCGATCCTAGAAATGCCACTGTTCAAAAAGTTAATGTAAATCTGGCTCTTCGTTAGATTTACCTCATTAACGGCAAGTACAAAGGTACCGTAATTTGAACGTCTCTGATCACGCAATAGTGAAAAGTTACCGTTATTGAGCTTCTCTGATCGGCCAATAGTGAAAAGTTACCATCATTTAAATTTCTCTGATCGGGCAATAGTGAAAAGTTACCGTTATTAAATTTCTCTGAACGGGCAATAGTGAAAAGTTGCTGGCATTAAATTTCTCTTATCGGGCAATAGTGAAAAGTTACTGTCATCAAGTTTCTCTGATCGGGCAATAGTGAAAAGTCACCAATTTCTCTGATCGGTCAGTAGTGGCTCTTTCAGAAAAGAGCATGCAAATATTTCTACGGCGACTTCAGTCGGTACGAACTCCCAAGGCGGGGCTTGTGGATAATGTAACAAAGACAGAAAGTTAGTGTGACACTTAAGAAGACTCTGTACAATTTTACTGAACTAGTATCCAACGAATGACCTCACGGACGCTAACGCAGGTTAATTCCAGCGTCACCACGCAACCAAGAACTCAGCAGTTAACATTCAGAGCAGAAAGTACGATGCATTACAAGCGCCCCAGCATCAGAAAATTAATATTACAGTTACTCTGAAGGGCTGACGTAGAGCTCGCTATGGCTCCTACGTGTTGCGCATAAACTAGGGGTCATGCCTTATAATGGAAGTCCGGAACTGTAAAGCGAGATCGCATTGAGCATTAGTGACGTGTTCGGAGGGGAAATATTCGGAGTGTTAGCTGTACGTGTTCGAAGACGTAGGTGCAC
The DNA here is from genome assembly GCA_001587735.2 of Parhyale hawaiensis. Taxonomy (NCBI): domain Eukaryota; kingdom Metazoa; phylum Arthropoda; class Malacostraca; order Amphipoda; family Hyalidae; genus Parhyale; species Parhyale hawaiensis. The sequence continues at coordinate 40,923,857 of LQNS02278094.1, read as the reverse complement.
TTCTAGAGAACTAAATGAATTCAGGGAAGTAAATATATTTACAATAGTGACTGGATTCTAAGCTGTACAAATATACAGTATATACATACAGAGACATTCATGGTAGTAGCTGAATACTGAGTTATTATGAGTTTGCAATAGTTATATAGTCTAGCACGATTATACTATTCACCTGTAGTGAATGGATTGGTGAAAGCGCTTACTCATCATTGGTATGTTTACACGGAAGTGGCAAGTAAAGTTTAAACTTATATACCTGATTAGTTAGTAGAGTGAGTGAACACTGGATAAATCTAAGAGAGAAAGTACAAAGGCGAATGTCAAAGTGTTCTGTGCGCCATCTTTAGGGGTCATAGGCTAAAATGCCTTCGATTTGGTCGTCAAAATCGATTTCAGCCAACCGCACTTGATTTAACTTATCAAAGTATCAAACAGGAGTTTTGGCTTCGCCGCTTTGGACCATGTTGCAGGTGTTTAAAAATACGGAATCCATTTTAGGAGCAAGATTGACTTTCTGGAAGGTTCAAGGGTAATCAGTTGAAGGTTTGCGCCTGAAACTCAATGCCAAGGGTCGGAGCCATCGCACTTGTCTATAGTTTCGGATAAGTCAAGCCCTGAAGGTTTAATTTCGCTGCCCAATCGAACATGCTCATATTCCCGCCTAATACATGTTGTACATATAAATGTTTAATGTTTTCTATAAAACTTTTTATCTCTTATATTTGCTCTTTATATATTTTGTATTAGACTTTAATACTGATGCAGTCCATAACATATAGTTGGAGAGCTAGCTGGCCATTTATATAATCATTCGACATGCTTAGCAGTTTCTGGGGTTAATGTGCCCAAATAACACAACGAAGAAGAGTTTAGTCTCTCGGGCAGCAGGGTCTAACAGAATGTTCGATGCCAACTGCACTACATATACAACGAAGAACTAGGATGTCTTGGTCCTGATGACCAAATGTGTTCGATTGCATTATTGGGTAGCAGTTACTCGTGAGTTCTGTGTGACGCGTGTGACAGCTCCTCCGCGGAATTGATAAGGTAATGACATATCTCGCTCACACAAAGTGAAATCTCACACATTGAAGTTTATAGTTGCATCTAAAGACGACAATCGACACAGGAGTCTGGTTAAATTTACATTTTGAAAGGTAGATATACTGTTACTGTAACACAATTTTTTTGTGCGTACTGCATTAGTAATCCAATTTTTATTGACCGTCAATTCCATTTAGACATGCAAGTAGCGGTTTGGCTTTGTGCTAAATTCTTCCGTAGCGCCAAGACCCAGACAAACTCTGCCCATGCAACTTGTGAAAAATGGTAAAAACAGAAAGCTTGGTTTGGGAAGCTTTGTTTTAATTTATAGCAGGAACACGAAGATCGTAATAAAATTCATTTATTTCAGGCAAGCAGTCCAGCTGGATTTGACTAAAATGTAATTGTCGGTGAATGCCGACTATCTGTTTGAGTTGAATCTATCATGTTTCGACGTTTAAGACACGAGTAAAGTATTATTTAGTTCCTGTATTTTTCTGACCTGTACTTTCATAAAGTCTACACTCTGATTGTATATTTCAAGACCGTTTGTGTCTATCAGTTACCAACTCCTCTTCCAGGCGTACCAAATTCCTAAAGCAGCATTTAATTGTGCTTGAGCGATCAGATCCTAGCTTGACTTTATTTTTTCGACTCATTCTTCTTCTTCTCTTTTCCTCCTCCTCCCTCCCTCCCCTGGAAGAGGGCCTGAGTTTAAGTCCCGGCGTCTCTCTGGTAATGGGCCTGTTGGTCCGTCTACTGCCAGCTATCTATTCTATTGTTACTTGTACTTCATATCAGTGCCATTTTATCTTCAAAGTATTCTCTAGCTCCTGTCAATGATTTTTCAGATGTTGTGTTGTTCTTCCGAGAATCTCAGTGACGATTACCGTGAACACCCAACGCTCAACGTAATAGCCAAGTTTCGGTAATAGATAAAACACCTATCAACTAGAGGCACTCTGAGAACGAATACCTCCTCCTCCTCTGAAACCAGGATGTCTGTATGGGATCATCATTGAATGTTGATCATCTGCACCTGTTAATATTCCTAACAATTCCTGCAAATTTCTTGAAAATCCTTTCATAACTTTTTGGGTTTTGTTTGTGGTAAACATAGAACAAAAATAGAGACAAACAGACCAATGGACAAAGAGGTCATCAAAAAAATATGGTTATGTGCTTGAAGTAAAATTTCTGACAATTTTTGTACATTTCATGCAGATCCGTCGATCATGTCTTGAGTTGTGTTACCAAAAAAGAGGCACGAACAAGCAAACAAACAAACAAAGGGTTGAACAAATCTTCACCAAAAGTTAATCATCACTTCCTCATAACATGATCTACGTAACAATACCCGTAAATACTGCATCGTAAAAATCAGTCCATAACTATTTGAGTTTTTTGGTGACAGACAGGCAAACAAACAAAAGGACAAATAGACAAACTCGGACAAAAGCTTAAACTCCTTGGCGGAAGTAATAAGTAGTTCGTTTATCTAGCAGAAAAAAATGACTACGTTGGGAATTAACTTTATGTGTTCAGCACGAATACCAGGCGCCTCACTTAATCGCATTGTCTCAGTGTTGATTAGCCATGCACAATGTACAAATATTATGTACATTTCTGAATCTCATTCTGGATACAGGGTACGCAGTTCATTGACAGTATAAGCGGTGCCAGTACGTGCTTTCCAAGTTTTATTCACTGCAGTTGTGCATTGCTCTATACTATATAGTGTTGGAGTTAGATTGAGCGTAGTAATGCTAGCCATAAACAAAATATTTTATGAACTATAAGCAATGTTAACCGTGTATTAATTTATGATATATTTACTACCTTTGCATTCAACAACCCCTTTGGAATGTTAACTTTGTTATCAGGCGGCAAACTTTTTGACCGCATGTGGAGACGAATTCTTCTCTCTGAACATTCTTTATTTATCGACAGCAGCGCCGATTCTAAGGCATTACGGAGTCGTGGATTGGGATAATTCTATTAAAACATAAAAACAAGTTTGTCTGGACCTTTAGTCATGAGCTTTATTTTCTAGTATCGGGACTTCAGACGTAGCCAAGCTACTTTTGGAGAGATTATAAGTACGATTGATTCAATTGCTGCAAGCGCGGCAAACACTGGGTACATATAAACAGAAAAATCAATGGACTAATAGGAAAATACACAGCGATCTTCATTTCAGGGCCTTATGCCGGGTTAAGAAAGTTAACCTCCACTGAATCCTTCATGTGCTGCTTAGTTCTCCGCAATAGCGAGCGTTACTTTATAGTCATGTGAAAGAAAAGCATCACCCGAATGGCGTTGTGTAGCGAAGGGCTTGAAATTAGATTTATCTATTTGGTTTATCAGTCGTGTAACTTCATGCGAGTGCAATATGAGTTCAATAAAGTATTGTTATTACTATTATTGTAGTTTATTTCCTCAGTGATGGATGTTATATACTTTAAAAATATATTTAAATACCAAACATATAATCAGATGTATTTAGATACCTAGATACCTTCGCATTTAAATATTGTATATCACTTCGTATACTCTTTGCATTTGCTTGAATTAAGATAAGAAGTTCCTAAATTTAGGGTAGACATCGTGTTAGTTAACTATATACCAGTGGCCTACATTTGATAACAGTAATTCTATATGCAGCTCCAAATTAGGTCGCATTTTCTTTAGGCACAGAGCGTGTCGTCGTCACGAGAGCAATGGAACACATTTCACCGCCCATAGTATCAACTTTTCTCAGTGCTTCAGATAATATTTCTGCCACGAGTAGAAAAAGTTTTGGCTTGGTGTTTTAGGGTTACGTACCCATGAGCTTTAGCTGCAGTATCTTAATGCTTGAAATTAAGATAACCGTTTATCACCTTCTTTTAAAATATATATATATATATTATATAAATTCACATATATAAAAAACTAAGGCCTAAATGGAAAAAGTTACATGAATAAAAAGTGTTTTTTTTTTCATTTTACATATTATGTGGAAATTTTTCTTTTGGGAAAACTACCTGAGGGAAAATTCAGAAAGATTAGACAAAAAATAAAAAATCAAAAATTTATAAAAATAAAATTTTAATTACTTATTCATCTAATACATAATTATTTTACAATTTTATTTGTATGTGAAGAATGTTAGATATTTGTAGGTGGGATTGTACTATAAATGAAACATGCCAAGGGCATTTCCTTTGGAAATACTGCAGTT
>LQNS02278094.1:40855398-40885263 GCA_001587735.2 Parhyale hawaiensis | reverse complement strand
GTGGTCTGCGATGGCCCTTGCTACAGACTGTCAAATATGTATAGCCGATGGCAGCGCATACTCTTACCAAACAGAGGTCAAACAATGAGCCGGAATGCTGTGTAACGTGTACTAAGGCCATCAAGCGCTCTCTGTATTTAATCTAAGTCTAGTGATAAGCTATGTTTAATATAACTATTGTACCATTCCTGTGAGTACCTAATAAAGTTAATTGATTGATTGATTAATCAAACAAAAAAAAAACATGCTTAGACTTTACTCATCTTATAAGGCCCCTACACACGCTCAAGTAAACTTGACTAGTATGCTTGCGCAAATGACTTGTACAAGCAAGCATGAGCGTGTGTATGACCAGACTTGCACAAGTATTAGACTTGCACAGTGACTCGAGGCTTGATTGAATTTGAATCATGTCCTCAAGCGCAAGTCTACCGTAGCGTGTGTATCGAACCCCCGCGCTTGATGTCAAGTCACGGTTGCAAGTTCTTCTAGTTCTGCACGAAATACATTATGCTAGTAGTGGGAGTGGTATTTCAAGTTTTACTGGGTTTTAGAAGTACTGTTGGCTATTTAATTTCAAATGACGACATCTGCCAACCAATATCCCAATACTTGATCAAATATTTGCGCAAGCATACTTATCAAGTTTGCATGAGCGTGTGTAGCCGCCTTAACTATAGTGCCGGAGGGCTCCTGCTGTGACTGAACGAGTTAAGAATTAAACATTCTGCAATTATAAGACTGGGAAGAAATGAAATAAGGGAATTTGTATTCAGTAATATATGTAACTCCTTCCTCTCTCGAGTATCCGACTCAGCAGTGACTAGTCTTCATGAAAAAAATATGGAAATAAATTTGAATTTTGTCAAGCAGCTATACTTTTTTTGGGAGATCACACCCAAAACTAATATGTCAAATTTCATTACACAGCTTTTTTTCCTAGAAATTATTCGAGATTCGAAGGAATTACACAATTTTTATCAAAGCCTCTTAGTTCAGCTTTTGCTATTCCTAAATTTAACGGGTTGATTTGCACAGCTGAGAGCACCCAGCTGAGAGCCCAGCAGCTGGTGAAGCTTGTGTTTATCTGCCCAGTCACCCTTGTCGAGGCTCTGAAGAGGAAGAGGGAAGTGTGAGACCAACATACACTACAGATCGAGTTGCTATATAAAGGACCCTCAGTTTACAGATTCCAGCAGTCTTGTGCAAGATTGAGTATATTGAACATGTGAGTACTAATACTATCTTTCGTTTGTGGAAAATATTAGTTCTGATGGATTTCTTAATCTAGATGATAATGAGAAAGAGATTAGCTTATTAAATTGCAGCATTTTATGCAACTTGGAAACATGGATAAAGAAAACTTCTGCGTAGAAGTTACCACACACTGAAATATTCTTGTGCTATTGTTCAGCTGATACATAAAGCAATCAAGTATAGTGAAGCAGAAAACATTGCTATATGCTCTAAAATAACATAGTAAATTACACTGACTAGGTAACGTAAAACGCTTCAATTTTACGTTTCAGAGGGAAATTGTTCACAAAAATGCTGGGAAAAACGTCATGGTGAAAGTGCAAGTGAAAAACGGATATTACGGTTACTCAAGTCATGGCAACACTACTGCAAGATTAATTTAATTTTTTTACATTTTAAATGTAAGCAGTTTAAGCTCTAGCCCTAAACTGTTTAAAAGCTGATCTCTACTATAAAAAGCGCTATTCAAAATGTCCTTTCACTAGACGCTGAATGTGAAAGGGCTAACACAAGCTCTACATATGTACCTTACATTCATTCCTTTTCTAGGTCTACCAACTCTTCGCCAGCATTCTGTCGTAAAAGTTCAAGTTGTTTTATGAGTACCAAGAACGTAACTACTGTAGAGCTGACTGATGTTGTTTTAAAAGCACTGCAAATACTTATTTGTATAGCAAATACGTATATTATTCTAAATAAAAGCCGCAATTTTCGTGGTTCTGCGAGCTCTTGAACGACCGTCAAATGTGTAGTGTACCTACGCAGTCAAAGTGACTTGAATCAGAAATACATAAATTACAATTCCAGACTTCCATATAAGTAGCTTGTGAGACATTCTTGAATTGCACTGTAGGGCAATTGCAAAAGATTTCTTTCAGCAGCCCGAATACATATAAAATGCAGCACAGTAATTACTGTAGCGTTCTTTTCTTATCAACTATCGAATTTCAAATTAGACTACCATCCTATGGTAGACGATGATAAAAGCAAGCTAGGGTAATTAATAATTGCTATATTAAATGAATTTATGGTGCCTCTGCCATTATTCAAATCTGAATCTAGAATATTTATCAGGGCACAACCTGTTCATGAAAAATAAACTACAGCGGAAAAGTATGTTAGACCAACGCTTGGTGAGCCCTGCATCTCCATGTTACGTATCCAGAGCCCTGATACACTACAAGTAGGCCAGTATGTTACGCTCCCTCCGGTGAGACGCTTGTGGTATCATATCAGGCAGATCACCATCGACCACGTCTGCTTGGCGTCATGTCTATCTTTAGCAGTTTGTTGGGGATTCCGTTAAGTTTGTGAGTCAAAACCGGTTCTATGCCTTGCACTCCTAAAAATATCGTAATGTGGTGACACCCTTTTCTTGAATAAACTGCGAATTAACTCTATGCTGACCAATAAGACATTGGTTTATCGTACGAATAGCATCGCTTGAAATCTTCTGCATGTACGGCGCAGAATAGTAAAGGTCGCATAGGAATGAAATAACACTGAAATAGGCATTTACTGAAATTGTGCACCGCACCTCCTGATGCCCTATTGCGCCCATGACCTCTGGTTGAGAGCAGTCATCATAACTTCTGCTGCTTGGATCCATTCTCGTTTTCTTCACAAAATAGCATGAGCCTCAATAATCGGTAACAATATTTAATTATATAATAAAACTTTTCGTGTATTTATTTATTTCGTGTCCGCTTTTAAGGAATTAGACAGACAAAAAATAGGCCAGGTTGTAGATTTTGTAATTGAGCTACGTTTTCGTAGAGATCAATGATCAGGTTGCAGAAGATGGTGAAGTCCTTTATCTGAATGCACTTCTTTCTTAAAACACTTCTTAAAATTTGAACTATATATGCAGCTTCTGGAGTCCGATTCTGTGTTTTTTCCCTCGGGTCACGACGAATAAATTTGGTAGATGATCAACGGAGCCCTCACGACGGGCAGTAGAGAACTATAGTTCACGGGCAGTAGACAATTAATAATTAGCTTACTGTCTTTCTCTCAGCGAGCAGATTTCGCTTCAGAGGCCAAAATTTCAGCACTTCAGTGCAGTAGATATATGAGTATGGAAAATAGTATCAAGGATACGGTGCACTAACATTGCATATAAGCCGACTGTAATGGCATTCAAGTTTATTGTAGTGTTTTCCTCAAGATTTTACTTTAGAAGACGCACGTTTAATTAAGAAAGAGGATAGGGAACGTAAAAGAAGAAATGAGACTACTACAGTCTCAAGAACGAAGACGAGCTACCAATGCAGCACTTATGCAACACAATGACAAGTAAGACTTGAAGCAGAAAGACTGCAGATGGGAATAAAAGCTGCTAATAAACCTGAGCGGAAAAATGTGGAAACGGTAAGTCAGAGGAGCGCGAAAATATATCGATTGCGTGAACTTTTTCACTCACGGGTCCACTAGTTAACTAATAAATCACTAAACATACAGCAAGTGAACTATCAATATCTATAGAAATATTACTTCGCATTGACATTAGGCTAACCGATTAGCTCATTTACACGATCAAGCAAGATATCGATCACGAACCTTGGAATCTTTCTCCTCCTCTTCCTGGCCAGAAAAAGAACGTACAGTTCTGTTCTTATTCAGTCTTAGGATTCTTTCTTTTGAAGATCCTTAACATGAAAATGATGAGCATCGCAACTGATACATTGCATAACAAACCTCTTCGCTCTACACAACATCTAACAACAATTTCAAGCTAGTGTTCACTGCATTGCAAAACAGCAAATATACATGCACCTTGAAATTCATTGCACTCGATTTCTGTTGGCCTTCGTGCGCCACTTAACAACTCGAACATCGTGCGAAATAAAAATTCATAATGTAGAGCTTATTAGATAAAAAAACCTTCCCTTCATGGTCCCTCAGGTCGTTCCTGAGACTAAGCACAGCGGTGGTAGCAGGACTGGCGCTGGTGAGAACCGCCTCGGCCATGTCGGCGGTGCCTGAGGGACAGCTCCGCACGGGCTCCCTGTCTGACCTGCCCCCCGACGTCTCCCTGCTCGATCTCAGCATTAACGACATCGACAATTTTCTCACAATAGAAGCTGAAGTGGAACTCTTCACCGAGTGCTTCATTGACTTGAGAAGCTGCAGATCGGCGCCAGCTCGTAGCCTGATCAGTAAGTTTCCTTTCCTGAATTTAGCCTAAATTCGCAAACCTATAAAGTCCTTACTTCAGGCAGACGCAGTCAGTCCTTGGGAATAGACCAAGAACACTTCAGTAACAGGCTAACAGCGCGTAAATTTTTGGTCTTTTTAGAGATTCTTATAATGTATCGATCTTATATTTTCACTAAGAATCGCACGTAGCGCTATTATAATATTTAAACTTGAATGGTTCTTCTTGGTATCGTATCGGTAATCCGTCTGCTTTAGTTCTTGTACTGCAGCCAGCCTGTTGACCATAATTATAATCTGCATGCGATCACTCATTCATTGGTAACTTATGCACAAAATGTTACCGTTTCCTGTGAGAATTATTCAGAATAACTTCCAGATGAAGGCGCTGGCTCTATCTACGTTTACGGTCTCTATTTAGCAGTTAAATTATATCAGTTCTCACAGTAAATAATATGGAATGTTAGAGGTAAGAACAGGAAGGATTGCTGCTTTTGTACTAATTTAGTATGGTGTTTGTAGCACCTGTGAGCTTATGAGTGGAGGAATAAAAACAGGGCTTGGCGAAAATGTATTAGCTACGTCTTTTTTAACAATTAGCTATGAGTTTTTATGGCCTGTAAATTGTCTTTGGAAGGTATGTGATCACAGGCCTTCACTCGTTTCCATCTTCAGGCAGAAAACTGATCTGTGATATGGACCACTTTGGCCACAATGATTTACATTCGATAATATCAGTAATTGGAACATGTTGCCCTGCTAGCTGAAATGTCATCTTGACAACTTGTATCATAATTGTACTGTGTAAATGAAAAGGCAGCAAAGCTGCTGGTGGTAAAGCTTGCCATAAACTTGCCTGGACAATTGGCCGTAATGCCTTTGAGCAGTTCTGCTGGGCGGCAACAGCTATATCACTAAAAAAATCCTGGCTTTTGCAAACGTGCTCTAAGCTCTAGAACAGGCTATCGCAGTGCTGTATCAGCACGTTTAGGCGTGTATTTAACCTACCGCACGGCAAAGCGTGCTGGACCGGCTACGCGTTCGACTTTCTGGTATGTTTCGCGCTTGCACGCCAAAGCGCGAGGCGTGTCCCACGCCCCTGAGCGTGCAAACGTCGGAGAGAAGGAAAACATGCGTGGTTGTATTGAAGTCAGTGAGGAGTAAGAAATTTCTCGGGTTAAATGAAGTATGAAGTATGTAAGCACAGAATATATCACTTTAAATTCAACCCGAAAAATCACTAATCCTCACGACTTTAACACATCTTCTCCGACGTTTGCATGCGTAGGGGCGTGGAACGCGCCTCGCGCTTTTGGCGTACAAGCGGGAAATATATCAGAAAGTTCGAACGCTTGATGGATCATCACGTTTTGCTGTGATGTAAGTTCTATGCACGCCTAAGCGTGCTCATACTCTACAGCGGCAGCGTGTTCTGCAGCTTAGAGCACGTTTGCATAAGCCAGCATTGTTTTGAGTGTAGGATGGGAGAGCTCACGTATGCTTAATAGGATATAAGTCCTTTATATCCCACCATGTGGCCCATGTTGTGCAACATGTGTGCCTCCATGATGTCCCTATTAGAGTCCTCCACCAGGTTGTCTCCCACCTGTGCGTACAGTGTTAACTCAGGAATTGCCACCTGTGCGTACAGTGTTAACTCAGGGATTCCCACCTGTGCGTACAGTGTTAACTTAGGAATTCCCACCTGTGCGTACGGTGTTAACTCAGAAATATCTTCATTTGCAGAAGAGATCTTAAGCCTGAAGTTCGGCGGGGAGTGCGAGCGGTGCACGACGGCCGAACAGGAGCTGCTGCACAAGAATATTTTCCACTTCATCGACAACTACAGCAAGCAGTACAGGTCGCACTGGCGCAGAGTGGTGCCTCGTCTAGGATTTTTGTTATCTAAGTCGTAATTTACTATACTGAAAATAGCGCTCCTGTTATTAATATATCTCATGAAAAGAACTAAATGATAAAAACTGCGGTTGAGCTCTTTTCTAAAAACGCCAAATAAATCACAACAAACGGAGGTTCATCTTTTTTGTTAGAACGAATTTCTTAATAAAACCTGACAATCTGTTGTTTAACTATTCCCTAGAAAAATTTCCTGTACTTACAGTAGCATAGCAAAGCTACGGTTGCTACGAAAATAAAAACAGTACCAGCTAGAACACTCTGAGAGCGCATGCCTCCGCCACGCAAGGTAATATTAACGAAAATTTCCAATTGGTCCTGAAACTAGGATTTTTTTATCCTCACCAAAATTCGGTAATCTGTGTCTCTTGACAGCAAATAACAGTTTCTGTAACGTTTTTGAAGATCTGTTCATAACTTTTTGCAAATCATATTGTTCACGAATATTCTGACAAATGTTCGTTAAACACACGAACGGACCAATCGATCATCATCAAAATTTGGTCATTTACAGTATATCTTTTAACATTTCTGACAATTCCTGAAAGTTTCATAGGATTCGTTTGTAGTTTTCTGAGCTATGCTGCTGAAAACATAAAATCAAACATAGATAGAGACAAACAAATTAACAAATAGATCATCTCAGAAATTTGGTCATTTGCTCTTATGACATTACTAAAAGTTCGTGCAAATTTCATGGAAATCCGTCCACAAATATTCTAATTATGGTACCAAGAAAAAAGAGCCAGACAAACGAGCAACCAAACGGTTAGACAGATCTTTACCGATAGTAACAGTTCATGATCTGTTCCTCCGAACTTGGCTAACAATCCCGGTAACTTTAGTGAACATCCTTCCATAACTTTTTCAGTTACCTTGGTGACAGAAAGAAAACAAACTCGACAAAACATTACATCCTCGGTGGAGGTAATTATACTCATTGCCATCGTATATTCTTCTTTTCATAATAAATTAGCCACGAACAAAGATGAAATCTTGTGGACATACGTTTCATTGCTTTATTTAGCCGAGTTTCGGTTCATAAGAAAATGCTTGCTGGCCCACGATAATGAAGTTCATGTCGAATCAGTAATGATATTAATGTTTACCCATGATATAACTCACTCTGTTCCTGTCTGCATGAGCTAAAATCTGTAAAATTTAGTATTTCTGTAATTGCATATTCGTCTATAAAAATTTTAGAGATGCTCTTAAGTTTGTATTGCAAGGAACTTCACGTCCAAAAAACAGATAGGTCTTATAGATAACTTATTCGCTATTCTCACATTGGGTATTTTTACCCCCGGAATTTAGTACACCTTTGTAATACAAGTATCCAGCTTCGTCCTGTGCTTGTTGCCACAGTATTAAGTCTTTTGTCCTCGCTAATGAATATTTTTAATGCCTATACAAATGAAATAATCACTTATAGAGCTTTTGTTATTGTGGATTGTTTATGCTATAGATGCAAGCTCCTTCGATAGTGTGCTCGAGACAAGCTAGTTTCTTATTCTTATTCCATTCCTCGCTAACTACATACAAGTATACAAATAACACACAGCTATAACATTTTTAGAGACAATCAAAGTTTTTCCTCCATGTGAAGATTATTCCGCCCAATGGAAGCGAAGGTGCGGCATTAGTAGCATTTTGAAACACGTTTGGCTGAGGTCAACATACACTATGAAATGCAGAAGCAACTCTCATTACCGTTAGAAGATTTCGCCTGGTGGGTTTTTACTAAACTGGTGATAACCAAAACCGCACCACCAGCCTGGCATTAGCTTATTTCTTTAGTAGGTAAATGCCGATGACGCCGCGATACTGCTGGGCTATTGGAGCTGCGAGCAAGGGACTTAGAAGCACTTATGCAAATGAGTGTTGACGTTATCAACACAACCGCATGGGCCGAAGACACTCCTAGACAAGCGTTTTCAATTCTTCCAAGTTTTTCCTTGACCACCATCGTTTTTACGTGATTCGTCAGATAACAAGTATTTTGGGAAAAGTCTATAACATGGAAATGTCGTACAGGTCAAGGTACAGGAAAAAAAGAAGCAGTCTGTCATCTCTCCTACAGCCGCCGCGTCAGTAGCTACCGACTCAGAGAAGGGCACTCATTTAGATTTTAGGGGATTACCATTAACTTTAAGTAATGTCTAGCCATTATGGATTTTTAGTTCATGTATTGGGAAATATTAGGCTTCTGTGTGAAACTTCTGATTCCATAGGGGTGGCGGCGCCACTGACTGACACGACGAGGACAGGTAGAGCTAAACCAAAGTTGGTTTGACTTCTTCAGAATTAATGACTATATATAAATATATATAGCGTTGATTTCACCGCTTTCAGGTGCTCACCTCAGATTAGGAACCCTTGATAAGATCCAGACCTAATTCATGCTCCATAATATGAAAATTTTGGCCATTTCATGCCTATTCGTATTACCGCTAACGCTTGCGCACTTCAAGAAGCGAAACCAACGATCTTATCGGAATTTCCCGGCAACTCAAGAGGAGAGAGTTTAGCTTAACTTGTCTTCGCCGTGACAATTGCTGATATGAAGTCTCGAGACATTATTTTTTTCTATGATTTAAAACAATTGTTTCGTGGCAATGTAAAGCATATGCCCACGGTAAAAAAAAGTTCAGCAAAAATTGAGCGTGAGTTATATTTTTGAGCATCACCTAGTTTCTTTTTGTCTTCGAATATTCAGGCTGAGACAGGCACTTACCTGTCCACTTACGATTCCGATCTTTTCGGTGTCACAAAAGAGCTTATTGATTTTCCCTTTCTTGACCTCCACGTATTTGTCAAATATTATTGTGCTTGTGAGATTTAATCGCTTGTCATGGACTTTGTCTTGAGGAAGCCATCCATGCACTGCTCAGAAATTTCTACCCTGTTCATTATCACGCGAGAGGCGCATGTAGAATGGGTAAAACTTTCCGTCAGGAACGTTCTCCAAAATCGGACCAGGAGAAAAAGCTTATAGGAATATTCCACCATCGTTGTCTCACTTGTAAACGGCATCTGATGAACAGCTACGGAAGATTCCACGATCATTGACGAATTAAGTTCAACAGACTGCCTCTCTGTCTGCCGGAACACTACTATTCTGTGCTCCATAGGTATGAGCGTTAGACGCTGCCTGTTTGGTAACAATGGAACAAGAAAGTTTGAAAATACGTCACTAACGTTTGACACTGACGTAATACGTGAGAAAAAGTTAAGAAAAGCTCAATGTTAACGAAAATGGGAAACTATCACGCCAAGAATCACCGAGCATAGTAACGACTAAGTGTGTAAAGAAAGTTTTGAGGCTGACATTAATAACTTTTGGTTGAGTTGAAATTTCAATTGCACCCTGTTTGCTCCAGAGTTTTTGTTTTGGAGGGACACCGAATTCGGGAGCAGGTAATTAATTTACCACCAATTAAATTTACCGCCTGATAATTTACCTCCGAAACAATGCATCGCCTAGTAAATTTATCGCATGCTAAAAGTATTGAGAGTTTAAATGTTTGCGAATAATTGTATAGTCACTCAAGTGATGAGTTTTTGCAACGCGATCAATTTACACTAAACCTTAGGCTTGCCCTCATCCGATCAGTAGAGGCTTTTCAATATTCTTCATTGTTCTAAAATAGCACCATTAGATTAAATAGCTGGCAGTATATGGAACAATAGACCCATTCCCAAAGAGCAACCAGAACGTACACTCCGGACCTCTATAAGTTATATGAGTGTCTTTGATGCTAAGAAAAGGCCACAGGGACTCAAGTCTGGTGAATATGGCCAGTGAATGCCCACAACAATGTTGCTGCTTACCAAACTGTGCGTGGCAAGCAGCACTGTCCTGATGCTGCTTCCAGAAATTCTTGCATGAAGTTTTGACACACTCGAAAACTCTCTCCACATCTTCAATTCGTCGATCAGAATCTAAACAAAAGTAGTCTTTTCCAAATTCGATATTTCCTCGATTATTCTGAGAGTCAATCGCTTAAGAGCCCATATTATTTCGACATTTTCATCACTTCTTGCAGATGAAGGCAGACTTTTGGAAGGTTCACCTTCAATAGATCTAGATTTTCTGAAACTGCCTTGATACTATATAAAATATTAATTTCCACTGGTCTGATAAAGTTTAATTAAGGTCTTAATTGCACTGTGTATGAATCTGAAGTAAAATTTGATGATTAGTATGTCTTTGCTTGAAATTGCTGTCAGTTTGCTTCAAATCGTAGTACAAAATGGGTGCACGAAACCAATCGCTAAGGACCATTTGTCGACAAATCGCCTTAATACAGGCACAAACTGCACATAAGATGTTGACCAGCATTCCAGCCAAACGGCTAGTCACAAGTTTTACCAAATAGCGTGCACCACGAGGAGTCTGTACGTTACTTACACATAGATCGTAGGCCAAAAGGATATATTAGGTAGAGTATTGAACCTAGTTGAAGTTTGGTATGTGACGTTAGGTGCGATAATTCTTGGTAGTTTCGTAGGTTTTATGTATTAAATTAGGATTACAATATAGTAAGCTAAGGTTACGACACTATAGTAACGCTTGAGCGGAAAACTAAAAGAATCCTTTCCCCTTAAGCACAGTCGTACCGGGGACTTTCAGCAACCAAAATCTGCTTGTTTGCTGGTGATGTGTGTGGGGGGGGGGCGTTGCTGCGGAACGGTTTCGAGACAATGCAATACTTTGCAAACGTCATTTAGTCCACAAACTGTAATTTATCAACATGAAAACACATGGTAAACTTATAATTTTAAGCACTTTCAGCCGCCCACTTGATTTCCATCGAAATGGCAATCACTTGAGGTTTCGACCATGTAAAAAAGGCTCTTTCTCTGGAACTGGAAAGCTTAATTTTTTATTTTGTCAGGAACAATTTTTATTTATAAAAAAAAAAAGACTAAATGTCTAACCAAACTTTTTTGCAGTTATTTTGCGATCTAAAACTCTTAGATAAAAACCACTGCACCCTCGAGACAACAGTTGCCGGTTGCCAGGGCTCGCAGTTTCGCGATTGCTGCCCTTCTAAACTCTGTGAAGAATTTACCTGAGGAACGAATTTAGAAGGCAAGAGCAGGGCTAATTTTGTTCTATTTATGTATTCTGGCAGTTCAAGGCAAATTTCATCCAATTTCCCCTGCTAGCACTGCACTGGTGCAGCTTAGGTTCTCTTCCATACATATTAACATAATGGCAATAGCTCTTAGAGGGCCGGAGCCTGAGTCCCGGCTGGTCTCTGGGAATCAGCCCGTTGGTCCGTCTACTGCCTGCCAGCTATCTAATTTAATCATTAACCAATTTCTTCACTTTACATAAAACGTAGACGAGTATAGCCTTCATTCCCACAGTAAGCAAGTTGTCTGGGCTTCTATCCACAGCTATTTCAACTCCAAGAAACTTTACCGGAACACAAGTTCAGTGTGTAAGCATTGTCTGCTGCGGCAAGCTTGGCGTTCAACGATTTCTTCCCGTCAGAATTATGCAAGCTATCTCTGTTGTGCATAATTAGAGCCTTACCATCTGTTGCCTATTAACAGGAGATTTAGTGATGGGTGTGACGGCTATAAGTTCCTTATTAGACTGATTTCAGGGAAAATTTCACTTTTAGTTATTGTTGGTACACATTACACCATACAATAAAAACCGTCACATATCAATTTGTTAATTACCTCCGCCAAGAAGGATTTGTCTGTCTGTGAATCTCTTTGTCTGTCTGTCATCAAGATAACTCAAAAAGTTAGGAACGGATTTGGATGAAATTTACAGGGGTTGTTAAATATGTTAGGAGGAAAGATAATTGACTTGTGGTGAAGATCCATCCTTCCGTTTGTTTGTTTGTTTGTCTGCCTCATTCTTGTCAATGCCATAATTGAAAAATTATCGATGAATTTTCATGAAATTTACATGAGTTGTCAGGTTTATTACGAAGAGTAAATGACAAAATTTTTGTGATTATCTGTTGGTTCGTTAGTGTGTTTGTTGCTGTGTTTGATTTTTTGCTTGTTAGCGCAATAACCTAAAAAAATTGTCACTGGATCTTCATGAAATTTACACGAGTTGTTAGTAATGTTGAAAGACAAAAATGATTAAATTTTGATGAAGATCGGTTGTTTCGTTGCTATGTTTCAACTATGTTTGTGATAATGATTAGCAGCATAACTCAAAAAGTTATGAGCGGATCTTCAAGAAAATTGCAGAAAGTGTTAATATTATTAAAAGGCACAAGTGATTAGATTTTGGACTTGATACAAAGCATATCTTGGTTTCAGTGCCAATTTGAATTTTTCGTTACCTTTGGCTTGCTTGGCGGAGGTGTCCACCTCTCAGAGTACTCTAGTCTGTTTATTTGTTACTTGGTGAGCTTCAAGTATCAGCAGTAACCGTAGTTATAGGCTAGCCAGGCAAATCATATCTTCGGTACGGCAGACGGGCTAGCCATTTACTGCGGATAGATGTTAGCCAATTGAAAGGAAAAATTTGTTTTTACTTATTATACGCCTGTTCTCTGATAGGGAAGCCCCCCCCCCTTCCCCAGGTTAAGAACCTCTGGCCAAATGTTTGTCAGACCATAAGTAAAAAAAAAGTTACAGATTGGCCTTCAAGAAAATTGCCGAAACTAGTTTTCCTGTCATGAGGCACAAATGACCAAAACTTGGTGTCAATAAAAGTGAAATTCTAGTTTCATGATCAATTTGATATTTTCGTTAACACTGCCGTGCTTGGAGGTGGAATGCGAGTAGTGGGTAATGATGCGAGCTAGCACTTTTTAAGGGTAGGTTCCCCTCGCGCTGCCGGGTCATCGCGCCGCCCCTTCCGGTTTCCCAGGCCCCGCCCACTCCGGTTAGCGCCCCCCCCCCCTGACCCCCTCTAAACTGGAAGTGCATTGGCCGTTATAAACCGGAAGCTCACGCGCGAAGGGAGCCGCGAGGGTAGGTTACCCTCAAAAAGTGCTATCTCGCATCATTACCCACTACTAATGCGTTCTCAGAGTGCTCTAGTTATTAAAGTTGACAGGTGCAGCGTATCCTTCATAACCGAAGTATATGCGGTGCACTCAATGCCTAGCGAAGAGACTTCATCGCCAATTCTTTGTCATCATTTTCACTGCAACATACAATAGTGTTTAGATAATTTACCATTGAACAGTATTTAAAGACTGTTCCGTTTATCTATTCCTTTATTGGGAATCTTTTTTCACTAACCATTTGGTATATACCTATCAGCTTTGCGATATTTCCGTAGACTGTATTTATAACCATTCCATTCCTGTATACTCGAATAGGAGGCAGCCAGTCACGAGATGTTTATTGACTACACCTGTTGGTCAATTTGAAGTACGATATTTATATCTGATGTAGGTTTGCCAGCACTAAGATGTGCTCTGCTGAAATAAAATTGTAGGTCCTCATCTATCTCTTTTGATTGTGTGCACCATAGTTGTAGCCTGCAAGTGGATACCGTAGTGATTCCAAATGATTTAGCGTGATTCCGAAGCTTGGATATGATAGTTTCAGATAGAAAACCACGGGACGAAGTGTCAGTTGGAAGTAAATATGGCGGGCGAGTCACCCTTGCAGTTTGTGGCCTAAAAATGAAAGCCTAAAATGTGAAGTAAGGCTGGCGTGAGTCGTACGTAGTCTGCTGTAACACGTTATTAGAAGTCGCTCCGATAACAGAGACTTGTTCCAAAGTCTGCAATATTCTAAAGAAGCATGAATGAGGGCCAAAATCTACTAATGTTATTACATTTTAGGGCTCACTGTCTTTAACTTACGACATGTTTACATATGTCGGGAGAAACGCGACTATTGGACCCCACTCTTCTAACTGCAACACGCAATAAACAAGCCTCTGTGTGGGCTACCAGTGAGAGAGCTCGTTGCCTGCTACAGAACTTGGGCTCTCACGCACCAATAATTGGGGCGCTGGAGCTCCGTAAATGCACTTACAAGTGGTAATTGTCAAACAGTGACATGCAATGCGAGGCAGGCTTTACAAGTTTGCGTCAACTTCTGCAAACTTAGGGTTTGGATTCCATTTTGGGTTACATTTTAAACTAGAGCACCCTGAGAGCGCATACCGCCGCCAAGCAAGGCAACGGTAACAAAAATATTCAAATTGGCTCTGAAACCATGATTTTCTTTATATCAACTCCAAAATCTGATCATTTGTGCCTTTTGATAGTAATACCAGCTTGTGCTATTTTCTTGAAGATCCGTTCATAACTTTTTGAGTCATGCTGCTAACAAACGTTATAACAAACATGAGTCAAACATACAAACGAACTGTTGCGCTAACACACATAAAGTTAAACACAGCAACAAACATACGAATGAACAAACAGATCATAGCAAAAATTTGGTCGTTTACTCTTTGTGATATACCTAACAACTCGCGTAAATTTAATAAAAATTCGTCTAAAACTTTTTGAGTTAGGGCATTGAAAAAAATGAGGCAAACAAACAAACGGATGAACGGATCTTTACCAAAAGTTAATAATCTGTTCCTCCTAACATGCATAAAAATCCCTGTAAATTTCGTCAAAATCCTTCAATAAATTTTTGGGTTATCTTGGGGACAGACAACGAGGAAGACAGAAAAACAGACACACAGACAGAAACAGAGACACACAGACAGAAAAACAGACACACAGACAGACAAACCCGACGAAAACATAACCTCCTTGGCGGAGGTAAAAATATTCCTAATCATAAGCTACCTTATTTGACTGTCCTAACGCTGTTCCAGTATATCTCAGTAAAATATTTTCTAACTAACGGATCTTCGATCAAAAATCAAGATTTTTATAAACAATGTTAGGAATGTATTAATGTGGGAATGAATTCCAGTTATATTAACTCGTCATCGGTGAGGAACGACGGTTTCTGATATTGACGAGATTTATTTTATTTTTTTTTTGCTCTAACTACAGTCAATTACATTCAGGTAAAGTTTACATTATTTTTTGCTGAGATCCTTATGTTAATTGAATGCAGGAAAGTTTCTAGTAATAAGCATGACCGGACCCTCGTTGGAAAGGTCCAATTTTGACTAGACAATCAAGTGCGCTGCAGTCTATTCTTCTGACGAATACCAAAATAGCATGTATGGATTTTACAGTTTTTAGTACCAGCAGCTGTATATATCTCCAACCTATAAAAACGCAAGACAGCAAAAGGCCTGGAGGGTTTATTATTCCTTCGTTTGAAAAGAAACTCTTTGTCAGGTAATACAGGCGTTCTGGTACAGAGTTCTACATATTTAGTCTATAGCTAAGTAAAAAAAAAGACGAGTAGAGGCGAAACCTTTAGCAAGCACGAAGCAACATTAGCGGGTAATCTGTTACAGCAGAAAGCTCTAACTTTCCCTGATTATCACTTCCGAGAGGCATTGAAAGACATATTGATCTATTAGCCTGGGAGTCAGTACGTGGTGTCACTCTTATTATATTCGGTCCCGTGAGAAAGAATGAGCGGGATTCCACATATTATGTTCATTGCGCTGTGGATGCCGTCGAGATTAACGTTTCTCAAGCTGTTGCAGTTAAGATAACTATAGTATCGCATTTTACCATTGAGGGGATAATCAGTAATTCCAACGGGGAACAACTTGTGCGCTGAAGTAGATGCCTTGAATTCTACCTAATGCACTGAGAGACTTCAGGGACCTTCAGTTTGCCACGTTTAAGCTTCGTAAATACCTGTTGCCATGGTAGCGGCCTAAGCAACCACGCCCACCACGTACCAATTTTAAAGGCAAACAGGCTACTTCTGATAGCTATATGAGTCCTATAGTTAGTAGGAGAATATCACTAAAATTTGCGCAAAAGAGGAGGGGAGGATGTATGCCTATGGTATACCCACAGGTTCAGATTGGTAAGATAAGATCAGGTTATTGTAGATATGGTTAGGCAAGGCAATCATATGCATGGGGTTAGGAAGTTATAAATACTTTGAGAGTTAGTGTTAATTTGGTCATGATCTACGTAAGGTTCATCTAGATTATGTTAGGTTAGGTAAAGTTATGCAACTGACTCAGTTGAACACATGTTCTAAACTCTAATTAAGTACATATATTCGTACATGCCTCTCACGAGATGCGCTTGCATTGAGAAGGTGAGAGCAAGCAACCGCTGGTTCGAAACGGCGGCGCCCAGCAGATTCAAACCTTTGCTTGCTCATAAAAACGTCATGTATTAGGACTATCTTCTTCATGATTGACATTATTTGCCTTGCCGATTAAACGTTTCTGATTTTGATTCTAGTTTTCAAACAAATATATCAGTACAGCTCGATGTTTCTAACCGTACATTGTATGTTTTAGTATATGTTTTGAGAACAATTAAAGAGTAAAGGAGTAAAGGTTGTGTAAATTCTGCCCGTCAGCTCGTACGAGTTTGCAGTACAGGCGTGAAGGTAAAATGTTCAATAATAATGAAGTTACTATTCGATCTTTGATCTTCGAATTCTTCCATGAATAAAAATTTTTCAACAATAAAACGGTAAGAGAGACATGCATATTAAGCCATCAGTGGGTTCCATTTTCCCCGGTACAGTTTGCTTGGTAGCCAAGCTTTTAGTTCCTTATTTCACTAAATATTCGTAACATGTCAATCAGTAAATGGGATTCCTAATCCCAGAGGGACAAGTGTCATCCGTACGACACATCTTTCATGTCTTACCGAATGCATTTTCTACCCCGTTTCTGATAACCCACCTGCCACCAACTCAACTATATTCCCCTGATTTCTTGGATGGATGTGAAGGCGTTTGGTTACTACGTAATATTACTACACAACAATAACAATTTCCATACCATCGTACAGTATTGGACATCGGTTACGAAAACCTAAAATAGATACACCCGTAGATATATGTTAATTTTAACATGGAAATCTGTATATTCTCTGCTCTAAAGAAAAAGTTTACTCGAGCAGTGCATCCTTCCGTGTTCTCAACATAATAAGAAGAGGTGATCATGTCCAGCCTGCCATGGGGACCATCCATTAGGTTTAACAGCTCTCGCGATACCAGCTGAGTGCCCTGATCGCTGGGCTCGATACCACTCATGACTCTACCTAAAAAAGAAAGCAACCGAAAAACAAGAGCCCCATAAGTATATAAATGGAAGATCAGCTTATATGAGGTCGCAGACGTAACCTGAGGCATCCATAGGAAACATGTAAGTTGGGGACATTCCAGAAGTAGCGTTACCCTATAACCGGCGTTCTTTGCGATTCTGAAAATTTCTCGTCCTAGTTTCAGTATAACCAAACGAACTAAAGCAATTTTCAGAATTACTGTTCGTTTTAGGCATATCATCCCTGAGTGGCGTTGAAAATTTCTGAGATATATTCCAGTGGCGGCTCATGGCTACTAATGTGAGGGCGCTGCAGAGTTCCATACTACCACGATATTTGGGAATCTTTCTCTTCTGACGTTACCGTAAATAATGTTAGTAGTCATCCTCAAATTATTGAAATGATTGCACTGGTTCTTTTCTTTTTTCCAAAGTTAATGAAAAATTCATAAAGGATGCTATTAATCGTAACACGCCATATGACATTCATTTCATGGGAAGCTTTTTAAATCCGTAAAAAAATAGATTTTCAAAATTTTTTGTTGAAGTTTAGCCAAATGTTTTAGTATGTAATTGATGAAAGTATAGTGTATTAAAACATCATTCTTTTCGTACATCTTAGTAAAGCAAGAATAATAGCAATCCATAATTCCTCAAGAACGGTAACACAAATTATTAGGCATCATTGCTTTTTTTTAGAAAATGTACCAGATGTCTTGGGTTAATATCTTGATGAAAAAATGACCAAAAGATTAAAAATTCGTAGGATACTTCTCGCGAGTGCAAGTCTCCATGTCCTCAATGCCATCAAAACTGACATTTCATCTACTCTACATAGACCGGAAGAGTACTTGATTCTTAGGTCTGACGCTGGCGGCCAAAAGTCGGCAACGGAATAATGGGAATTTCTCAAGAGCTATTTTTCCCCCTATCTAATACTGAAGAAAAAAATTCCAAGGAACCCAACATTTTTCTTACGGAGAAAGTATCTTGGATACGGTGGGGACGCACTTGAGCGCTTGTTGCATGAACGTGTCTGGACTTGTTCATAAAAGCTCTTGCGAAAATCCCATTTTTTCCATTTTGGCCGCCAGCGTCAGAGGCCACTTGGACCTAAGAGTCAAGGACTGTTGCGGTCAATGTACTGTACATACAATTTCATGCATAAATTTTCCATAAGTAGTAAGAGCATAGTACTCTACCCTTCGTATTACAAGCAAAACGCAATGATAAACACAACTGCGTATGTTCCTTCTTCCGTGACTTCCCCAAGCCACGAAGGCTGGTCTTCACGGTTCCCATCAGTATTCGGTAAATCTTCGACCAGCGATTACAAGTTTGTTTTGAAAATCAAAGCGAAGATGTAGTGGAAAACAATATTATGGTGACGCAAAACAAGATAACTGGATGGTATTTTGAACATACCTGAAAAATTTAAAGGCTGAATTCACTGAAAACTAAATGGTAAACTTCGTCGAAGTCAGCACAAAATATTGGTTTTCGCCTGAAGTCGTGCCACTGCAACTTCTTTGTAACCATATTTGATGCCTAAATACAGTAGTTAATAATAATTATTTTCAATCCCTATAGTTTATCAGTTTATTCTGTCCTAAATTTTAAGACACGTGTGCTGTCTTTTTCGTGGAAATTGCTTACTTACTATGGTATCACTGGCAGTGTGACACAGTTTTTCGCTAATAATTCGTAAACGAATTGTCGGATCACTATGATATTTCAACACAAAGCCTTTTACAACCCTGCCTAATTTATGGACTACATAGCATATTGCTATAAGTGTATACAGAGATGTTTACAACTGTATGTATATTAGGCCTATATTAAGCTGAAGCCTGGAAGTCCCGTTTACACGTTCGAACGACGACCCAGTGTGGCCGCGTTGTCGAGATGAAATATCTGTAGACCGGAGCCGAAACATTTGTATTTCGCCAGAAATATCTGTAGATCTAAATACTTTCACTAACGTTTCTTGTTCGTCATCTGTCCATAAATTATGTTACAGACCGTTTCAAACTCTGTGAGTGATACGGCCTATGACAAACTATACTCATCGAACTATTATAGGTTCTAGCAAATACCAATCTACGGAAGCCACATTCGACAAACACAGAGAACAGTGACGTAACTCTATATAATATTAATATAATTATTAAGGAAGCCATCCCATTTGAAAAAATTGGCTCATTTATTGATTTATCTGGCAAAATATTCTGACATTGGAGCATAATTTTCATTATGTGAAGGTTCATGAGATGGTATTGGGTGCAATTGCCCCAGATCCACGGCCATGATAGCACCTAAACTGTGAAAATTGGCAGGGAGCACACAACAATCGGCTGAATTTTCGGCTATCAGTTAGACAGACAAGAAACGTTATATTTAGATCTACAGATATTTTTGGCAAAATACAGATATTTCGGCTCCGGTCTACAGATATTTCACCTCGACAACCTGGCAACACTGGGTCGTCGTTCGAACGTGTAGACGCGACTTCCAGGCTTCAGCTTAATATAGGCCTAATATACAGGAGTAAACTCCTCTGTATACGCATATAGCAATATGCTAAACGGTCCATAACTTAGGTAGTGTTGTAAAAGGCTTTGAGTTGAAATACGATAGTGATCCGACAATTCGTTAAAGAACACTCTGAGAGCGCATACCTCCGCCAAGTAAGACAACGGTAACGAAAAATTCAAATTAGCTCTGAAACCAAGGTTTCTTTAACATCAGCTCCAAAACCCAATCATTTGTGCCTTTTAATTGTATTAACAGTTTCTGCAATTTTTTTGAAGATCATTTCATAACTGCCTGACTGTCTGACTTATGCTACTTACAAACATTATGACAAACATAAGTAAAACATTCAAACGAATAAACCGATCAGCACCGAAATTTAATCATTTATATCTTTTAAGATTGTTAACAACTTCTACAAATTTCATGAAGATCCATTGAAAACTTTTTGAGTTATTGCGTAACATACATTATGACAAACACCACTCAAACATAGAAACAAACCAGCCGATCTGCACCAAAATACAATCATTTATGTCTTTTAACATTACTAATAATTTTTGTAAGTTTCGTAAATATTCACTCAAGACTTTCTGGGTTATTGCTCTAACAAACATAAAATCAAACACAACAACAAACATACGAACAAACAAACAAACAAACAAACAGATCATCACAAAAATTTGGTCATTTACTCTTTGTGGTATACCTAACAACTCATATAAATGTCATAAAAACCCGCCCGTAACTTTTTGAGTTATGGAACTGAGAAAAATAAGGCAGACAAACAAACAAACGGATGGACGGATGTTTACCAAAAGTTAATCATCTGTTCCTCCTAGCATACCTAGCAATCCCTGTAATTTTCGTCAAGATCCGTTTATAAGTTTTTGAGTTATCTTGGTGACAGACAGACAACCCCGACGAAAACATAATCTCGTTGGCGGAGGTAATTATTAGCGAAAAACAGTGTAACACGGCCAGTGAAAACCATAGTAGGCGATTATCACTTCAGTGCCCACTTAAACATTGTAATCATTCGAACTGATATCGTACAATCGATATAAAGAAACGAAAATTATCATCAGCTAGCGAGATACATCGTCCTAGTGCGCATTGCTGCTCATAATCGAGTAGTTTAGTTCCATTTCGTTAGCTATGGAGGAGCAAAGTATTGAGTACCAGCAGGGTGAAACTCTCATGTTAAGCTTTCTATTTGCTCATGCTGAAATCGAACTATTAGGCTAAACAATAAATTCTCCTTTCCCCACTTCACGAAGGTGTAATAAAGAAATACAAATACTTTGGTATCGGCGCACAACTTGCTACAGTAAACATTTAGGTTCAGCCAAAGCTAAGGAGCCACTATCTGACTAGCCATTGATTGCATTAACAAGTGCTTCATTAAACCAAACGTTGTCTCTGTAAGGGCGAGAGCTTGATTGCGTACTACAAGCGACAAAGGAAGTGGGACCGTTATTTTACCGTTTACCGTTTCAAAATACTACCAGTTACAAAAAAAAAGTTATGAACCGTTCTGTCAATAAAAAATACCATAAACACCGACAAACAGAGCATCGGCTCTATACAAAACCTAATGAAGTCATTCACAGTACGAGTTAACGTGGCTAACCGTACTAGTATGTTCTGGTTTTCCTATTTGTATAATGTTTACTTGATACTATGTCTCGAAGCTATACCACCAATCATGAACGTACACGCTACGCGAATCAGAATCCATAGGATAGGCCATTAGATTCTTTAAATTTGACGAAAGCGTTAAACAATGCTTTTGCGAAACCGTGGTCGGGCAGTCTCATTCAGTATATCTGAGCATATAATTTATTATGTAGTCTGAGTGTTCGCATCCGCGCAGTATTTGCACAGCTGCCTTGTTACAGGTGCGCAGTGGTACAACACAAAGATAAAAAATAAAATTAACTAGAGCATTCTGAGAGCGCATGCCTCCGCCAAGCGAGAAAACGGCAGCAAAAAATTCAAATTGGCTCTGAAGCCATAATGTTTTTTGCATAAACTCCAAAATCTGATCATTTGTGTCTTTTGATAGTAATAACAGCTTGTGCAATTTTCTTGAAGATCCATTCATAACTTTTTGAGTTATACTCCTAACAAACGGTATGACAAACATGAGTCAAATATACAAATGAACAAACCGATCTGCACCAAAATCTAATCATTTATGTCTTTCAACATTATTAACAACTCCTGCAAGTTTCATAAAAATGCATTCAGTATTTTTTGAGCTTTTTTGCAAACAAGCACATAATTAAAAACTGTGACAAACGAACGAAAAAACCAACGGATCATTGCCAAAATTCAGTCATTCACTCTTTGTTATATACCTCACGTATATTAACTCATGTTAATTTCACAAAAATCCATTCATAACTTTTTGAGTTATGGCATTGAGAAAAATGAGGAAGACAAACAAACAAATGGATGGACATATTTTCACCAAAAGTTAATCATCTGTTCTTCCTAACATACCTAACAATCTCTATAAATTTTGTCCAAATCGGTTCAGAACTTTTTGTGTGATCTTGGTGACAGACAGACAAAGAGACAGATAGACAAACAAACGGGACGAAAACGTAACCTCCTTAGCGGAGGTAATTAAGGATAATTACGATAATGTATTTTGGGTACACATGGATAACTTTCCATGGTACACATAGTGGGGTAGCCTCTCAATAAAGTTACAGTACATGCAGCAGGAATATAAAAACAATACACTACTATTACAGCCCATTATTTGCCCTATGTTTTGCAGCAGTATACGCTACTATCGTGAGTGCATTCTGGATTGCTTTTCATTGCAGATAACATTAGCTTAAAAGCTTCATTTGTCTATCTTGATTTGGAGGCAAAGAGCGCTTTTTTATTCACTTTGTGACAGTCGGTGAGCACATGAGCAAATATCAGAGTTGACTTTGATTTTTGCATAAACCGGCAAAATATGTCATTATAGGCCGCACGAAAAAGCCCCAAGAGTTTCTGTTTGAAAATAATGATAATAGCTTTTATTAAGAACATAATGGGTTCACAAAATTACATTTGCAAGCGCACAAAAACAGAGTAGCCAAAGTTCAACCTAGTAATTATGCCCAGTTACCAATATTAGGGGCCACGCACAATGAGAATACATGGATACACTCAGGCTACACCTGCAGACACGAATTGCATTGAGCAGCTCATTCTCACACAAGAGCACAGGTAATACTGTAGACAAGAGAGTAAGAACAGAGAATTTACATGCTTACCCCTTTACAGTGTGGTGGAGACACATCGTTTCATGATTACTGACCAAGCCAAGGGGCTTGTAACATTGGTTTTAATACAAATTGCAACCCGAGCTCAGTCACCAATATGCCAACAGGCTCACGTATACTCGTAGTCCTACCGTACCTCGGGCAATTAAAACCTCAAGCGGCAAAGGAAGACGTACAAGGGGAAGGCAGAGATAAATATGAGCTCACGTCTGCGTGCAGCGAAAAGGCAGCTTAGAGTAGTGGCAGGTAATAGGCACATCAGCTACTGGTCATTCCCACCATGGAGGTCATTGCCTTCATACAATATCCTAACCCACCGCTGCTTGAGCGCCGAACTCTGATAACTTGGATTAGAGCATATCCCTTGGAGCATTGAGTTATCGGACTATTCTACTCTCATCTGCAGGCTATATGCACATTTACGAGCAAGAACATTGAGGCACTCTACGTCATACGACGCAAACACATCGCTAGCTCCTGTTTATCTGGGCACACCCACCAACCTCCGGAATATGTCATTGTACGCCACACTTCAACTTACTGATGGCCTGTCTGGGGAATTTGGCCTAAAATGGGCTGCCATATATAGGATAGCAATAAGTTTTAAACAGCTGGAAATAAAGAAAAGTGCGTTTAATTGAAAGAGTACCTGTAGCTTTAAAACCACTGATATTTACCTCGTCAGAACGTAACCAAATTTCTAGATCAACTTGTTACCAACCGAGTGCAGCTTTGGCGTTTCTTCATCTCTATCGTGGTTATCACAAACGTCATTAGTGATCAGCTAGGTGAACCACGGAGGAGAGCTGTTAACAAAGGGAGTTCCAACGCCAATGAAAATAAAAAGTTTCGTTGTGATTCGGATGCTTTTGCAGACTGCACTGCATTACATTCAATGAAAAGTTTCTTTGGTTTGTTCTCGCAGATTGTGAACAGCTAATGCAGCTTCTTGGAACATGAGAGGTTAGCTCCAGGTTGTCATAGTAACTCAAGACATTTACTGCCCTGCCATTAACTTGACACCCTACCCCTGATACGTTCAGTTCGGTGTGGATGCAGTCAATGAAAATGTTGAATACAATTTGGCAAAAGAAACCTTCCTGCATTATGCCTCTGGTCATGAAGAACGCTGGAATCATGTCCATTCCCTGTTTTACAAAGCATTTCTGATGTTGGAACAAGCAAGTACTTTAAAGTCTAACAAGAACGGGACGCATAGTTCTTGATTTTACTCTATCAAATACTCAAACATAGAATAATGTTGGACTCCTTCGAATGGAGCCTTAGCGTCATATGGGTTCACCTAAAAAGAAAAAAAAAATATATATATATACATAAAACCTGTATGAGTGCAAATATGTTCAGCCATTTCCGTTCCTCGTTGAGCTTTAAAACCAAACTGTTATCTCTCGTCGCACGGGGCCTTTCGCACAGTTTCTGTTGCAGGCCGCGCCGGCATAGAGATTTTCAGGACCAGTGCTGCGTTCTTATATGCGTTACCTTGAGAGTCTTCGCAAGAAGTCCAGATGACGTTTCTCACATCACCTAATGTATGTGTAGTCACTCTGCTGGGTGTCTTCTGTGGTGTCGCAGCTTGAAACCAAAGAGAGAGCCAGCAGCGAATTATCCCCACAGTGCACGTAACCGCTGACCGTTGGTCTATCTGGTATTCTTCTTAAATGTGAATCCAGCGAATTCTTGAACTCTACAGCTTTGATATCAGTGGCGTTTCGAATATGCCGAGGCATTTTGTTAAACAATCTTGCTCCTCGTACAGCGAAACTATTAGAATATATTGTGGCCACAGCTTTTCCACCATCTCTGCGTGGGACGTAGCAGTATTTTCTTTATCAAATCAAATTCATGTCTGTAAAGAGCCTAATTCATTTTACTGCTGATACTGTGCACCTGATTCTCTCCGTAGTACTGTAAGGCAAATACGTACCCTGTCACTTCTCGTTTCACTATCGAGTCTCCTAATTTGCTGGCTAGAAACTATCAATGAAGCTACTGGTGTTCTAGAGTTCACTGAGAGCTAACGATTTACGTAACCCGCATCAGCAGTGTTAAAAAATAATGGAATCTCTGAGTGCAGTTATAATAATATGCAAGAAACTGCAATGAATACGATGACCAAGTATTCTACTGAACTAATGTAAAGTTTACTTAGCTTCTATGCATCTCATCTTATGAATATTGGCGTCATGCCGTCTCTTTAGCGGAGAAATGCTTTGTATTTAAAGTACAGTCATGCATTCATGATCAAGTATCTAAAATACATTGGTGGAGTCACACAGATGGAGCTGCGGAGGCCATGTGGCAGTTATACACTCTGCTGCCCACCTCAGCTCATCATTTTTTTTATCAATTTTCTTAATTATCATTTTAGTAAGCGAATTGCCAACCTTCACTGCCGCATACGCTCATGTCAGCATTGAAGTCTCGCATAGGCAGGCCGCCGTTTTAATATCATTATATGCAAACGCATGGTGCTTGTTTTGCATCATGCCTAACGTGGGTTGCCATTGACAACTTCTGGATTTATTCGTAATCACGCGGCAAAAGTCATTGCGAATCTTTTCGGAGTGACAACAGCAAGCCAATAGTTGGGACCATTGCAACTCGTTCATGACGGCGTGTCTGTGAGCACAAGTGAGAAATTCGCAATAAAGGTTGTTGCTGGTCATGGTTGTGACGTCATATTTTTTAATATTAAGTGAAGTTCATTTGTGTTGACGCTGGCATTTGATGGGCTGTCAAGGTACATCATTTTCGGCTCAAATAAACTTAAGAAGGATTGTGATGGTGTATAAAACGAAGTAAAATTTGTCCTTTTTTTGTACGCAAGCTTGCCGTAACTGCGGAATGAGGTCACTGGATACGGGGTCATGTTCATGCCACACCACACCTCCGCGCTTATTGGCTCTGAACCACAACTTCGATTGTCGAAACAACCAATGCTAATATGACTGCAACACGGTTCTGACGATGCCTTTTATTAGTTATCTATCAGCTTATTGTTTTTGTTTTATGTTCTCTCCGGCACAGGAGTTCGTTGTTCAGAATCGCCGTGGTGCTGGCCGCCGTCCTGTGCTGCGCCTACGGTCAGGGCATTGTTGTCTTCCCTGACAACATCGACCTGGCGACCGTCACCCCCCAGGCGGTAGAGCGGGTCCTCAGCAACAGGGTCGCGGTCCGTAGACTTGTGAGGTGCTTTGAGAATCGAGCGGCCTGCCGGACACGAGGAGAGCTTTCCTTCGCAAGTGAGTAGAGCTCTTATACAAGAAACGGAAACAAAACTCTATTTTTTGGTGAAACATGCTTACTGTAGTACAATATTTATTTTCTTGCCCAACTTTTGTCTTTGCGCCTCTGAAATTTTTTTCTTCTTGTGGCGGTACATTGGTAAATACATAAACAGAAATTAGGCACCCATTCCATTACATTCGTTTGTTTCAACGCTTTACTTCATGACTAAGGCTAGGCGCACACGAGCGATTTTTGACGTGCGTTAATAAACGCATGACCGCAATCTGCATTTAACTCTGTAGTACATCCGCCTAGATGCGTTATTTTATGGTACGTTAAAATCAGTCACAATTCAATGCGTTAATTAACGCACGTCAAAAAGCGCTCGTATATATATGCGCCTAGCCTCAATCTACCATTGGTCATATGAAAAACTCAGTTAGCTACGTATCACATTAGACACACTATGTAGTAAAGGGTTTTTTTAGAAACTCAGTTATATCGTCCTGCTATCGTCTCCTTGACATAAAACAAAAAGATTGGCAAATAGGTTATCTTCATAAAATATAAAATATTTGCAGTGCTTACTGCAAAGTGTTCAGAGTGCTGAATGGAAACAACAAGTTGCTTTTAATATTGTTTAAGAATTTTGGAAAAGTTCGCTTCCTTCCTTTTCATACACACACCAAAAGCATTTTGGAAAGGGTTCTGCAGATCCTGTCATTAGCGGTTCTGTTCAATGCACGACTCTACTTCAGCTACACGGTTAGCAAGTTTTTTTTTATTGAAACGGTTAGAGATAAGAAATTGCAACACAGGTTATTTACCAGTCGCTTGGTATCATCGCAAGACCGGTTTGTAACTTTATCCAAATCCAGCTGGATAGCTGAAATTTCCAGCAGCTGAATTTCTCACTTTCGATGTGCGATGCATTGTAGATAAATTTACTAACTGTAGCTGCATTACCTACTGGACACATTTTGATAATAATCACTTTGAAACTGTATAATGAGAGCAGGCTGTGCTAACTGTAGCACATCTTACCGTGCGCAGCCGTTAAGACCTCCCTTGGTGTGCTCACGTCGCACGACTATTTCCTGTTTTGCTGCTCACTAATTGGAAACTTCTAACTAAACAGCTGATGTGTGTGGAAGAGAAGAATTTTTAAAATATCACTCAAATGGCTAAGATTTTTTGACTGGGACGGAGCACGTGCTGTAAAGTCGGAAATTTTTCAATGATAAAATTATGTGAACCAAAAAATTAGTGGTATAGTAAATCCTACTAATACACGCATATATGTTGGCTTTCTTCTCATTAAATTCTTAACTTTTGACTCCGTACTGAGATCTCGTACAGGCATGGGAAATTTCAAGACTTATTCGATTGGCTCGTTCAAGTCTATCTCAGCCATTCCTGCTCGTTTTGACCTGTCCTGTTCCGCACAGGAACTTTTTCTTAGTTATTTTGAATTACGTGGCAGATGTTAGGGCTGGCAACGCGATTATGTTGAACTGACAGAAAACTTCATTCCGAGGGGAAAATTTTAATTCATGAAAGTCTCACTGGTAATCGATTAAGTGTCAACGCTTCAAACTGGATTCCCGGAATCAACGGTACGAAGCCGTCGAACATGTCTATAGCTCGGCACAAGTCAAGCCTCGAAGGCTTATTTGACGGTTCAAAAGAACCGTGTGAGGAAATACTCTGGACTAGATTTCTGATGCGTGAAAAATGTATGCCGCTCACAATTAATGTTATCGAGGTAAAGAAAATGTTCACTGTGCAGTATAGGAGGGCGGTATACCAGTAAAAAAGTGTTCTAAAGAAGTACTTGGTTGTTCTATCGCAGGACAAGTCGGCCGTTTGGGAAGAGGTGGTCGGTGCATTCGGTGCTCACCCCAACAAGAGAGGCGCATCATGGACGTGATGAGGCGCACAATCACCTCCATGCAGCGCAGATACCCCGCCGAGTGGCGCAGACTACTACCGCACATCAGGAATCTCTTCTAAGGCACGAGACGTCCCATTCCTACCGTGGAGAAAGGAGCAACAGCGTCTTCCTGCCATCATTCACAGCTCATTTGTTATTTAGCTTGTCAGAATATCTTCTATGGCTCGGCCAAGTCACTGAGAGAAATGATATCATTATCTAGCAGCCACTAAAGGCACATTTGTTGTTTATCTTAAAAAAAACTCCTGTAGCTGAGGAGAGCGGAGACTGAACAGCATCATGAAAGCAGGCAGGATAAGCATACTTGGTTTAAAAGCCATGGTTAGTATTAATTTCTGGGTTGGATGCCAAGCAATTTATGCAATATTAATTAATTTGTTCTGAGGCTTACTGAACTTCAAGGAAAGTCCGCCCAAATTCCATCCGAGTCGTCTTTAAAGTGGTACAAAATTGATCTCCGTTACACACGGGCGTCTCTGAGATTATAAAGATTTTCCATCGTACCAGTAAGCAGAAATAGTACAACTCATGAAATTTTTGAGGCCGTTGGTTATCAATTTGAATGTCTGTAGAATGAGAGTATGGAATAATTAGTTCGCCCTGGCTGACGAGGGTCATTCAGAAACCTAGGAGATAGCAAAGGAATCACAATTTCTCCTTAATGCTAAATTCTCCATATGTAAACATTCTGAAGCATTACCTCTAGTCACAGCGTGTGTTAAATCCCTTCCCACTGATAATCTTTCTCATCTTACATTCACCGTTGTACTTGTATGCATTGGATTATGAAAATATTCTTTTCTATTAAAGATACTTTCTTCAATGTGCATAGATCTTTTTCCTTGCATAAAACTAAACATAAGGCTACTTTACTTATATGTTAGTTCTTTTTTTTTTTTGCTTTGGAAATATTAAAAACATGAAGACCCTTCGGCAAAGCGGCCACGGTGTTTTCGTCCCCTTACATTAATAGCAAATTTACTGTTGATACATAACTGCGCGTGTACATAGGAATGAGTTAATGAATGATCAGTTTTTATGTTGGACTGACCAACAATTAGAGTCTTCAACAATAGCAAGTTGACGCATTGCAAAAAGGTACGAATTCTGTAGGAGTGTGGTGGCGCTCTTTGATTTTTAGGCGGGCGGATTTGACCTGAAGGGTTTACTTTCTTTTATCATTGCTCGTGCCACCACACAGAAGTCAACTCAATCCGATTAGCTTAAGTTTCTCGAACTTGGATTGACTTAGCTTACATGCATGTAGCGACCTAAGGCTCGGTGCAACACCCGTTGCACCGAGTTCAAGCAACCACATGAATGCAAGTTCTCTCATATAATGTAATCATTCCATTTTCCTTGCTCCTTTTTCTTGAGCTTAGTTCATCTACCAGGGTCCGTTT
>LQNS02278094.1:40844747-40855298 GCA_001587735.2 Parhyale hawaiensis | reverse complement strand
CTCATTGACGGGCAGGAGAGGACGGACGAATAGCGTGTGGTTTATGACCAGCTAAATAAATAAGCACAGACGATCGTGACTATTATTATGATATTCAGAAGTTTAAGTCTCCGTTTCCACAACAATGGCAATGTCACAGAGGAAAAATGAAGGGACACGTAGTGTGATAACAGACGCGGAACCCATGCACGAGGGTGTTCCCACACAGGATCAACGCGCATGGGAACAGCAAGTTGGGAAAGAAGAAGAACAGATGTAAGAAAGATCAGAATGAGTAACTGGTGAGAAGGAAGCAAAATGGGCACGAAAGACAGACAAGACGATCGTGATGACGACCCAACGGGTCACGGGTCGTCTAGTAAGGAACTAAAAGCTTGGCTACCAAGCAAACTGTACCGGGGAAAATGGAACCCACTGATGGCTTAATATGCATGTCTCTCTTACCGTTTTATTGTTGAAAAATTCTTTATCTATGGAAGTAGTCAAAGATCAAAGATCGAATAGTATCTTCATTATTATTGAACACGTAACTTCCACGCCTGCACTGCATACTGGTAGGAGCTCACCGGTAGAATTGACACGTCCTCACGCACGAATATCGAGCTATACTGCTATTTTTGTTGAAAACTGGAATCAAATTAGAAACGTTCAATCGGTAGGGCAAATAATGTCAGTCATGAAGAAGAGATTGAAAATAATACATGACGTCATTATGTGCAAGCAGAGGTGCGAATCTGCTGGGCGCCGCCGTTTCGAACCAGCGGCTGCTTGCTCTAACCTTCTCAGTGCAAGCGGACCGCGTGAGCCGAATGTACGAAAAATATGTACTTTAGAGTTTAGAACTTGTGTTCAACTGAGTCAGTTGCATGACTTTACCTAAGCTAACCTAGTTGAACCTTACATAGATCATGACCGAATTAACAGTAACTCTCAAAGTATTTACAACTTCCTAACCTTATGCATATGATAGCCTTGCCTAACCATATCTGCAATAACCTGATCTTATCTTACCAATCTGAACCTGTGGGGTTACCATAGGCATACATCGTCCCCTCCTCTTTTGCGCAAATTTTAGTGGAATTCTCCAACTAACTATAGGATCCATATAGCTATCAGAAGTAGCCTGTTTGCCTTTGAAATTGGTACGTGGTGGGCGTGGACGCCTAGGCCGCTACCATGGCAACGGGTATTTAACTTGAACGTGGCCAACTGAAGGCGCCTGAAGTCTTTCAGTGCATTAGGTAGAATTTAAGGCATCTACTTCAGCGCACAAGTTGTTTCCCGTTGGAATTACTGATTATCCTCTCATTGGTAAAATGCGATACTATAGGTACCGTAACTGCAACAGCTTGAGAAACGTTAATCTCGACGACATCCACAGCAGAATGAAGATAGTATGCGGAATCCCGCTCATTCTCTCTCACGGGACCGAATATAACAAGAATGACACCACTGACTCCCAGGCTAATAGATCAATATGTCTTTCAATGCCTCTCGGAAGTGTTAATCAGGAAAAGTTAGAGCTTTCTGCCCTATCAGATTACCCGCTAATGTTGCTTCGGGCTTGCGAAAGGTTTGGCCTCTACTCGTCGTTTTTTACTTAGAGACTAAATGTATAGGACTCTGTACCAGAACGTCTGTACGACCTGACAAACAGTTTCTTTTCAAACGAAGGAATAATAAACCCTTCATGTATTCTGCCGTCTTGCGTTTAAATAGGTTGGAGATATTTATAGCTGCTGGTACTAAAAATTAGAAAGTCCATACATGTTATTTTGGTATTCGTTAGAAGAATAGAATGCAGAGCACTTGATTGTCCAGTCAAAATCGAACCTTTCCAACGAATGTCCGGTCATGCTTATTACTAGAAACTTTCCTGCATTCAATTAACATAAGGATCTCAGCAAAAAAAAAAGTTAACTTTACCTGAATGTAATCGACTGTAGTAGTTAGAGCAAATAAAATAAAAAAAATCTCGTCAATATCAGAAACAGTCGTTCCTCACCGAGGACGAGTTAATATAACTGAAATACATTCCCACATTAATGCATTCCTAACATTATTTATGAAAATCTTGATTTATGATCGAGGATCCGTTAGTTAGAAAATATATTACTGAGATTTACTGGAGCAGCGTTAGGACAGTGAAATTAGGTAGCTTATGATTAGGAATATTTTTAAAATGTAACCCAAACCCCAAGTTTACAGAAGTTAATGCAAGCTTGTAAAGCCCGCCTCGTATTGTACCTCACAGTTTGACAAGTACCACTTGTAAGTGCATTTACGGAGCTCCAGCTCCCCAGTTGGTGCGTGGGAGCCCAAATTCTGTGGCAGGCGAGCTCTTTCACTGGCAACCCAGTACACAGAGGCCTGTGTAATGCGTGTTGCAGTTAGAGGCGTGGAGTCCGGACCATTAGTCGCGTTTCTCTCGACATATGTAAGCATGTCGTAAGTTACAGACAGTGAGTCCTAAAATGTAGTGACATTAGTAGACTTTGGCCCTCATTCATGCTTCTTTAGAATATTGCTGATTTCGAAACGAGTCTCTGTTATTGGAGCGACTTATAATAACTTGTTACTACAGACTACGACTGACGTCAGCTTTACTTCGCATTTTAGGCTTTCATTTTTGGGCCACAAACCTTAAGGGTAACCCGCCCGCCATGTTTACTTCCAACTGACACTTCTTCCCCTGGTTTTCGATCTGAAACTATTATATCCAAGCTTCAGAATTACGGAAATTCAATTGGAATCACTACTGTATCCACTTGCCAGCTAGAACTATGGTGCACACGACCAGAAAAGATCGATGAGCACCTCCAATTTTATTTCAGCAGAGCACTCACCTGTCTCAGAGTGCTGACAAACTTACATTAAAAATAAATATCTTACTTCAAACTGACCATGTGTAGTCAATAAATATCTCGTGACTGGCTGCCTCCTATTCGAGTATATACATGAATGGATTGGTGGTAAACACTGTCTATGGAAATATCGCAAAGGTGATAGATATATACCTATTGATTAGTTAAAAAGGATTCCCAATAAAGGAATAGATCAACGGAACAGTCTTTAAATACTGTTCAGCTAGTGGTAAATTATCTCAACACTATTATATGCTTCAGTGAAAACGATGACGAAGAATTCGCGATGAAGTCTCTTCGCTATGCGTTGCGTGCACCGCATATACTGTACTTCGGTTGCATCTGTCAACTTTAATAAGTAGGGCACTCTGAGAACGCATACCGCCTCCAAGCACGGCAATGTTAACGAAAATACCGAATTGATCATGAAACTAGAATTTTACTTTTAATTTCACCAAGTATTGGTCATTTGTGCCTCATGACAATAATACTAGTTTCGGTAATTTTCTTGAAGGCCAGCCTGCCATTTTTTTTTTACCAATGATCTGACAAATATTAGGCCAGTGGTTCTTAACCTGGAGGGGGGGGGCTTCCATTTCAGAGAACAGGCGTATAAAAAGGAAGAACTAATTTTTCCTTTGAAATGGCTAGCATCTATCCGCAGTAAATGGCTAGCCCCTCTGCCGTACCGAAGATAGGATTCGCCTATCTAGCCTATGACTACGGTTACTGCTGACACTTGAAGCTCAAAGAGTAACAAATGATAGACTAGAGCCCTCAGAGAGGTGGATGCCTCCGCCAAGCAAGGCAACGGAACGAAAATTTCAACCATTATATTCTTTTTATCAAGTCCAAAATCTAATCATTTGTGCCTTTCGATAATATTAACACCTTCTGCAATTTTCTTGAAGATCCGCTCATAACTTTTTGCGTTATGCTGCTAACAAATATTACGACAAACATAATTCAAACATATAAATGAACCAACCGATCTGCATCAAAATTTAATCACTTGTGTCTTTTAACATTACTAACAACTCCTGTAAATTTCATAAAGATCCATTTAGAACTTTTGGAGTTATTGCGCTAACAAGCATAAATTAAATACAGCAACAAACACACGAACGAACAAGCAGATCATCACAAAAATTTGGTCATTTACTTTTCGTAATAAACCTAAGAATCCATGTAAATTTCAGGAAAATCCATCCATAACTTTTTGAGTTATGGCATTGACAAAAATGAGGCACACTAACAATCAAGATAACTCAAAAAGTTAGGAACGGATTTGGATGAAACTTACAGGGATTGTTAAATTTGTTTGGAGGAATAGATGATTGACTTTTGGTGAAGATCCATCCTTCCGTTTGTTTGTTTCTTTGTTTGTGAAAGACAAAAATCCGACGAAAACATACCTCCTTGGCGGGGTAATTAAGAAATAGATATCTGACGGTTTTTGTTGCATCGTGTGATGTGTACCAACAATAACTTACAGCGAAATTTTCCCTGAAATCAGTCTAATATGGAACTTATAGCCGTGACACCATCACTAAATCTCCTGTTAATAGGCAACTGATGACAAGGCTCAGTAATTATGCACAAAAGCGATAGCTTGCATAATTCTGACGGGAAGAAATCGTTGAACGCTAAGCTTGCCGCAGCAGACAATGCACACACACTGTACTTGTGTTCCGGTAAAGTTGCTTGGAGTTGAAATAGCTGTGGATAGAAGCCCAGACAACTTGCTTAGTATGGGAACGGAGGCTATACTCGTCTACGTTCTATATAACGTGAAGAAATTGGTAAATGATTAGATTAGATAGTTGGCAGGCAGTAGACGGACCAACGGGCTGATTCAGAGACAAGCCGGTACTCAGACTCCGGCCCCCTATGAGCTATTGCCATTATGTCAATATGTATGGAAGAGAACCTACGCTGCACCAGTGCAGTGCTAGCGGGGAAACTGGATGAAATTTGCCTTGGCCTGCCAGAATAAATAAATAGAACAAAACTAGCCCTGCTCTAGCCTTCTAAATTCGTTCCTCAGGTAAATTCTTCACAGAGTTTAGAAGGGCAGCCATCGCGAAACTGGGACCCCAGGCAACCGGCAATTGTTGTCTCTTGGACGCAGCGGTTTTTACCCTAGAGTTTTAGATTGCAAAATAACTCCAAAAAAATTTGCTTAGACATTTAGTCTTTATATTTTATTGGTTAGGTAAAAATTGATTCTCGCAAAATGAAAAATTAAGCTTTCAAGTTCTATAGTGAAACAGCCATTTTAACATGATCGAGACCTCAAGTGATTCCCATTTTAATTGAAGTCAAGTGGGCTACTGAAAGTGCTTAAAATTATAAGTTTACCATGGGTTTTCATGATGATAAATTACAGTTTGTGTTTGACATGACATTTTCAAAGTATTGCAAGCCTCGAACCGTTCCACAGCAACGGCCATAGCAGCCTACTCACATCACCAGAAAACCAGCAGATTTTGGTCGCTAAAAGTCCTGAAAGGAATCTTTCAGTTTTTCGCTCATGCGCTACTATAGTGTCGTCACCTTCCCTTACTATAATTTAAGTATAATTTAACGTCCCCTACGTAATTACCAATTATTAATCGCACCTGACGTCACATATCAAATTTTAACTCGGTTCAATACCTTATCTAAAATATCATATAGGCCTACAATCTATGTGTAAGTAACGTACACCCTGCTGGTCAATATCTTATGTGCAGTTTGTGCCTGTATTAAGACGATTTTGTTGACAGAAGGTCCATAAAAAAACACAATTGGTTTCGTGCACCCATTTTGTACTGCGATTTGAAGAGACGTGGCAGCAATTTCAAGCGAAGACATACTGATTATCAAATCTTGTTCCAAATTCATACACAGTGCAATTAAAGCCTAAATTAAACTTTGTCAGACCAGTGGAGATTATGTTTCGCATATTCTCAAAAAGCCTACATCTATTGAAGGTGAACCTTTCAAAAGTCTGCCTTCATCTGCAAGAACTGATGAAAATGTTGAAATAATTTGGGTTCTTGAGCGGTTGACTCCCAGAATAATCGGGGAAGTATAAAATTTGGAAAGAACTACTTTTATTTAGATTTTGATCGATGGATTGAAGATGTGGAGAAAGTTTTCGAGTATGTCAAAACTTCATGCAAGAATTTCTGGAAGCAGCATCAGGACAGTGCTGCTTGCCACGCACAGTTTGGCAAGTAACAATATTGTTGTGGGTCTCCACAGGCCATATTCACCAGACTTGAGCCCTTGTGGCCTTTTCTTTTTGTTAACATCAAAGACACTCATATATGACTTATAGAGGTCCGGAGTGTACGTTCTGGTTGCTCTTTGGGAATGGCTCTGTTAGTCCGTATACTGCCAGCTATTTAATCTAATGGTACTATTTTAGAACAGTGAAGAATATTGAAAAGCCTCTACTGATCGGATGAGGGCAAGCCTAAGGTTTAGTGTAAAATTATCGCGTTGCAAAATTCATCACTTAAGTGACTATATAATTATTCGCAAGCATTTAAACTCTCGATACTTTTAGCCGATGCTGGCGATGCATTGTTTCGGAGGTAAATTATCAGGTGGTAAATTTAATTGGAGATAAATTAATTACACGCTCCCGAATTAGGTGTCCCTCCAAGACAAATACTGTGAAGCAAACAGGGTGCAATTGCAATTTCAACTCAAGCAAAAGTTATTAATGTCAGCCTCAAAACTTTCTTTACACACTTAGTCGTTACTATGCTCGGTGATTCTGGGCGTTATAGTTTCCCATTTTCGTTAACATTGAGCTTTTCTTAACTTTTTCTCACGTATTACGTCAATGTCAAACGTTAGTGACGTAGTTTCAAACTTTCTCGTTTCATTGTTATCAAACGGGTACCGTCTAACGCTGATACCTATGGAGTACTCAATAGTCGTGTTCCGGCAGACAGAGGGCCAGTCAGTTGAACTTAATTCGTCAATGATCGTGGAATCTTCCGTAGCTGTTCGTCAGATGCCGTTTCCAAGTGAGACAACGATGGTGGAATATTCCTCTAAGCTTTTTCTCAAGGACCGCTTTTGGAGAACGTTCCTGACTGAAAGTTTTACCCATTCTACGTGCGCGTCTCGCGTGATAATGAACAGGGTAGAAATTTCTGAGTAGTGCATGGATGGCTTTTTCAAGACACAATCCATGACAAGCGATTAAATCTTACAAGCACAATAATTTTTGACAAATACGTGGAGGTAAAGAAAGTGAAAATCAGTAAGCTCTTTTTTGACAGCGAAAAGATCGGAATCGTCAGTGGACAGGTAAGTGCCTGTCCCAGCCTGAATACTCGAAGACAAAAGAAGCTAGGCGATGTTCAAAAATATAACTCACGCTCAACTTTTGCTGAACTTTTTTTTTTTACCGTGGGCGTATGCTTTACATTGCCACGAAACAATTGGTTTAAATCATAGAAAAACATAATGTCTCGAGACTTGATATCATCAATAATTGTCACGGCGAAGACAAGTTAAGCTATACTCGCTCCTCTTGAGTTGTCAGGAAATTAGGATAAGATCGTTGGTTTCGCTTTTTGAAGTGCGCAAGCGTTAGCAGTAATCCAAATAGGTAGGTATGAAATGGCCAAAATGTTCATATTATGGAGCATGAATTAGGTCTGGATCATATCAAGGGTTCCTAATGTGAGGTTAACACCAGAAAGTAGACTCAAAGCGGTGAAATCAACGCTACATCTATAGTCTCTAACTCTGAATAAGTCAAACCAACTTTGGTTTAGCTCTACCTGTCCTCGTCGTGTCAGTCAGTGGCGCCGCTGCCCCTATGGAGTCAGAAGCTTCACACAGAAGCCTAATATTTCCCAATACATGAACTAAAAATCCATAATGGCTAGACATTACTCAAAGTTAATGGTAATCCCCTAAGATCTAAATGAGTGCCCTTCTCTGAGTCGGTAGCTACAGACGCGGCGGCTGTAGGAGCGATGACAGACAGCTTCTTTTTTTCCTGTACCTTGACCTGTACGACATTTCCATGTTATAGACTTTTCTCAAAATACTTGTTATCTGACGAATCACGTAAAAACGATCGTGGTCGAAGAACAACTTTGAAGAATTGAAAACGCTTGTCTAGGATTGTCTTCGGCCCATGCGGTTGTGTTGATAACGTCAACACTCATTTGCATAAGTGCTTCTAAGTCCCTTGCTCGCGGCTCCAACAGCCCAGCAGTATCGCGGCGTCATCGGCATTTACCTACAAGAGAAATAAGCTAATGCCAGGCTGGTGATGCGGTTTTGGTTATCATCAGTTTAGTAAAAACCCACCAGGCGAAATACTCTAACGGTAATGAGAGTTGCTTCGGCATTTCATGCTGTATGTTGACCTCAGCCAAACGTGTTTCAAAATGCTACTAATGCCGTACCTTCGCTTCCATCGGGCGGAATAATCTTCACATGGAGAAAAACTTTGATTGTCTCTAAATATTTTATAGCTGTGTGTTATTTGTATACTTGTACGTGGTTAGCGAGGAATGGAATAAGAATAAGAAACTAGCTTTGTCTGGATCACACTATCGAAGAAGCTTGTGTCTAAAGCATAAACAATCCACAATAACTAAAGCTCTAAAAGTGATTATTTCATTTGTATAGGTATTAGAAATATTCATAATCGAGGACAAAGGACTTAATACTGTGGTAACAAGCACGGAAAGAAGCTGGATACTTGTATTACAAAGGTGTACAAAGTTCAGGGGGTAAAAATACCCAATGTAAGAATAGCGAATAAGTTATCTATAAGACCTTTCTATTTTTTGGACGTGAAGTTCCTTGCAATACAAACTTAAGAGCATCTTTAAAATTTTTATAGACGGATATGGAATACAGAAGTACTAAGAGAAAAAGAGTGAGTTAAATCATGGATAAACATCAATATCATTACTGATTCAACATGAAATTAATTATTGTTGGCCACCAAGTATTTTCTTATGAACCGAAGCTCCGCTAAATAAATCAACGAAACGTATTTCCACAAGATTTCATCTTTATTCGTGGCTAATTTATTTTGAAAAGAAGAATATACGAAGGCAATGGGTATAATTACCTCTACCGAGGAAAGAATGTTTTGTCGAGTTTGTTTTCTTTCTGTCACCGAGGTAACTGAAAAAGTTATATACGAAGGTTCACAAAAGTTACTGGTCGTGTTAGCCATGTTGGGCGGAACAGATCATTAACTGTTACTATCGCTAAAGATCCATCTAACCGCTTGGTTGCTCGTTTGTCTGGCTCTTTTTTCTTGGTACCATTAATAAAAAATCTATGGACGGATTTCCATGAAATTTGCACGAACTATTAGCAATGTCAGAAGAGCAAATGACCAAATTTCTGAGATGATATATTTTTAATTTTAATTGGTTTGTCTCTATCAATGTTTGATTTTATGTTTTTCAGCAGCATAACTCAGAAAGCTACAAACGAATCTTATGAAACTTCCAGGAATTATCAGAAATGTTTAAAGATATTCTGTAAATGACCAAATTTTGATGATGATCGATTGGTCCGTTCGTGTGATTAACATTTGTCAGAATATTTGTGAACAATATAATTTGTCACAATTTATCAACAGATCTCCTAAAACATTACAGAAGCTGTTATTTACTGTCAAGAGGCACCGATAACCGAATTCTGGTGTGGATAAAGAATCCTAGTTTCAATAATTGAGATATTTCAATAATATTGCCTTGCGTGGCGGAGGCATGCGCTCTCAGAGTGTTGTGGCTGGTACTGTTTTATTTTCGTAGCATCCGCAGCTTTGCTATGCTGCTGTAAGTACAGGAAATTTTTCTAGGAAAGAGTTAAACATCAGATTGTCAGGATTTATTAAGAAATTTGTTCTAACAAACAAGATGAACCTCAATTTGTTGTGATTTATTTGGAGTTTTTAGAAAAGAGCTCAACAGCAGTTTTTATCACTTACTTCTTTTCATGAGGCATATTAATAACAAGAGCGCTATTTTCAGTATAGTAAACTACGATTTAGATAACAAAAATCCTAGACGAGGCACCACTCTGCGCCAGTGCGACCTGTACTGCTTGCTGTAGTTGTCGATGAAGTGGAAAATATTCTTGTGCAGCAGCTCCTGTTCGGCCGCCGTGCACCGCTCGCACTCCCCGCCGAACTTGAGGCTTAAGATCTCTTCTGCAAATGAAGATATTTCTGAGTTAACACTGTACGCACAGGTGGAATTCCTGAGTTAACACTGTACGCACAGGTGGGAATTCCTGAGTTAACACTACACACAGGTGGGAATTCCTGAGTTAACACTACTCACAGGTGGGAATTCCTGAGTTAACACTACGCACATGTGGGAATTCCTGAGTTAACACTACGCACAGGTGGGAATTCCTGAGTTAACACTACGCACAGGTGGGAATTCCTGAGTTAACACTACGCACAGGTGGGAATTCCTGAGTTAACACTACGCACAGGTGGGAATTCCTGAGTTAACACTGTACGCACAGGTGGGAATTCCTGAGTTAACACCGTACGCTCAGGTAAGAATTCTTGAGTTAACACCGTACGCTCAGGTAAGAATTCCTGAGTTAACACCGTACGCTCAGGTAAGAATTCCTGAGTTAACACCGTACGCTCAGGTAAGAATTCCTGAGTTAACACCGTACGCTCAGG
>LQNS02278094.1:40823667-40844693 GCA_001587735.2 Parhyale hawaiensis | reverse complement strand
TAAGAATTCCTGAGTTAACACCGTACGCTCAGGTAAGAATTTCTGAGTTAGCACTGTACGCTCAGGTGGGAATTCCTGAGTTAACACTGTACGCACAGGTGGGAATTCCTGAGTTAACACTAAGCACAGGTGGGAATTCCTGAGCTAACACTGTAC
Source organism: Parhyale hawaiensis (assembly GCA_001587735.2). NCBI lineage: Eukaryota > Metazoa > Arthropoda > Malacostraca > Amphipoda > Hyalidae > Parhyale > Parhyale hawaiensis. The sequence continues at coordinate 40,844,537 of LQNS02278094.1, read as the reverse complement.
GCACTGGTAAGAATTCCTGAGTTAACACCGTACGCTCAGGTAAGAATTCCTGAGTTAACACCGTACGCTCTGGTAAGAATTCCTGAGTTAACACCGTAAGCACAAGTGGGAATTCCTGAGTCAACACCATACACACATGTGGGAATTCCTGAGTTAACACCGTACGTACAGGTGGGAATTCCTAAGTTAACACCGTACGCACAGGTGGGAGACAACCTGGTGGACAACTCTAATAGGGACATCATGGAGGAACACATGTTACACAACATGGGCCACATGGTGGGATATAAAGGACTTATATCCCTTTATGTACGCGTGGGCTGGCCCATGCTACACTCAAAACAATCCTGGCTTTTGCAAACGTGCTCTAAGCTCTAGAACACGCTATCACTGTGCAGTATGAGCACGCTTAGGCGTGCATAAAGCTAACATCACAGTAAAACGTGCTGATCCATCATGCGTTCAGACTTTTTGATATGTTCCCCGTTTGCACGCCAGGTCAGACACGCCACATAAGTAGGTATAGATACCATGGGCAACTAATTGCATTTTTTCCAAACTGCTTGGCACGTACAAACGAGCTCTCACTGCCCATAGCACGTGCCTGATTTGAGGGTCTAGAAGCCAAACGTGCTGCAAATTCCATGAATACGTGCCGAAAGCTTGTCCCAAAACCAGCACACAAAAGTGCGCACTAATTGCACACGTAGGCGTGCTCTAAACCCTCAAATCGGACGCGTGCTATGAACAGTGAGTGCTCGGGCATCTCTGGATGTGCGTACGTGCCAAGCAGTTGGAAAAAAATATGCAGTTTGTTGCCCATGGTATCTACACCTACTTATGTGGAGTATCTGAAGTGTGTAAGCAAATAATTTATCACTTAAAATTCAACCCGAGACATCGCTAGCCCTCACTGACTTCAACACAACTACGCACGTTTTCCTTTTCTCCGACGTTTGCACGCTTAGGGGCGTGGAACACTCCTCGCGCTTTGGTGTGCAGAAAGTCGAACGCGTTACCGGTCCAGAATGTTTTGCCGTGCGGTAGGTTAAATACACTCCTAAGCGTGATCATACAGCACGGCGTCAGCGTGTTCTAGAGCTTAGAGCACGCTTGCAAAAGCCAGGATTTTTCTTAGTGATATAGCTGTTGCCGCCCAGCAGAACTGCTCATAGGCATTACGGCCAATTGTCCAGGCAAGTTTATGGCAAGCTTTACCACCAGCAGCTTTGCTGCCTTTTCATTCGTCCCAATTACTGATATTATCGAATGTAAATCATTGTGGCCGAAGTGGTCCATATCACAGATCAGTTTTCTGCCTGAAGACAGAAACGAGTGAAGGCCTGTGATCACATACCTTCCAAAGACAACTTACAGGCCATAAAAACTCATAGCTAATTATCAAAAAAAGACGCAGCTAATACATTTTCGCCGAGCCCTGTTTTTATCCCTCCACTCATAAGCTCACAAGTGCTACAAAACACCATACTAAATTAGTACAAATGCAGTAACCCTTCCTGTTCTTACCCCAAACATTCCATATTAATGATATTATTTACTGCAAGAACTGATATAATTTAACTACTAAATGAGACAGTAAACGTAGATAGAGCCAGCGCTTCATCTGGAAGTTATTCTGAATAATTCTCACAGGAAACGATAACATTTTGTGCATAAGTTACCAATGAATGAGTGATCGCATGCAGATTATAATTATGGTCAACAGGCTGGCTGCAGTACAAGAACTGAAGCAGACGGATTACCGATACGATACCAAGAAGAACCATTCAAATTTAAATATTATAATAGCGCTACGTGTGATTCTTAGGAAAAATATAAGATCGATGCATTATAGGAATCTCTAAAAAGACCAAAAATGTACGCGCTGTTAGCCTGTTACTGAAGTGTTCTTGGTCTCTTCCCAAGGACTGACTGCGTCTGCCTAAACTATAACGACTTTATTGGTTTGCGAATTTAGGCTAAATTCAGGAAAGGAAACTTACTGATCAGGCTACGAGCTGGCGCTGATCTGCACCTTCTCAAGTCAATGAAGCACTCGGTGAAGAGTTCCACTTCGGCTTCTATTGTGAGAAAATTGTCAATGTCGTTTATGCTAAGATCGAGGAGGGAGACGTCGGGGGGCAGGTCAGACAGGGAGCCCGTGCGGAGCTGCTCTTCAGGCACCGACATGGCCGAGGTGGCACTGACCAGCGCCAGTCCTGCTACCACCGCTGTGCTTAGTCTCAGCAACGACCTGCGGGACCGTGAAGGGAAGTTTCTTTTATCTAATAAGCTCTTCATTAAGAATTTTTATTTCACTTGATGTTCGAGTTGTTAAATTTAGTGGCGCACGAAGGGGAACAGAGATCGAGTGCAATGAATTTCAAGGTGCATGTGCTTTTTTGCTGCTTTGCAATGCAGTGAACATGCACTAGCTTGAAATTGTTGTCACATGTTGTGTAGAGCGAGGAGGTTTGTTATGCAATGTATCAGTTGCGATGCTGATCATTTTCATGTAACGGATCTGCAAACGAAAGAAACGTAAGACTGAATAAGAAGCGGAACTGTGGATCGAAGAGGAGAGGTAAGATTCCAAGGTTCGTGATCGATATCTTGCTTGATCGTGTGAATGAGCTAATCGGTTAGCCTAATGTCATTGCAAAGTAATATTTCTATAGATATTGATAGTTCACTTGCTGTATGTTTAGTGATTTATTAGTTAAGTGGGTGAAAAAGTTCACGCAATCGATATATTTTTGCGCTGCTCTGACTTACTGTTTCCACATTTTCACGCTCACGTTTATTAGCAGCTCTTATTCCCATCGGCAGTCTTTCTTGTCATTGTGTTGCATAAATGCTGCATTGGTAGCTTGTTTTCGTTCTTGAGACTGTAGTAGTCTCATTTCTTCTTTTACGTTCCCTACAATCTTTCTTAATTAAACGTGCGTCTTCTACAGTAAAATCTTGAGGAAAACACTACAATAAACTTGAATGCCATTCAAGTCGGCTTATATGCAATGTTAGTGCACCGTATCCTTGATACTATTTTCCATACTCATGTATCTAATGCGCTGAAGCACTGAAATTTTGGCCTCTGAAGCGAAATATGCTCGCTAAGAGAAAGACAGTAAGCTAATTATTAATTGTCCACTACCCGTGAACTATAGTTCTTTACTGCCCGTCGTGAGGGCTCCGTTGATCATCTACCGATTTTATTCGTCGTGACCCGAGGAAAAAAAAAAACACAGAATCGGACTCCAGAAACTGCAAATATAGTTCCAATTTTAAGAAGTGTTTTAAGAAAGAAGTGCTTTCAGATAAAGGGCTTCATCATCTTCTGCAACCTGATCATTGATTTCTACGAAAACGTAGCTCAATTAGAAAATCTACAACCTGGCCTATTTTTCGCCTGTCTAATTCCTTAAGAGCGGACACGAAATAAATAAATACGCGAAGTGTTTTATAATACAATTAAATATTATTACCGATTATTGAGGCTCATGCTATTTTGTGAAGGAAACGAGAATTAATCCAAGCAGCAGTAGTTATGATGACTGCTCTCAACCAGAGGTCATGGGCGCAATACGGCATCAGGAGGTGCGGTGCACAATTTCAGTAAATGCCTATTTCAGTGTTATTTTATTCCTATGCGACCTTTATTATTCTGCGCCGTACATGCAGAAGATTTCAAGCGATGCTATTCGTACGAGAAACCAATGTCTTATTGGTCAGCATAGAGTTAAATCGCAGTTTAACCCAGAAAAGGGTGGCACCACATTACGATATTTTTAGGAGTGCAAGGCATAGAACCGGTTCTGACTCACAAACTTAACGGAATCCCCAACAAACTGCTAAAGATAGACATGACGCCAAGCAGACGTGGTCGATGGTGATCTGCCTGATATGATACAACGAGCGTCTCACCGGAGGCAGCGTAACATACTGGCCTACTTGTAGTGTATCAGGGCTCTGGATACGTAACATAGAGATGCAGGGCTCACCAAGCGTATTACCTAGATTGGGCTAACATACTTCTCCGCTGTAGTTTTTTTTTTCATGAGCAGGTTAGCCCTTATAAATATTCTAGATTCAGAATTTAATAATGGCAGAGGCACCATAAATTCATTTAATATAGCAATTATTAATTACCCTAGCTTGGTTTTATCATCGTCTACCATAGGATGGTAGTCTAATTTGAAATTCGCTATAGTTGATAAGACAGAAACGCTACAGTAATTGCTGTGCTGCATTTTCTGTGTATTCGAGCTGCTGAAAGAAATCTTTTGCAATTGCCCTACAGTGCAACTCAAGAATGTCTCACAAGCTACTTATATGGAAGTCTGGAATTCTAATTTATGTATTTCTGATTAAAGTCCCTTTGAATGCGTAGGGACACTACATATTTGACGGTCGTTCAAGAGCTCTCAGAACCATGAAAATTGCGGCTTTTATTTAGAATAACATACGTATTTGCTATACAAATAAGTATTTGCAGTGCTTTTAAAACTACATCAGTCAGCTCTACACTAGTTACGTTCTTGATAATCATAAAAGAACTTGAACATTTACGACAGAATGCTGGCGAAGAGATGGTAGACCTAGAAAAGGAATTAATATAAGGTATATATGTAGAGCTTGTGTTAGCCCTTTCGCAGTCAGCGTCTAGTGAAAGGGCATTTTGAATGTGGCTTTTATAGTAGAAATCAGCTTTTAAACAGTTTAGGGCTAGAGCTTCAACTGCTTACACTTAAAATATAAAAAAATTAAATTAATCTTGCAGCAGTGTTGCCATGACTTGAGTAACAGTAATATCAGTTTTTCACTTGCACTTTCACCCTGACATTTTTCCCAGCATTTTTGTGAACAATTTCCCTCTGAAACGTAAAATTGAAGCGTTTTACGTTTCCTAGTCATTGTAATTTACTACGTTATTTTATAGCATATAGCAATTTTTTCTGCTTCACTATACTTGATTGTTTTATGTATCAGATGAACAATAGCACAAGAATATTTCAGTGTGTGGTAACTTCTACGCAGAAGTTTTCTTTATCCATGTTTCCAAGTTGCATATAATGCTGCAATTTAATGAGCTAGTCTCTTTCGCATTATCATATAGATTAAGAAATCCATCAGAACTAATATCTTCCACAAGCGAAAGATAGTATTAGTACTCACATGTTCAATATACTCTAGCTTGCACAAGACTGCTGGAATCTGTAAAGTGAGGGTTCTTTATATAGCAACTCGATCTGTAGTGTATGTTGGTCTCACACTTCCCTCTTCCTATTCAGAGCCTCGACAAGGGTGACTGGCCAGATAAACACAAGCTCCACTAGCTGCTGGGCTCCGAGCTGGGTGCCTCTCAGCTGTGCAAATCAACCCCTTAAATTTAGGAATAACAAAACCTGAACGAAGAGGCTTTGATAAAAATTGTGTAATTCCTTCGAATCTCGAATCATTTCTAGGAAAAAAAGCTGTGTAATGAAATTTGACATATTAGTTTTGGGTGTGATCCCCCAAAAACGTATAGCTGCTTGACAAAATTCAAATTTATTTCCATATTTTTTTCATGAAGACTAGTGACTGCTGAGTCAGATACTCGAGAGAGGGAGGAGTTACATATATTACTGAATACAAATTCTCTTATTTCATTTATTCCCAGTCTTATAATAGCAGAATGTTTCCTTCTTAACTCGTTCAGTCACAGCAGGAGCAATCCGGCACTATATTTAGGGCGGCTACACACGCTCATGCAAACTTGATAAGTATGCTTGCGCAAATATTTGATCAAGTATTGGGATATTGGTTGGCAGATGTCGTCATTTGAAATTAAATAGCCAACACTTCTTCTAAAACCCAGTAAAACTTGAAATACTACTGCCACTACTAGTATAATGTATTTTGTGCGGAACTAGCCGAACAAGCAACCGTGGCTTGACATTTTATCATATAATCTGATTGGATTAATAAATTTGGATTTTTTCTGAACATTCCTCTTATAAGAAGAATCGACAGTTTTCATTAACATGTTTTATCGCAAGGTGGAATATATATTGGACGGGATGTTCCGCAAGGAATGTCTGGGTAACATCCTTACAAAGTACTTGAAGATGTAGTACAACATTGAAGAGGCACGTGACGCGCATTAAAAATAGTATAATGAGGCTCTATCAGCTACTAAATTTGCCAGCAACATCTTTGGCTTTAGCTGAACTCCATTAACTGGGCAATGCTTTCTTACTTCTTCGACGGCTGGATGATCCAGTTTAAGTGGGTCTTAGCGAAGCTCTGCCTAGTTAAGAAAATGCTACTTACAAAGGAAGCGGAAAAGAAAAACCGTAAACAAACGTACTCACATTAGGATTACAGAGTTCGAATATGGGAACATACTTGGCGTAGAGAGCCAATACTTGAATAATTTTCGCACTACCCCAATTCTTCATTTGCACTATAATGATTTGTACAAGTAACACGTCGCTAAAGCAATGGGGTCGCCACTGCGTTGCTTTGTAGCGAGGCGTCTCACTGGTTTTCTTGGCGAACTGCCTGCGTTTTAAGAATTTTAATGAAGGTCGTCCTCGTTTAGGTGACCGCAGGAGTCCTTGATGGGGACATTTTACTTTCAGCGGACAGGCCACCGGTCTGCCACATGATGCATGTTATGTACCTTCACCGTGTATCACCCACGGGGACCTTGTCTTCACGTTTCAAACAGCGCTATTATGCGCCTGATATTCGTATTTGTTGACACGCTGAATACCTGCTTTCCTGGCATGCTGATCACGTGCTCTTGACATCTAAAGATGCGCGTAAATGTTTCACGAAAAAAAAAAAAAAAATTAGTTGGACGTCAGTGTTTCATGCGTCGTAGTGACGAGTATCATCGTCACAAACACTGCACTGAAAGAAATTTTTTAGTTTTTATTCACTTAAATGCATCAAAGTTATATGCATTGTTGTCCTGAAACTGAGAACCGCAAGTGCATCATCAATATGCATTGCCATGACACATCATAGCTAACTCTACTGTACTAATAATAATAGTCACGTATTATCTTGCATCCAGTAAATATCCCTAACGAGAAATTTTCTTTGCCTTAATGTGCTGCTATCAAATATTTTAACAAACAAAGGTCAAATACACAAACGGACCTTCCGATCATCTTCAAAAATTAATGAATTATGTCTTTTAACATTACTAACAATTCCTGAAAATGTCATAAAGATCTCTCCCAAATTTTTTTGAGTTGTTGCGCACACAAACATAAAATCAAACAAACGAATGAAAAAACAGATCACAAAAATTTGATCATTTACTCTGTAATAAACCTAACAATTCATGTAAATTTCATGAAAATCCATCCATTACTTTTTCAAGTTATGGCACTAACAAAGAGTAGGCAGACGAACAAGGAGACAAACAAACAAACAAGAAGACATGATAAATCTTTACTAAAAGTTTATCATCTGTTACTCTTAACATGCCTAAAAACCCTAGTAAGCTTCGTCAAAATCCGTCCAAAGCTTTTTCAGTTATTTTGGTGACAGACAGTGAAAATAACAGACAGACAAACCCGACGAAAACATAACCTCCTTGCCAGAGGTAATAAATACATGCAGATCTTTATTATGTTGTTCATAGTAGTAGAGTTATTTCAAGTGTGTCCTAATGATGCATTTAGAGGTCTCATTCTGCAGTTGACACACTGATTATGCACTTTTGTGTTTCGATTTTTGGACAAGCCGATAATGCATCAAGATGCAGAGAAACCGGAACAGTTTTTGCAGTTAAAGAGAGGAAACTTTTAATTATAATCGTGATCTGTGTCGTAGTACGAAACTTCAACTCGCTTCCTACGAGCAACAGGGTTATATCTTTTTAAAGTTTCCAGCCCCCCCCCCCAAAAAAAAGCAAAGTGATGCATCATGATTGGATGACCCGTTTGGTATAATTGTAAAACCAAATTCCATCTTCAACACATTTCAAAAAATCCTCCCTCTTCTCCCCGAATCAAAAAGTAGCATACACACAACGCAGCCAATGATATGAAATGCGAAACCATGCAAAGTGGTCACAAGTTCCGTTGCAAGTCTATTTGACTGAGAATAAATTAATGATAAATTGTTCCGTCATCATGATATACTGGACTTTCAGTTTCTATTCTTGGTTTCACTTCATAAACCAGGAAAATTTGGGGCAGTCTGCTGCAATAGCTATTGCAGCCAACGGCTTTTCCAGAATCTTTGAGTTTAAGTTTCATTGTATAAACCGTGTAAACTATCACTGGTCCATTTTAGTGAAATTGACCTGTAATTGTCTTTGTGATACATTGGCACGGTTTCGCACTTCATATAATTGTCTGCAATGTGCATTTAATTATTTTTTGTTGGGGCCCGGAGAGAACTATTTGTAAAAAAGTTGAAATTGGAATTTAGCTTTCTCAATTACAGTAAAAGTTCATCCAATTATGAAGCAGAACTTCGATTTTAGACAAAAGTTCAAAAAAGCTACAGTATTACCTCTATGTGTAACATTACTATGTTGTTTTCATCTTCTTTTAATCAAAAAATCTGTTTTCCCGCCTGCAGAGCCTGTTGCCATGACACACCACACTACGCAGGAATCACCTACGTGCATCCAAATTTTTCACAGTGTGCAAGTAGAAAAACATCGTTTCATAGAAGAGCCCTAAAACTACGCACATATAGTTTTGTCACACGTACGAAGCGTGTTGACGTCTTATACTACTATGCAAATTACTTTGTAAATTAAGGCTTTGTCTCTTCACTTGAAGAAATTTGATTGAGTTTTAATGCATTAGCATAAAATATTGGCTGTATATTATTGAGCCTAGACACAATAATAAAATGTAAAGTCAACTTGACCAATTTAAACCCCAACTAGGAAACCAGCATGCTCTGGTTTATGCTGCAGATATAAGCCAACAGGCCCCAGAGCCGTATACGGCTGTTGTCGACCTCAGATTGTCTAGAGCTAAGGCGCCAGTGGCGGAAGGCTCAATGCGACAATCTGCGACCCCCCAACTCTCCCCATTGCTGGGGAAGGTTAGTAAGCCCACAGCAGTACGCAGACCGGATGCTGACTGATCACGTCAAGCGCTTTGAAGAACTTGCCCAGCTGGGAACGAGGCACGAACCAGCGGTCTTGTGAGTTAATGTCAGACGCTTTAGTCTGCTGCTACTGTATCATCAAGAGTGGCAAGAAACCCATATCATGCATTATCATCATGACACACCATCACCAACTGTACTATAATAATAATTATCTTTCATCATCTCGTATACAAATGACACAGATTTACATTTGCCTCAATTTTCTAATCTAATAATAAGAATAACCGTCGTGTTTATATATATATATATGTATATTGTCTTGAGATGGCATTATATTTGATATTGAAGAATACAAAGCACAAAGGTAACCAAATTTCTTCTTTGTGCTCCTCATCGTATTCTTCAATATATGTATATATATTTATAAATTTATATATTTATTTATATGTTTGGTGCCACGCTCTTAACGAAATAGATAGGCGGAATTTAGCCCAGGTTGGAGACTCTGGTTGTCCTCTCAAGCTCCATTGGAAGTGATGGGCAGAAAATAGGCCGGGTTGCAGAAGATGGCATGCGTATCTTAAGCAGGGACAGTTGATATTCCAACAATGAAGACATCGCAGACTAAGTCTGATTTGTACGAGTATTAGCTTCTCCATACATCGAATCTACGGCAAAGTATAGGGCGTGCTTATGTCTGAATGCACTTCTTGCATTGCCGAAGTTGAAATCGTAGCACGGAAGATATCTAAAGCTTCCGTTGACGCTCTATTGCTTCTTGATTCGTAGTTTCTTCCCACAGATGATTTCGTTGCTTGAGCTATTTTTCCCACTTTGATGCAATTGTCAACGAAAAAGACGAAATATAAGTTTTCACATGCAATAGACAATTATTTCTTCTAGCTTACTGTTTCCTCTGACGAAGCAGTTTTCTCTTCATAGGTCGAAATTTGAGCACCTCAAATGAAACAGATATTTGAGGTGGAAAGACGGTATCAACGGTATCTTCTTTTTTCTACGGAGCGAACACACTGTATACAAGCTGGTATTTTGTTTAAGTTTGTTGAAGTGTTTTACTCAAAATGTTACTTCTGCCTGTCTATATAGAAGACCTAAGGATGCCAGCACGACAAAGGATCAATGAAGAAAAGAAAAAAATTAAGAAGCTAATAAGAGAAGACGAGATTCCGCACCGGCCTAGAGGCATTAGGCAAACGTATAGGTTTTTGCGTGAATTTTTCACGCACGGGTCCACTAGTTACTTTAGAATTTTATAGATTTGGTACTGCGCAGATCACAATAAAGTGCCCCGAGAAGCAACGAAAGATCTTTCGCCGGAAGAGTTCGATTCTCTGATTCTCACATCGCTCACTTCTATTCTCATTTACCGGCTCTCCATGATTCTAAAATTAAGGGAACAGGTATACCGTCAGGTGACTTACTGTGTGCGACACGATGCATGACTATGTATTATCATGATGATGCACATAGCATAGTGATGATACTTTTGTCTCGCTTTAGGGATAACCCGACGATGCAAATACTTGAGCTCATCAAAAATCGCCCAAATTTTTTCACTGCATTTGTTTTTAATTCTCTAACTCCATTAAGGAGGTTATAATTTTGTCGAGTTGGTCTATTTGTCTGTATGTCAGACTGTTTGTCTGTCTGTTTGTTTGACTTTAACCAAGATAACTCAAAAAGTTATGAACCGAACTTTACGAACTTCACAGATTGTTAAGTAGCTATGTTAGGAGGAACAGATTGTTAGCTCTTCGTTGAGCCCCGTTCAACCATTTGTTTGTCTGCCTCTTCTTTCTCGGAAGCAAAAATCAAAAAGTTATCGATCGAAATTTCTGGAATTTTGGGGGTTAGTACTAGGAGCAAATGATCAAACTTTTGTACTGATCTGCTCGTTCATTTATTCGTTGGTTTTATTATTTTTTTTTTGTATTATTACTGTCTAGAGGCACAAATAATTTAACCAAATGTTCGAGATGATACAGAAGAAATTATAATTTCAATATAAATTCGAATTTTTCGGCAAAATTGCCTTACTTAACGGAGGTATGCGATCTCAGAGCGCTTTTGTTCTTAATGTAATATTTCATTTTTGCTATTCCTCTAAAAATGTACAACTAGTTCACAAGTTTGAAGAACATAGTTTTATTTCTACGAAAAGTGGTTGTTAACTGGACAAATGTCAACACCACTTGAGGTTCCAAATATTATCTCTGCTGCAACATTATACATCAACGGTTCGGCGCTTCAATGTAATTTCTTATTCACGATGAAACTAAACGCTCATGCTGTGACGAGATACAGCCAGAAAAATATGTACTTCAATTTTTATATAAGAGTCGAGTCAGGGACTCGCACTGGGAACCTTCAGCTTGGCACATAGCTATATTGCCACGCATAAAAAACCCACACAGCTAGAAGCAGTTGTTGAGACAGACAACCGCATAACTTCTGAAATCAATAGCTATTCAGAATAGACGTACGGCTCTGATTTAATTAATAACTTCGTCATGATGCAACTGGCCGCGTGCTTGAGTTATTTATAGTGCAGTTGACTTTTAGTGGTTATAGTATGGACGTGATGTAACGAAATTTATCGCTCAATGTTGAAAATATTATGCTCTAGGCATTTTGTACTGAGTTCAGTAAATAAATAGCTCTAGTATTTTTTTGCTACTTTCTGGCCATGTACTGCATGGAGTCTTAGCATTGATATGTGTGTTATAGTATAGCTCTGCAATGCTGTAGTTTTGTTCGCGCCTCATTCGCCTAGTAAACATGCGCACGTTTGAATATCATTCCCTTGCTATAATGTATACCTTTACGCACATGCAACGTTCTGTACAGAAGTTCAATTTGATATACTGTATTTGTATGTATACATATATATTTCGTTTCACCATCCTTCGGCTGAGATGACGTGTAAGGTCCCCTCCGATGCTTGTCGCCTCACGAGTCAATCATGTGATTCATTATCCTTGCTTTAGTTCAGTTATGGGTGCTGACATAGCGGTGGGTGCTCAACTATGAAGATCATAGGCATTCTGTCAGCTTAACAAGCTAGTTGTTCCTACCAAACACAGCCTTTGCTTAATTAGCAGCGTGCAATTTTGCACTTGCAAGTTTCGTGATGATTGCAGGTGCACAATTTACGGCATCGAGAACGGAGCTGCAGGGCAAAATATATCCAGGCCTAAAAGCAAGTGTCATTGCAAAGCTATTACGTTAGTCGTAGCTTTCTTGCCTACTGTACTTATGTGTGGAGTGTACGTGGTCGTTACTGAAAGTGTTAGTCGTGCGAACCGTGAAGTTTAATTCAAGCACGGATATGTTTAATAACGATTTCTTAGCACCAGGTACCGAACTACACCTTTCTGCTTCTGTTTATGCCCGTACATCAGACGAAGGTGAGTAGCTCGGCAATAACGTTCGCAAGGTCGCAGTCTCACGCGAGCAAAGTCTTCCGGAAACAAAAACTGGCCTGAGCGTAACGGCCGGCGGTGGAGCGAACCCTGGCAAGCAAACACTTCACCACATGCGGAGATGGTTTTCGACTGTGAAGCGAGGACCGCATCCAGAGAAAATCCCGTCTGCCGTGAAGTTTGTGTTTTCTCAGACGGGCGACTGGCGCCAGTTTCAGCCAGCAGTTTAACTGTTGCTTCTAAGCGTGCCGGCAGTTGATTAAGCAGTACGGGAATAATTTAAAACTCGGTTTTAATAAACTTATGGAGGGGAGAAGTCAAACACTATAATGAAGACCAATGTGTATTTGTTTGTCTGTCTGTTTATTACCTTCGCCAAGGAGGTTACCCTCGTCGTGTTTGTCTGTCTGCCTTTGTGTTTGTCTGTCTGTCACCAAGATAACTCAAAAAGTTCTGAACCGATTTGGACGAAATTTACAGGGACTGTTAGGTATGTTAAGAGGAACAGATGATTAACTTTTGGTGAAGATATGTCCATCCGTTTGTTTTTTTGTTTGTCTGCCTCATTTTTCTCAATGCCATTACTCAAAAAGTTATGGATGGATTTTTATGAAATTAACATTAGTTGTTAGGCATATAGCAAAGAGTAAATGACCAAATTTTGGTAATGATCCGTTTGTTCGTTCGTTTGTCACTGTTTTTAATTTTATGCTTGTTAGCACAATAACTCAAAAAATAATGGAAGGATCTTTATGAAATTTATAGGGGTTATTAGTAATGTTAAAAGACACAAATGATTAAATTTTGGTGCAGATCAGTTAGTTCATTCGTATGTTTATCTTAACGTTTGTTAGCAGTATAACTCAAAAAGGTATGAACGGATCTTCGAGAAAATTGCACAAGCTAGTATTACTATCAAAAAACACAAATGATCAGATTTTGGAGTTTATACAAAGAAAATTATGGTTTCAGAGCCAATTTGAATGCTACCGTTGTCTTTCCTGGCGGAGGTATGCGCTCTCAGAGTGCTCTAGTTCACCTAGTAATTCGTTATTCATATCCCGGTCTGCCCATTTTCTGTGATGCTTCAAGGAAACAGAGTAAAATTAAACCAGGGTGGCAATTATGGTCTGCTGGCATGTTCTGTTGAAAACCGTTGGGCTTAAATTGACCAGGTTGCAGATGATGGCAAAGCATGTTAACCTCATAGATAAATGTGGTCGTTGTTTTGATTGACATCCAAACAATGAAGATATCTGCTGCTCGTGCATCCTGATGCTTACTTTGTTCCAACACAAAATTTCAGGTCACGTGCAATTTGAGTAGATGATGAACGGAGCAAAGGGTAAGATATAATCTCTTCAAAGTTCAGTAGAACTATAAAAACGGCCAGAGAACAGGAGGGTTTCGTTACGACAATTATTTCTTCCTACGGTATTTCTTTCTCTGACGAAATGCTGTTCGCTTAGGCGAGGCGATTGGCCTTGCCCATGCAGTCTCGAAGCAAACACTAGACTTACCCTCGCCGAAATAGTTTGCTTAACAGTCGCTGGTAAAACTGTTCATGGGAAGTAAAGGAGAAACACTCCTGGTTTAATGTACAGTATATTACCAACTCTTGACTGGCGTTGCAATAGGGTCAGTGTTCACCTGAGTTTGCCTCTGAGCCACCAACTGTTATTAGTGCGAGCCTGCATCGTGTGTCAACCCTATAACTGTTGAAAAATTGGGCTAAGTGGCGAATAGGAACACCCGCCTGCAGCACCATAAAAGTAGACAATGTCATCAGTAGTGCTCACAGCTATCGTTAATTTAAACACACTTCGATCATCATGGTTTCATGTGTCTACTGTACGCGCCGTGAACTGAGGAGCTAAAAGTCTGAAAGATTCTTGAGCAATGACGGCACTTCGAGAGAAAAAATCACAAATTTAACCCATTAATTGGTCAATTAACTGACGCACGAGCCTTCCGCAGCCCTTAAGCGTAGCCGAAGAGCCTTGTTGTGAAGCTGGTTGGCGGCCTGAAGACGGCCTAACTAATTTTTATCACCCGCAACGAACTGAGAGAGGTCATAATTTATCGTTGAAGATTCAAGTATATATATTTGTAAATATATATATTTGTCTGTCCACCCAAAAATTGGTCGAAGGAGTTGAGAAATCTTCATAATTTTTTTGTAGCGAGTTTAGTGCGTTGACCTAGATGTGGCCCATGCCAAAAAACTAGTCCTAGCTTGCCATGAAAAATGACGTCGTTGAATTTTCCTCCACCGAGCAAATTTGCCTCCTCCGCGGCACATCGTCTCACGTCACGAGGCATCCCATTTTTCCTATGTTATTATTAAGAGATCTGAAGGGGGCGGTCAGCGCGGCGCTAGCCTTGTTGGACACAGCATCCATGTGAGAAATTAGGATTAGCTGGCCACCTCTGCTCCCACCTCTGGTGATGGTCTTACGCCACGATGCGGTCTAGTTTAAATTATGTTTGTTTGAGACTTGAAGGATTAGATTGAGCGAAAATAACTATCTTTTGATATGTTTTGGGTATCACAGGGCACAAGCAAAAAGCTTAGTCAGCGATAAGAGCGACAGTAGAACCGCGGCAGTTACGTCACAGTTACATTAGGCACCAAACTTCCTTAAAAATTTACGTAGATCGCACATACGGCACAAGTAGTGAATATGTCTGCTTCGTCAAATGAAGTCCCCTACAACCAGTTTACCTCAAAGTCTTCTGTTCTTTAAACCCAAACTCTAAAGAGGGTAGCCCCAAGTTATATAATAATTTTTTCTTGAGATCCTCCAGACTATGCAATACCCAAAGTTTGTGTTCTAGAGAAAATGGAAACCGCATCGTAAAAATATTACTTCAGTAGTCCAACACATATAACTCCGAAGGACCTGTGTAATTTTGGAAGTTTCAGGTGGCCCACAGCTAGGCGACCCTCGCCGACCATGCCCCATAGAGGCAGTGAACGTATGGTATATTTTCCTAATGAGCTCAGCGAACTGATCAAAAGTACGATATTTATACAGCAAGGCAATTGTAAGCCAGCCTATCTGAAAAATATATTCCCTTGAAATATTTGAGCCACAGCTCCTAACACGAGCAGCATGCTTTAGGAAAGTTGCTAGTCTGATCAACCTCTCCTTATACTCGTCTAGTACCTGCGTCGCACCCACTTGCCATCCGGTGCCATGGCAACTGTCAGCGACGCTAATACAGTATATACCAGTTCTGAAATTCACCTGATCGCCTGATGTCTCGGATCTAATGCTCAATTTAACTCGTATTTTGCTCAAATGATTGCTTGTCATCACGGGAGCAGGATGCTTAAGTTAGTAGCTCACAATCCTTGTATCGCTGGTTCGATGCAATGAGGGGATTGGGGGGGTCGGGTGCCATTTGAACCGTCCGTCAAATTGGCGGTATAGTTCTTGATGACCTGTGGTTGGCTGCAGCCTCACTTACTCCTCTGGGGCCAGTAAGCCTATATTCGCAGCACAAACCAGTGCGTGTGGGTTTCCTAAATGAGGGTGCGGTCAGAGTTGACTTCACTTAATTTTACTTTGTCGTAAGTTCTCACTCTTTTCGAAACTGCCTCGAATGCATTTGCTGGTAGAAATTATACCTTTTAGTAGCGCACGGTCTACCAAGTTACTAAATTCAACTAATCCCTCCGGTGAAATCAGTTGAACAGAAATTCGGCCTACAGCTGTTGCAAATATAATTTTGAATGGTCACCACATAATGACATTTCACCTCGCAGTCAAAATTTGTCCCCGATCGTTTAATTTGAAACGAGTTCCGGTGCGCATCTTCCTGGTTGCCGGTCACCATCAGACAAAGACCTCTGATTTTCTTGTTGCTTAGGCGGTCGAGCTTCAACTGATGCATGGTCGCCAGAAGGTCGACATCGTAATGGCTCTGTCTACAGCTATGCTGAGCCTGACTTACAAATAGCAGTGATGAGTGAGAATAGGTTCATGGCGCCCAAATTTTATTTACGTTGCCTGTTCAATCTGAAAGTTATAACGCAAAGCATTATGCAGGCAAATTTTACTAAATGAATTTTTAAAGAATGTTTTCTGAACATGAAAGCATGGGAAACCATAGTGACGAGCAGCTTGAAGTTATCGCCTACCAGGAAATATGACATTTTCAAAAAGTGGTAGCTCGATCTTACTCTAAGTTAGCAAGATCAAAATGAACTTCTATCAAAAAGTTGCAAAAGCTCCATGGTTTTCTTGAACTGGTACGCTGCATTGCTGCATTAATCAATAATTAATGTAGCATTCAGTACAAACAATTTGTTCAATTGGCAATTGATCTTAGAACCTACGATTAAAATTCACAGCACAAGAAAAGTATAAAATTAACCTCTAATCCAAAAAATCTCGAGCTGTCGATGTTGAGTTCGGCAGATGCTTCAATTCGCTAAGTGCCCGTGCATATTTTAGCCAGGGTTAATGTGACTCAGCACTCTTAAGTATGAAGACAATTTTTAAGCAGCGATATAATGATTAATGTCAGCAGTAATGGTCAACTGGAGGCAAGAAGATGCCAGCGAGATGGATAGTGAGACCGTAAGTACCGCTGTGTCAATATCAAAGTCCGTTACTACAAAAACTGCCTCGCCAAGGTCTTAAAAAAAAAATTGCTTCAAAGGCATCGCTTGTGCAGCGTCACGACGATCGCCAATGCACGGGATTGCAAGAGTGGCCATTCTGCTACGTACACTATAGCCAAAAATTGTACTAGTACCTATACGGGCGACTGTTTCCGCAGGACTGCATAACATCTTGGTAGGATCCCGCTACAAGTTTTTGTATATATAACCAGACTCCTAACACTTTTAGAAAGTGACTTATGATTTGTTGCCGGCATGTAACTCTTAGGTGCCGGCCGGGATCTGCCACAGAGTACGCCATAGTTGCGGTACTATAGGTAAAAAAAGTTGAGAGAATTTGCATTTGCTGAATTCGAGAGCATTTTAGTCACTGTGGGCTCCTAAGAGACTGTCACCTATTTCAGGTTCAGTGTACCACTGTGCGCTGAGGACGTTCCATTGGTGGGAGTACAATCCGTCGTTTATGAAATTAGTGAAAATTATATGCACCTGGTTCTCGTTATACGGGAGTTCATTCTTTGCGAATTCGTTCCTAGGCGAATGAGCAGCTGTGACCGTGTACTGATTTTGTTTATGCTTGAAAATTTGCTCTTACGCGATTTGCCTGTCGTCTGTCTTTTTGTTTGCCCCCAAGATAACTCAAAAAGGTATGGACGGATCTAAATGAAATTTGCAGGGGTATTAGGCATGCTATTAGCAACAGTTGATTAACTTATGGTGATGATCCGCTGAACTGTTTGTTTGCCTGCATAATTTATCTTAGTAGCATAAATCATAAAGTTATGGACGAATGATTATGGAATTTGCATGATTTGTTTACTAAATTACTAAATTTTTGTGATGATGTGTTTGTGCGTTAGTTTGTCTCTGAGTTGGATTTTGTAATTGTTTGCAAAATAAATAAAAAATTACGAGCAAATATTTATGAAATTCTCAGGAGTTTCTAGAAATGTTAGAAGACATAAAATGATCAAATTTTGGGGATGATCGGTTGGTGTGTGTTTGACCAATATGGTTTTTAGAATAATCACTAGCAACAAAGCTCGAAAAGTGCGAGCGGATCTTCAAAAAAATTACAGAAGCTGTTATTGCTATCAAAAGGCACTAATCATTAGATTTTTTTGCTGATATAAAGGAAATAATAGTTTCAGAATCAATTTGGATTTTTCGTTACCGTTGCCTTGCTTGAAAGAGGTATGCGCTCTCAGAGTGCTCTAGTTCCTGCATGTAACGGACTCGGTGTATAGAGTATGTTTGCGGGAATTTAATTAAAACTCTGATGTAGAGCAGCAAGAGTATGAAGTTAATCCATTGATGGGCAAGCTGAATTAACACCCGTTCATCATTTTCATTCTACCACCAGACCTACATGAGCGCTGTGGGACAAGTAAGCCCGCAGCAAGCCTATGATGCCCGATGTATACTGCTCAAAAGGACAATGCTGAACATTCACTTTTGATTCGAAAACGCCTGCATTCACCCCGCTGGGACACAGACCCCGGCCATGCAATTCATGTCGGCACAAATCAAGGAATAAACACAGACTGCACTTAAAGGGACTGGCCTCATGCCGCCGGTGCTCGTGCGTGTTTCGGAAATAATTGCATCGGATAAATGGAAGAGTGCACGGTTTGATCAGTTGATGAATTGGCTGCTCAGCAGCTTAGAAAATGGAAATTCGGGGCTGAAAACCAATGACACTGAAGTGGGCCACCGCTAATAAGTAACCTGACTGGCACAGTAACAGTCACAACACAACGTACGCGTCACACGGAGCTACTTGCATACAACGTCGGAGATTCAAACTTATATAGAAAAAGGAAACTATAAAGTTTTACTAGTCCAATATATTCTCAAACTTCCTCACACAGCCCGTATTTCATTCAGCATCTCTGCATTACAGTATAATTGTTTTACATTGTGTAGTTATTGCCTCAGTTTGGATGAAATGACTGATCTTTAGCAAATTTCACCTTGGTTTAGTAATAATTTCAAACTTGCAGCCGGTAAACGCTGATAACTTTTCAAGGTCTTGGTATAAGTAGTATTTGGCTTATCTTAAAGCTTGCGGTAGGTTACGTTAGACTAAGTTAAGTTATTTAGGTTAGAATGATTACAATGGGTTAAAATAATTTGGGCTAGGTTATGTTGGATGCAGATACAATAGGTGCCTAACAAAATGGTATAAGTTCCAAACTAAAATTAAGAAATAAAAAATAGCCCCTTTTAGCTAAGACTTTTACAATTATATCTTAACTAAAAAATACGAGCATTGTTTAGTTCAGAATGGCCTCTTTTTTTTTGTCAACACCAAGCTTCAATCCACATGACTATTCATTTGGCTATTTTACGCCCAACATCAGTTGAAAATTTAACTACTTCAACAACCAGGAAGCCCTTAAGTGAGTCGAGATTTTTGTGTGGTTTAGAGCAAGCCACGTTCTCCAATACTGACCACAGCTTGTAATCCAAAGCGTTCAACGCTGGACTCCCAGACTGCCAGTCATATCGTCAGCCTTGATGAACTCAGGGAAGGACAGTCTGGCAGAGCCACAGCTGAGTGACTTTTGTTTTGTATCCTGGGGCAGAATGTTAAACTGGAAGCACTTCACCTTGGCCCAAATTTATGTAGCTCGATACACAATTGTTCAGTTCCGCCAATATTGTATCTCATAGATACACTACGTAAATTAATTTCTGAAGTTTATGCACTCTGTAACTCACGGAAAAAATGCTCGTATCTTGACAAAACCTATGGAGCAGCTGTAACTTACTACAATTTCTCTTATGTTGTACCTCCTGGCCGCCAGAAAACCCAAAATGTAATGGTGAATATATTTTAAGTTATAATTATGATGTTTATTAGGTTAACTATGTCCCAAGACGGTAAATGTGATGTTTGAAACAATACTAGACTGCCGTGACCCACTGAGACACTAAAAACATATCCTAAATTAATAATCTCCGCCAAGGATTGTATATTTTTGTCGTATTTGTTTGCCTCTTAGTTTGTCACCAAGATTACTAAAAAAAAGATTGACGGATCTTTATGAAATTTACAGAGAATGTTAGGCATGTTAGCAATAACAGATGATTAAGTTTTGGTGAAGATCTGTTCAACAGTTGGTTTATTTGCCTGCCTATTTTTTCTAAGTACTGTGGCTCAAAAAGTTATGAACTGCTTTTGTGAAAGTCACAAAAGTTGTAAGGATTATCACGAAGAGTAAATGACTAAATTATTGTTATGATCTGTTAGTTCGTTTGTCGCTGTGCTTGATTTTAAGTTCGCAAAATAAATCAAAAAGTTATTTACGAAAGTTTATGAAATTTACATGAACTCTTCGTAATATTGGAAGACATGAATGATTAAATTATGATGGGGATCGGTTGGGCTGTTTGAGTATTTGACTAATATTTGTAGGAATGTTTTTTAGTAGCATAACTCAAAAAGTTAGGAATGATCTTGCAACAAAATTACAGAAGCTGTTATTAAGTCAAAAGGCACAAACGATTAGATTTTTGTGCTGATACAAAAAATAATAATTTCAGAACCAATTTCATCTTTCATCAACAGGCTTTTCATTTTTTAGATGTTAAACTAAAGCTTCACTGTGGGAAATTCTCCACTTCTGTCTTCATAAAGCCAACCAACTTTGGTATCTACACCGCATTTGATTCTTACGTTCCACTGTCCTATAAAAAGTCAGTTGTGCGAACTC
>LQNS02278094.1:40805714-40815769 GCA_001587735.2 Parhyale hawaiensis | reverse complement strand
CCATACGGCTCACTGTCAACAGATTCTATGCTTGTCTAACGAAAGCAAATTCGATTTATATGTTACGTATTCCAGTTGTATTTTCCAGAGCAACTTTTAAATTATCGTGCCCGTTCCTGCAACCAGGTAGCAGGTTCCACGTGCGTATCACACATACAATCGAATTAAAGAGCTAATCCATGACAGATAGGATAGGCCATACCATACCCCCAGAGGACCATGGAATTTCTTCCCTATCTAAAAGGGAAGAAGATGTGTCAAACAAGATCACAAGTAAATAAACAATCAAGACACAAGTAAATAAACATGTGCTTGACACTAGCATGCAAAATTTATCATCACCATCATCAATTAATGCCAAACTTGCTCATAAATTGATGCAAACTTGCTACTGAATTTCGCTGATGACTTTCTAGGCACACAAAAATTGGCATTAGTGAGGCCGTTGGGAACAAACAGTGTGGCTCTTGTGGCCTTCCGAGGAAGTCAGACATGAAAATCAAAGATTTACTACACAATAAAGAACAGCTAAGATGAAGGAGCTGAGCAGAAAGAGGAAGCAAAGCGCTACAGACCAAGTGCACCCTGTGGCTTACTCGCGTACGCAAAGGGAACTCACTCGAATATAGCACGATTCATCCAAACACGAAACGGCCTTCGTCGAATAATTTCCGCGATTACCGAGGAGCGCGTCTCAATAGTTTAGAATTATACTTGCAGGCCTTGCATGAAGGCGGGTAAAAGGATAAAGCATTTTAGCAGGAGTTCCATTATCCACCACTTTCCGTTGTCAAATTATAAAATCCCAATACAGCTTTAGCATGCTGAAAACTTCAATTTTTATCGCCTTTTATCAGTTTGGATCCAGTTTGAAACGTTACTTGAAAACAGTTTAAGCTAATCGGCGCCAGATTAGCACTTAAAAAATTTAATTCAGTGTGGGGAATGCAAAGGGCGAGATCGCAGCTCCGGCTGAGAGCAAGCAACGGTTTAAATGCCATTTTCAGCTTTTCAGTCCCATCCGACACTTCAATTTCGGCAAAACTACAATGGTTATCCAAAGAATTCGAAGAAAAAGAACTTTTTAAACTTCTTGTGATAAATGGGCCTTCTATCGTGTATATATGTAGGCTTTCTTTTCATTTGCTCTTAGTTTATAGTAAAATTATCCTAGCGGTATATCTGATAAGAAGTTAACAACTGTGATTTATAAATATTTTGAAATTTATGACTACTTCAACAGCATCAGAGCTTTTACAGCGCAAATGGCGGATGTCAAGTTCGGCAAAAAAAGTTCAAAAATGGAATAAGATTTAATTGTAGAAACACATCTGGTTTGGAAATGATTTGTCTGAAGATATACAAGTAAATCCCACAAAAAAAAAAATCGCTGGAAACACCTCAAATGTAAGCTTAATGGAAAGAATACTTGCTCAGTATCCGAACCCTCGATGAAACTGCTATCATGTGAGATTATAATATACAGCCTGGTTATTTGAAACCCCAATCTAGAACCCTAATCTGAAAACACGCAGGAATGACTCAGAAGATTACTGATAGCGAGTGCGATATGAAGAAATACTACGTATTATCATCTCTCCCACAGCGTATTTTACAGGATTTTTTTAACTGCAAAGTCTCGAGAACTTTTAAAACTGTAATTAGGCTGTTTCTCCATAGCATAGAGATTAGTTTAATTCCTGAGTGTCGTATCTCATTTTTTTTTATTGAATAGGAAATGAATGTTATGATGATTGTGGTCGGTGAAAGTGTGTTAGCACCCGCGAGAGAAGCGAAGAGCGGTGATAATGTCGTCGAAAATTTATTAGTATATTTGTTTGTATATTTTTCTGTCCACCCAAAAAAGAGTTAGAAGGAGTAGAGCAACGTTAATAATTTTCTTGCAATGAGTCCAGTAGGTTAACCTAGATGTGATCAATGCAAAAAAAAAAAAACTAAAATTAGCTAGCCATGAAAATTGACGGCGATGAATTTTGTTGTTTGTCCACCTAAAAAGAGGCAGAAGGAGTTGAGTCATATTAATAATATATATTTTTTCAGTCAGATGAGTTGACCGAGATGTGAAAAATGGCAAAATGTTGAGTTAGCTGGCCATTAAATACGACGGCGTTGACTTTGTATCTCCAGCCAAAAGGAGGAAGAAGGAGTTGAGCCATTATCACAATCTTTTTCTGACAGTCCGGTGGGTTGACTGAGACGTGAAAAATTCCAGAACTCTAAATATAGTTTAGAATAAGCTGGCCCCACCGAGGGTGATAATCTTACGCCACGAGGCGTTCTAGTTTTTCATGGGTTACGCTGGGTTATGTTTTGTTTTGCTTCGAATTTCCTTTCTTTGAAAAAAAGAACTGTATAACGTATGGTGGATACTGTTGACAGTGAGACTTCTTGCCAATGCCATTTCTAGAATATATGTATATATATATATATATATATATCTGTGTATAAATTTCACCGCCATTTTCATCGAATGTAGATAAAGAAAGGAAAACGCAATTGTGATCAGCTGCGCCTCGTTTGATTGGATTGTCAAAGTCCGGAACATTAGAGGCGAACTTTGGTTTCATCATTTGGAATTGCGCTCCACGTGTCAGTAGCAACCCAACTGCGTTGAGCAAGCTGAAAGTTCCGTTGTAGGGAGCAGGATTAACTAGTTTGATGTCTCACGAATAACTGATGAAGGGTGAACGTCAGAAGTTCCAATCGACGGGATGCAGCCAGGGCAACTATTACAAGTTTCGGGCGAGTCAGGGCGAGAGGGCATAGCTGAGATCAAATTCGTCCACCCAATCGAAGGAGTCCTAGCTTGGTTTGGTGCCCGGAAGTGTGCGGTGGTTAAAGTATTTTTCAGTGAGGAAGGGCAACCGAACAGGACTTGATTACACAGTCTGCTACTGACAATTAATTTCTTTATTTAATCTTTTCTGCGTCCCAGTGTAGATCGTCTATGCATCCAGTGTATCGATATTCGGACAGCTTTTTATCTTGACAGTGTCAATTCGGGCCGAATAAACTCGAAAAATTTACCTCCGCCAAGGAAGTTGAGTTTTTGTCGAGTTTGACTGTTGGTTCGTAAAATTTACGCCTTGTCTGTCATCAAGATAGCTCAAACAGTTATGGACGGATCTTCACGAAATTTACAGGGAATGCTAGGCTTAACATAAGGAACAGATGATTAACAATTACTGCTGGTAACAATCCGTTCAACAGTTGGTTTGTTTGTCTACTTTCTTTTTTCTTAGTATTTTAACTCAAATAGTTATGGATCGATTTTCATGAAATTTGAAAGAATTTTTAGGTATGTTACGGGAGCAAATGAACAATTTGTTGTAATGATCTCTTGGTCCGTTTCTTTGTCTATGTTTGATTTTTTATGCTTGTTAGCAATATAACTCAAAAAGTTATGAACTGATCCTTATGAAATTTACAGGAGTAGTTAGAAATAGTTAAAGACGTAATTGACCAAATTTTTGTGAAGATCGCTTGGTCTCTTTGTGTGGGGGACTTGTGTTTGTCTTAGTGCCTATCAGAACATAATTTAGCAAAATTTGAGATAGATCTTCTTGAAAAAGCACAGGAATTGTTATTACTGTCAAGAGTCACAAAAGACCGAAGTTTGGTGTTGATGAAAAGGAAATGCTAGTTTCAAGAAAAATTTGAATTCTCCGTGAACATCGCCCTCCCGATTGATAATTTTTTGTGGCCCTCATCTCATATCATATTCTCTGTGGTCCATTTTTGAGACAAAGGCTTGTGCAAGAACACACAAACAGCCACATGGTTTGGAGCGAGCTCTTGTTCGTGCACCATGCCTCGATAACTCCCTAATTTTAAGCGTTTTCGGGCAGTAGGCTAAAAGTGGTCACCTCGAGTAGGACATCGGTGAACTGAAGAGAAATAATTCTACAATTAAATGACTTAGATGATTTTTGAGCTCTTATTATCCTTAATAGTACGAATTAAAACATTCGATCTCCGTTGCAATACATATTCCACATCATGTACAACTACCAATTGCCTATAGTAGTTTTGTCTCCTTTACAGCCCGCCGTACGAAAAAATTGTAATAGATACTATTAAAACGCAAGTATATAATAAATATACAGAATTCGTAAGTGTTAGACTTGAGTCTTTGGGACCAAATAACCATAGTTAGGCCCTTCCTCGAACGGTCCAGGAAGGGGCTATGGCCCCGTTACCGTGAGTTAGGGCTCTTTCACACGTATCGGTTTCGTGCATACGGTACAGAAAAAAATACGGATACTGTTGCCGTGAATGCCTTCCTTTCACAAACAACGATTTTTAACGCCCACTAGGGCGGCGAGCTCAGTTGGAAGGGCAAGTCACGTATTTTTGCGTTGTGGTTATTGCATCACCGTCGATGGCATCGCAAAAGGAATCGCTCCCGTTGTGTACATCCGATTAATCAGAGAAGTGATGAAATAAGTTCATTACGCAGCTTATTTGAGGACTTAGGAAAAGATGAAAACAAAATTTTCAACTATTAACGAGTGAGAATTTCATCTGTTGAGGAACTTCACATCCGACTGAAAGCTATTCTTCAAAGCCAGAATAGGAACATGAACTGCATTCAACCTGTTGCGCTGTTAGTTAGGTAAGTAAAAACCGGACGGCCACCGTACGTTGTAGTAAGTATTCGCGACTGCAACACGGCTACAGTGCCGTAACAGTTTGGTGTGAGAGCTGCTTTTGCCTACTACGTTCCACAAGCAAGAATCAGCGGTACGGACGAAACCGGTACGTGGGATAGAAAACCTTAAGGTTTTGTGTTTTCATTCAAGTACCCCCTCATACGTTTTCCTTGTAATTTTAGTTCGTTACTTTTGGTGGGGAACTACTACATTTATGCAGAGCCACCAATAAGGCCAGCGACGTTTTCTGCTCAAAACAAGTTACCCCAGCTTACCATCTGCTTCATCAAGGTATTATTTATTATACAATAATGACATCTTTTGCTTCATACAATGAAAGATATATGAGTGATGGTATGACACTGCTATTTTCTATAACTTCTTGCAGAACGCAAGGTTAAATAACTTAAATTACAATTTTATAGTGATCTTCTGCAGGACTTTGAACGAGACATTCTTAGAATATGAAACTATTGAAACCGTATACCCACGTCTTCGGAAGATAAGTATGAATCAAACTGCATGAAAACTCCTTCAATTGATGACATTCATGCTGGTATAAAATGACGGGATGAAGCCTTTGCATTTGTAAATAAAATGTGGACGAGAACTTTCGGAAGCAGACAGACCACTCATAAGCCTTCTGTTTTACTCATTAGACTAGAGATCTGAGAGCTTCATTTGTCATTTAGGTATTAAAAATCCTGGTAGTGGCACTGTTAAAATGAGGTAGTTGATTAAATTTGTAACTCGAAACGTACCGCAGAAAGAACGTGGGAGAAACGCGTTCTAAAAAAAATAAATAAATAACTAAGATGGCAGCACCGTTAACGCAACAATATATTCTATTTCACTGGTGAATTGAAAAATCTGCTGATGCGAAAATTTTCAGCTTCAAAAATCTACTGGACTCGTATCTGAAAAGAGTCCAGATAAACTGCCCGTAAGCTGTTAAATCAAAATGTACCGTGGAGATGACGCTAACGTAAACAAAGTTTCCGAATCCTGTGATACCCACATCATTTTCAAAATCTGCACCCGCATTTTGCGATACTCTGCCGATATTAAGTCATACTCTTCCGTGGTGAATTAGACAGACAAAGTTCGTTTTTTTACCTCAACCTGAAGCGCTGGAGATAT
This sequence comes from Parhyale hawaiensis, assembly GCA_001587735.2. Classification (NCBI taxonomy): domain Eukaryota; kingdom Metazoa; phylum Arthropoda; class Malacostraca; order Amphipoda; family Hyalidae; genus Parhyale; species Parhyale hawaiensis. The sequence continues at coordinate 40,809,956 of LQNS02278094.1, read as the reverse complement.
TTGGGAACGTTAAATTTGGATGTGGTTTCTCCAACAGGGTTCTCGCTTTTCAGATCGGCATCCTGGTCGATTTTGGGTTAATTTTATATCTCGGTAATTTGAGATCATTTCAGAAATTTTTTCTCTATTTTTTCTATCAAATGGAGCAGAAATTCGTCTTGATCCTTCAGGTTTTCAAGTACAATTATCTAGTCATAGGAGGAGGAATCCAGGTTATAAGGTGATTTTTCAGGAAAAAAGACGCTATGCATGCGCTTTTTCTTCTGTGGTATATTTCGAAAATTTCCTCTATTCAGCCACCTGGTGACTAGATTCATGAGTACTTAAAGTAGCGTGATTTAGCGATAGATTTTTCATGCTCAAACCATGTATTATTATCTCTTATAAGGTATTTGCACGCAGCAGTTGCCTGAATGTTTCTTCAACTTTAACGTCACTGTTTTAGTTAGCAGTTGACAAAACATACCAAATGCCTCAAAGTTTCAAAGGGCATGGCTCAGTGTCAGTGTAGCGTGTGGTAAAGTAGAGAACTTGATTATATACTTGTAAATTATGCAGTAGCTCGCGTATATTGAAAGTTCCGTGAACGACATTCGTCACTTACCTATTAGATCTTCAAATGAAACACAGGTGGTGTTATGGGCGCCACTCGATGGCATTGCTGTCCTAGGGCTAAAGTTTGTAACCACCGGGAGGGTCAGCTGATAGTAGTCTCCTTTTACTCCAGAAATGAGCTGAATAAAATAAGTATTGGTCAAAAATAACCTTTTAGAACTTTGGAGAAGGTGTCTAAGCGTTTCGTTAAGTAGAGCTTTGATTGAGAACGAAGGCAGCAAAATATGCAGCTGCTGACTTGTCATACTTCCAACCTAAGCATTGCCGCCGAATGTCGTTTAATCTGTCTTGTGTTAAGTATTCAATCGCGCAAGTAAAACGCAGAAGATTAGAGTAAAATTATTGGTAACGTAAAATTTTGGCTACGAACACACTTAACACAAAATAGCTTAAATATTTTTCTGTTTAGGGAGATGTAGCGCGAATGATGAAAACATTAACGGTGCATGCAGGTAATAGATTTTGCTGCCGCGGGTCGATACGAGTGTTCCAAATTGATAATACTGTATATGTATCTTACGAGAGACCAAATATGAACTGTTGTTACGTTGATAATGCATTATTACCAGAGTGAGAATGATCTTCATGCATGCACATGTTCCAGCAGTTGATGTCACACATTTTCATCCAGACAAAATTTGGTAACAACATTAAGTTTCATTAAAAGAAAAATTTTTAAATAATGTATACGCCCCGGCCCTCTATGAGCTATTGCCATTATGTTAGTAGGATATAGAGGACTGGAGAAAAGAGAAAAAAAAGGGGGAAGAATCCCTGCAAAAGAGACGGTCATGAATGCACGTAAGCACGATCAAGAGCCGCTGACATGCGGAGCTTAGAGACGTCAAACTGTGTAGTTGGAGCGGGAGAGAGAAGAAGACGGATTAAGGTGGCCTCGGAAGCTTTGGACGTTAAGAGCTTGCGACTCCTAACGGCCAAAGCTTCCGAGGCCACCTTAATCCGTCTTCTTCTCTCTCCCGCTCCAACTACACAGTTTGACGTTTCTTGGCAATCCTCCTCGGATTCTTACTTTTGGGATGACCCTCGTATTTACTAATATTTACAACTGAATATTGTGAAGTATTGTGGATGGCAATACTGTTCAGTACGTTATAGGTACCGCAGCTTTACTTTATTTCTTGCAACAAACTGAATTACTTCACATTCAATCGGACTCTTTGTATTTAAATTACAATAATATTGGCGTTGTTCTGTTTATAAAGTGGTTACGGTACATTTTATGATCACGCTGTTAGGCTTCGCTCGTGGTATTACTTGAAGACAACAATAGCATGCACAAGCTGGAACGGCGTCAGCATGACGCTGTGAGACAAACTCACAATTGTATATTAGAAAAAGAGTGTTCTGAGCACCGAAATAAACAGTTGCTTGGCTACAGGAGCGCATCAAAGTAGGTTTACCATTAGTGCCAGTATTTTGACATTCAACACTCCTGAAATTTCTTAGCTTATGACTGGCAGTTGTTTATGGAATATTGTGTCAGCTGTAATGACGTTGTTAATTATGTAAGTTCAGCGTAGCTCATTCAAACTCTGAGAGGCAGTAATATCGTAATTAATGATTAGTCAGCTGATGCACATCGCTGGGCTATGTGAAAGAAGGCTCCAACTTCAAGGAGGTGAGGCCGCTGATGGTTATGTAATGCATGTATACGATCGCATGAGCCAAAGAATTTTTCACAGAAGCGGAGTGTTGTGCAAAGGTTAGCCAAATTAAGAGATGTTCGGTGCTGGCTACTCCTTCCTTTCCGTACACAAATATGAAATAGTTAAAATTCTAAGATAAGGCAAAACAAATACGTCGTTGGTGTCTTCGTACGGAAGGTGATAGACGGTTATCTTAATTTCAAGCTTAAGATACTGCAGCTAAAGCTCATGGGTACGTAACCCAAAAATACCAAGCCAAAACTTTTTCTACTCGTGGCAGAAATGTTATCTGAGGCACAGAGAAAAGTTGATACTATGGGCGGTGTAATGTTCCATTGCTCTCGTGACGACTACACGCTCTGTGCCTTAAGAAACTGCAGAATTTTTTGGAGCTGTAAATAGTATTACTGTTATCAAATGGAGGCCACTGGTACATAGTTAACTAACACGATGTCTACCCTAAATTTAAGAACTTCTTATCTTAGTTCAATAAATGCATAAGGTATACGAAGTGATATACAATATTTGAATGCGAAGGTATTGGACGAGGTATCTAAATACATCTGATTATATGTTTGGTATTTAAATTCATTTAAAGTCTATAACGTCCATCGGTGAGGAAATATACTACATTTATAGTAATAACAATACTTTAATAAAATCAGATTTCAATTCACAAAGATAAAACGACACAGAAAACTCTCATCAAGTTACACGACTGATAAACCAAAAAGATAAATCTAATTTCAAGCCTTTCGCAACACAACGCCATTCGGGTGATGCTTTTCTTTCACATGACTAAAGCAATGCGCGCTGATGGGAAGAACTAAACAGCACATGAAGGATTCAGTGGGGGTTAACTCAGGATACTGTGTCCTAACCTTGTTGGACACAGTCTCCAGATGAGAAATAAATGGCATTATTATTATTATTATTATTATTATTAACCCGGCGTCAAGCCCTGAAATGAAGATCGCTGTGTATTTCCAATTAGTTCATTAATTTTTCTGTTTGTATGTACCCAGTGTTTGCCGCGCTTGAAGCGATTGAATCGATCGTACTTTTAGTCTCCGAAAATAGCTTATGAACGCCTGAAGTCCCGATACTAGAAAATAAAGCTCATGACTGAAGTTCCAGACAAGCTGAATCTGATGAGTTTAGCTTGTTTTGATGTTTTATTAGAATTATCCCAATCCATGACTCCGTAATGCATTAGAATTGGCGCTGCTGTCGATAAATAACGAACGTTCAGAGAGAAGAATTCGTCACAATATGCGCTCAAAACGTTTGCCACCTGACAACAAAGTTAACAAATCAAAGGGGTTGTTGAATGCAAAGGTAGGAAACGTTCAGTAAATATGTCATAAATTAATACACGGCTTACATTGCTTATAGCTCATAAAATATTTTTTTACTAGTGGACCCGTGCGGGGGGAATTCACGCAATAACCTATACGTTTGCCTATAAAATGCCTCTAGACCGACCGGTGCAGAATCTCCTCTTCTCTTAATTGCTTCCGAATTTTCTTCTTTCCTTCATTGATCTTTTGTCGTGCTGTTATTCTTAGGTCTTCTATATAGACAGGCAGAAGTACCATCTTGAGTATAACACTTCAACAAACTAACGGTGAGTGGAGTGAAGAGAGGAGAAAATTAGACGATAGTGGGAAAGATGTTAGTAGGTAGAGAGGAAAATGGAAGAAAGGTGAAAACAGAAAAATAGGAAGAGAATGAATGACCGGTCAGTGCCGGTTTAGTTAGGGCAGAGACAAACTTAAACAAAATAGCAGCTTATATACAATGAGTCCGCTCCGTAGCCAAGATACCGTCTTTCCACCTCAAATATCTGTTTCATTTGAGGTGCTCAAATTTTGACCTATGAAGAGAAAACTGCTTCGTCAGAGGAAAACAGTAAGCTAGAAGAAATAATTGTCTATTGCCCGTGAAAGCTTATGTTTCG
>LQNS02278094.1:40655825-40697169 GCA_001587735.2 Parhyale hawaiensis | reverse complement strand
CTGAAGATATCTGAAGCTTCCGTTGGCACTCTCATGCTTCTTGATTCGTAGTTTCTCCCCACAGATGATTTCGTTGCATGAGCTATTCTTCCCAATTTGATGCAATTGTCAACAAAACCGACGAAACATAAGTTTTCACGGGCAGTAGGTAGACAATTATTTCTTCTAGCTTACTGTTTTCCTCTGACGAAGCAGTTTTCTCTTCATAGGTCAAAATTTGAGCACCTCAAATGAAACAGATATTTGAGGTGAAAAGTCGGTATCAACGGTATCTTTGCTGCCGAGCGAACACATAGGATATATAAGCTGGTATTTTGTTTAAGTTTGTTGCAGTGTTTTACTCAAGACGTTACTTCTGCCTGTCTATATAGAAGACATAAGGATGACAGCACGACAAAGGATCAATGAAGAAAAGAAGAAAATTAGAAAGCAAATAAGAGAAGAGGAGATTCCGCACCGGTCTAGAGACATTAGGCAAACGCATAGATTATTGCGTGAATTCTTCACGCACGGGTCCACTAGTTACTAATAATTTTTGTTTAAGTTTCGTAAATATTCACTCAAGACTTTCTGGGTTATTGCTTTAACAAACATAAAATCAAATAGAGCAACAAACATACGAACAGACAAACAAACAAACAGATCATCACAAAAATTTGGTCATTTACTCTTTGTGATATACCTAGCAACTCATATAAATTTCATAAAAATCCGCCCATAACTTTTTGAGTTATGGAACTGAGAAAAATAAGGCAGACAAACAAACAAACATACGGATAGACGGATGTTTACCAAAAGTTAATTCCAAGCATACTTAACAATCCCTGTAATTTTCGTCAAAATCCGTTCCTAACTTTTTGAATTATCTTGGTGACAGACAACCCCGACGAAAACATAATCTCCTTGGCGGAGGTAATTATTAGCGAAAAACAGTGTAACACGGCCAGTGAAAACCATAGTAGGCGATTATTACTTCAGCGCCCACTTAAACATTGTAATCATTCGAACTGATATCGTACAACATATATAAAGAAACGAAAATTATCATCAGCTAGCAAGATACATCGTCCTAGTGCCCATTGATGCTCATAATCGAGTAGTTTAATTCTATTTCGTTAGCTACTGAGGAGCAAAGTGTTGAGTATAACAGCAGGGTGAAACTCGCATGTTAATCTTTCTCTTTGCTCATGCTGAAATCGAACTATTATTCATAAGACTAAACAATAAATTCTCCTTTCCCCACTTCACGAAGGTGTAATAAAGAAATACAAATACTTTGGCATCGGCGCACAACTTGCTACAGTCAACATTTAGGTTCAGCAAAAGCTGAGGAGCCGCTATCTGACTAGCCATTGATTGCATTAACAATTGCTTCATTAAACCAAACTTTGTCTCTGTGTCTCTGTAAGGGCGAGAGCTTGGTTGCGCACTACTAGCGACATAGGAAGTGGAACCGTATTTTTTATACCAACAGGTTTTCCGTTTTCAATATACTACTAGTTACAAAGAAAAAGTTATGAACCGTTCTGTCAATAAAAAACACCATAAACATCGACAAACAGAGCATCGGCTCTATACAAAACCTAATGAAGTCATTCACAGCACGAGTTAACGTGGATAACCGAACTAGTATGTTCTGGTTTTCCTATTTATATAATATTTGCTTGATACTATGTCTCGAAGCTATACCACCAATTATGAACTTACACGCTACACGAATCAGAACCCTTAGGATAGGCATAAGATTCTTTACATTTGACGAAAACGTTAAATAATGCTTGTGCAAAGCCGTGGTCGGGCAGTCTCATAAATCTGTGCATATAATTTATTATGTAGTCTGTGTGTCCGCATCAGCGCAGTATTTGCACAGCTGCGTTCTTACAGGTGCGCAGTGATACAACACAAAGATAAAAAATAAAATTAATTAGAGCATTCTGAGAGCGCATACCTCCGCCAAGCGAGGCAACGGCAGCAAAAAATTCAAACTGGCTCTGAAGCCATAATGTTCTTCGCATAAACTCCAAAATCTGATCATTTGTGTCTTTTGATAGTAATAACAGCTTGTGCAATTTTCTTGACGATCCATTCATAACTTTTTGAGTTATGCTCCTAGCAAACGTTATGACAAACATGACTTAAACATACAAACGAACAAACCGATCTGCACCAAGATCTAATCATTTATGTCTTTCAACATTATTAACCACTCCCGCAAGTTTCATAAAAATCCATGCAGTATTTTTTGAGTTATTGTGGTAACAAGCACAAAATTAAAAATTGTAACAAACGAACGAAAAAAACCAACGGATATCATTGCCAAAATTCAGTCATTCACTCTTTGTTAAATAACTCATGTATATTAACTCATGTTAATTTCATAAAAATCCATTCATAGCTTTTTGAGTTATGGCTTTGAGAAAAATGAGGCAGACAAACAAACAAACGGATGGACATATCTTCACCAAAAGTTAATCATCTGTTCTTCCTAACATACCTAACAATCTCTATAAACTTTGTCCAAATCGGTTCAGAACTTTTTGTGTGATCTTCTTGACAGACAGACAAATATACAGATAGACAAACAAACAGGACGAAAACGTAACCTCCTTGGCGGAGGTAATTAAGGATAATTACGATAATGTATTTTGGGTACACATGGATAACTTTTCATGGTATACATAGTGGGGTAGCCTCTCAATAAAGTTACAGTACATTCAGCAGGAATATAAAAACAATACAGTAATATTACAGCCCTTTATTTGCCCTATGTTTTGCAGCAGTATACGCTACTATCGTGAGTGCATTCTGGATTGCTTTTCATTGCAGATAACCTTAGCTAAAAAGTTTCATTTGTCTATCTTGATTTGGAGGCAAAGAGCGCTTTTTTATTCACTTTGTGACAGTCGGTGAGCTAATGAGTAAATATCAGAGTTGACTTTGATTTTTGCATAAACCATCAAAATACGGTATGTCATTATAGGCCACACGAAAAAGCCCCAAGAGTTTCTGTTTGAAAATAATGATAATAACTTTTATTAAGAACACAATGGGTTCTCAAAATTACATTTGCGAGAGCACAAATGCAGAGTAGCCAAAGTTCCACCTAGTAATTATGCCCAGTTACAAATATTAGGGGCCACGCACAATGAGAATACATGGATACACTCATGCTACACCTGCAGACACGAATGGCATTGAGCAGCTCGGTCTCACACAAGAGCACAGGTAATACTGTAGACAAGAGAGTAAGAACTGTTCGCTGCATTCGTACAGAGAATTTACATGCTTACCCCTTGACAGTGTGGTGGAAACACATCGTTTCATGATTACTAACCAGGCCAAGGGGCTTGTAACATTGGTTTGAATACAAATTGCAACCCGAGCTCTGTCACCAATATGCCAACAGGCTCACATATACTCGTAGTCCTACCGCACCTCGGGCAATTAAAACCTCAAGCGGCAAAGGAAAACGTACAGGGGGAAGGCAGAGATAAATCAGCTCACGTCTGCGTGCAGCGAAAAGGCAGCTTAGAGAAGTAGCAGGTAATACGCACATCAGCTACTGGTCATTCCCACCATGGAGGTCATTGCCTACATACAATATCCTGACCCATCGCTGCTTGAGCGCCGAACTCTGATAACTTGGATTAGAGCATATCCCTTGGAGCATTGAGTTATCAGACTTTTCTACTCTCATCTGCAGGCTATATGCACATTTACGAGCAAAAATATTGAGACACTCTACGTCATACGACGCAAACACATCGCTAGCTCCTGTATCTGGGCACACCCACCAACCCCCGGAATATGTCATTGTACGCCACACGCAACTTACTGATGGCCCGTCTAGTGAATTCGGCCCAAAGTGGGCTGCCATATATAGGATAGCAATAAGTTTTAAACAGCTGAAAATAAAGAAAAGTGCTTTTAATTGAAATAGTAACTGTCTGTCTTTGCTGGTGCTGGTATTGGCAGCTTCAAACGATCTGTACACAGAGCTATTCTGTGATCTCGGATCTTCTTTTTTTTTCTTCATTCTTTTGTTTTCTCCACCCGCTGGGTTGGTTGCGTGAGGGTTTGTTAACCTAATGGAGTTTCTCCGTTCTTACGTCGCCAGCCTGGTGTGATTTAATAATAGTAATAATAATAAGTAGCTTTAAAACCACTGATATTTACCTCGTCAGAACGTGACCAAATTTCTAGATCAACATGTTACCAACCGAGTGCAGCTTTGGCGTTTCTTCATCTTTATCGTGGTTATCACAAACGTCATTAGTGATCAGCTAGATGAACCACGGAGGAGAGCTGTTAACAAAGGGAGTTCCTACGCCACTGAAAATAATAAGTTTCGTGGTGATTCGGATGCTTGTGCAGACTGTACTGCATTACATTCAATGGAAAGTTTCTTTGGTTTGTGCCCGCAGATTTTGAACAGCTAATGAAGCTTCTTGGAACATGAGAGGTTAGCACCAGGTTGTCATCGTAACTCAAGACATTTACTGCCCTGCCATTAACTTGACACCCTACCCCTGATACGTTCAGTTCGGTGTGGATGCAGTCAATGAAAATGTTGAATATAATTGGGCAAAAGAAACCTTCCTGCAGTATGCCACAGGTCATGAAGAACGCTGGAAACATATTCATTCCCTGTTTTACAAAGCATTTCTGATGTTGGAACAAGCAAGTACTTTAAAGTCTAACAAGAAGGGGACGCATAGTTCTTGATTTTACTCTATCAAATACTCAAACATAGAATAATGTTGGACTCCTTCGAATGTAGCCTTAGCGTCATATGGGTTCACCTAAAAAGAAAATATATATATAAAACCTTTTTGAGTACAAATATGTTCAGCCATTTCCGTTCCTCGTTGAGCTTTAAAACCAAACTGTTATCTCTAGTCGCACGTGGCCTTTCGCATAGTTTCTGTTGCAGGCTGCGCCGGCATAGGGTTTTCAGGACCAGTGCTGCGTTCTTATATGCGTAGCAGTATTTTTTTTATCAAATCGAATTCATATCTGTAAAAAGAATAATTCATTTTACTGCTGACACTGTGCACCTGATTCTCTCCGTAATACTGAAAGGCAAATACGTACCCTGTCACTTCTCGTTTCACTATCGAGTCTCCTAATTTGCTAGCTAGAAACTATCAATGAAGCTACTGGTGTTCTAGAGTTCATTGAGAGCTAACGATTTACGTAACCCGCATCAGCAGTGTTAAAAAATAATGGAATCTCTGAGTGCAGTTATAATAATATGCAAAAAACTGCAATGAATACGATGACCAAGTATTCTACTGAACTAATGTGAAGTTTACTTAGCTTCTATGCATCTCATCTTATGAATATTGGCGCCATGCCGTCTCTTTAGCGGAGAAATGCTTTCTATTTGAAGTACAGTCACGCATTCATGATCAAGTATCTAAAATACATTGGTGGAGTCACACAGATGGAGCTGCGGAGGCCATGTGGCAGCTATACACTGCTGCCCACCTCAGCTCATAATTTTTTTTATCAATTTTCTTAATTATCATTTTAGTAAGCGAATTGCCAAGCTTCACTGCCGCATACGCTCATAACAGCATTGAAGTCTCGCATAGGCAGGCCGCCGTTTTAATATCATTATATGCAAACGCATGGTGCCTAACGTGGGTTGCCATTGACAACTTCTGGATTTATTCGTAATCACGCGGCAAAAGTCATTGCGAATCTTGTTGAAGTGACAACAGCAAGCCAATAGTTGGGACAATTGCAACTCGTTCATGGCTGCGTGTCTGTGAGCACAATTGAGAAATTCGCAATAAAGGTTGTTGCTGGTCATGGTTGTGACGTCATATTTTTTAATATTAAGTGAAGTTCATTTGTGTTGACGCTGGCATTTGATGGGCTGTCAAGGTGCATCATTTTCGGCTCAAATCAACTTGAGAAGGATTGTGATGGTGTATAAAACGAAGTAAAATTTGTCTCTTTTTTGTAGGCAAGTTTGCCTTAACTGCCGACTGAGTTCACTGGATACGCGGGGTCATGTTCATGCCACACCACACCTCCGCGCTTATTGGCTCTGAACCACAACTTCGATTATCAAAACAACCAATGCTAATTTGACTGCAACACGGTTCTGACGATGCTTTTTATTAGTTACATATCAGCTTATTGTTTTTGTTTTCTGTTCTCTCCGGCACAGGAGTTCGTTGTTCAGAATCGTCGTGGTGCTGGCCACCGTCCTGTGCTGCACGTACGGTCAGGGCATTGTTGTCTTCCCTGACAACATCGACCTGGCGACCGTGACCCCCCAGGCGGTGGAGCGGGTCCTCAGCAACAGAGTCGCGGTCCGTAGACTTGTGAGGTGCTTTGAGAATCGGGCGGCCTGCCGGACACGAGGAGAGCTTTCCTTCGCAAGTGAGTAGAGCTCTTATGCGAGAAACGGAAACAAAACTCTATTTTTTTCTTGGAAAATACTTACTGTAGTACAATATTTATTTTCTGGCGCAAATTTTGTCTTTGCACCACTGAAATTTTTTGTGGCGGTACATGGTAAATAAATAAACAAAAATTAGGCACCCATTCCATTACATTCGTTTGTTTCAACCCTTTAATTTATGGCTAAGGCTAGGCACACACGAGCGTTTTTTGACGTACGTTAATTAACGCATGACCGCAATCTGCATGGAACTCTATAGTACATCCGCCCACATGCGTTATTTTATCGTACATTAAAATCAGTCCCAATTCAATGCGTTAAGTAACGCACGTCAAAAAGCGCTCGTGTGTGCCTAGCCTCAATCTACCATTGGTCATATGAAAAACACAGTTAGCTACGTATCATATTAGACACACCATGCAGTAAAGGGTGTTTTTAGAAACTTGCCGCACCCTCTCACTTATCTCGTCCTGCTATCATCTCCTTGACATAATGCAAAAGATTGGTAAATAGGTTATCTTCATAAAATATCGGTGCTTACTGCATATTGTTCAGAGTTTTGAATGGAAACAATAAGTTGCTTTTAATATTGTTTTAGAATTTTGGAAAAGTTCGCTTCCTCTCTTTTCATACGCACACAAAAAGCATTTTGGAAAGGGATCTGCAGATCCTGTCATTAGCGGTTCTGTTCAATGCACGACTCTACTTCAGCTACACGGTTAGCAAGCTTTTTTGTATTGAAAAGGATAGAGATAAGAAATTGCAACACAGGTTTTTTTTTTGTACAGTAGGTACAAGATATATTAACATCTTATATGCAACATTCAGTACTACAAGACCAGTCGCTTGATATCATCGCAAGACCGGTTTGTAACTTTATCCAGATCCAGCTGGATAGCTGAAATTTCCAGCAGTTGAATTCCTCACTTTCGTTGTGCGATGTATTGTAGATAAATTTACTAACTGTAGCTGCGTTACCTAGTGGCCACATTTTGATAATAATCACTTTGAAACTGTATAATGAGAGCAGGCTGTGCTAACTGTAGCACATCTTACCGTGCACAGCCGTTAAGACCTCCCTTGGTGTGCTCACGTCGCACGACTATTTCCTGTTTTGGTGCTCCCTAATTGGAAAATTTTAGCTAAACAGCTGATGTTTCTGGAAGAGAAGAATTTTTAAAATATCACCCAAATGGCTAAGATTTTTTGACTGGGACGGAGCACGTGCTGTAAAGTCGGAAATTTTTCAAGGATAAAACCATGTGAACCAAAAAATTAGTGGTACAGCAAATCCTACTAATGCACGCATATATGTTGGCTTTCTTCTCATTAAATTCTTAACTTTTGACTCCGTACTGAGATCTCGTACAGGCATGGGAAGTTTCAAGACTTATTCGATTGGCTCGTTCAAGTCTATCTAAGCCATTCCTGCTCGTTTTCACTTGTCCTGTTCCGCACAGGAACTTTTTCTTGCTTACTTTGAATAACGAGGCAGATGTTAGGGCGGGCAATGCGATTATGTTGAGCTGACCGAAAACTTCATTCCGGGGGGAAAATTTTAATTCATGAAAGTCTCACAGGTAATCGCTTAAGTGCCAACGCTTCAAACTGGATTCCTGGAATCAACGGTACGAAGCCATCGAACATGTCTATAGCTCAGCACAAGTCAAGCCTCGAAGGCTTATTTTACGGTTCAAAAGAACCGTGTGAGGAATTAATGATATCGAGGAAAAAAATGTTCACTTTGAAGTATAGGAGTGCGGTATACCAGAAAAAAGTATACTAAATAAATACTTGGTTGTTCTATCGCAGGACAAGTTGGCCGTTTGGGAAGAGGTGGTCGGTGCATTCGGTGCTCGCCCCAACAAGAGAGGCGCATCATGGACGTGATGAGGCGCACAATCACCTCCATGCAGCGCAGATACCCCGCCGAGTGGCGCAGACTACTGCCGCACATCAGGAATCTCTTCTAAGGCACGGGACGTCCCATTCCTACCGTGGAGAAAGGAGCGACAGCGTCTTCCTGCCACTATTCACAGCTCATTTGTTATCTAGCTTGTCAGAATGTCTTCTATGGCTCGTCTCAGTCAGTGAGAGAAATGATATCGTAATCTAGCAGCCACTAAAGGCACATTTGTTGTTTATCTTAAAAAAAACTCCTGTAGCTGAGGAGAGCGGAGACTGAACAGCATCTTGAAAGAAGGTAGGATAAGCATACTTGATTTAAAGCCATGGTTAGTATTAATTTGTGGGCTGGATGCCAAGCAATTTATGCAAACAATTGTTCTGAGGCTTACTGAACTTCAGGAAAAGTTAGTCCAAATTCCGTCCGAGTCGTCTTTAAAGTGGTACAAAATTGATCTCCGTTACACACGGGCGTCTCTGAGATTATAAAGATTTTCCCTCGTACCAGTAAGCAGAACTAGTACAACTCATGAAATTTTTGAGGCCGTTAGTTATCAAAATGAATGTCTGTAGAATGAGAGAATGGAATAATTAGTTCACCCTGGCTGACGAGGGTCATTCCTAAGCCTAGGAAATAGCAAAGGAATCACAATTTCTCCTTAATGCTAAATTCTCCACATGCAAACGTTCTGAAGCTTTATCTCTAGTCACAGCGTGTGTGAAATCCCTTCCCAGTGATAATCTTTCTCATACTTACATTCACCGTTGTACTTGTATGCATTGGATTATGAAAATATTCTTTTCTATTAAAGATACTTTCTTCAATGTGCATAGATCTTTTTCCTTGCATAAAACTAAACATAAGGCTACTTTACTTATATGTTAGCTCGTTTTTTTTTTTTCTTTCATTGGAGATATTAAAAACATGAAGACCCTTCGGCAAAGCGACCACGGTGTTTTCGTTCCCTTTCATGAATAGTCAGTTTGCTGTTTATGCATAAACGCGCGTGTACATAGGAATGTGTTGATGAATAATCAGTTTTTATGTTGGACTGACCAACAATTGGAGTCTTCAACAATTGCAAGTTGACGCATTGCAAAAAGGTACGAATTCTGTAGGAGTGCTCATGCTACTACGAGGGTCATTCCAAAAGTAGTGCTTCCTATTATGTTAATCCACTCGAAGGGATCCGAGGGAACTGAAAATTGCATTGTTATGTTGACTGTACTTATACACTCATGACCTGAAATTTTCTACTCTCTATTGCAGATATTGACGGGGTGACAGTCTGAGAAAGCAAAACCTCTTATAGACGTGCGTCAAAAGCAGAGATGAGTCACTGAATTCCACCACGGCGAAAAAAAAAATGATCCAATCAATATCCACCAGCACATGGTGAACCTTTATGAAGCCGATGAAGTTTATATCAACACAGTTAGGAAATGTAATTGACAGAGCATCAAATTCCTATTTGGCAACATTAAGGTAGCGACAGTCTAAAGGTTTAAAAACATTGACATACATTGGGAGCAACAACCTCCATTGTTAAGAACTCCACCAAAAGTGACAAACTCTTAACGGCCAAAGCTGTAGAAGCCACTCTAGTCGATTACCTTACAAGCCCCACCTGACTTACCGTCCCGCGGAGTTGCAGCAGTTATTTGTGCTTGCACAAACAACTCCTTGGCTAAGTTTCGTCTCTTTTCGCTTTTTTCTTCAGATTTTGACATATTGGCAATAAGCTCACAGAAGGCCGAGGCGAGAGTCTCGGCTGCTCTCAACGAATGGACCTGTTGGTCCGTCTACTGCCAGCTATCTAATCTAACATAAACTAATAGAGTATCAAACAATATTTACTGCGGGGACTTTGTCTTCACCCTTGCAATAGAAATATTAGTTAGCAAGTGTCATTAGTTACGTTTTGAATATCTCTTTAAATGTAGGATGAGTTAGCACTAAGAAGGGTGCGTACGTATCTGTAGGTTAAGCGGACACAGTAACGTATTCGCATGCTGAATTAAGGGGACACTTTAATTTTTTGGTGTTTACATTCGACCGAAATTTCCTTTGCATTGGTCTATATATTCCGTCTTTCCTTCCATAAGATAGGTTTCATTTAGAAAAGAAAATATACAGGGTGTTGGAAAATTCAGGGTAAATATTTCAACCACAAGCAAAGTTCTCATAGCCGTACTCAGTGGTGCAATTTTTTGGGCAAAATTCAGTTTTATAAAAAAGTTAGAGTTTTCAATTTTTATTCCGAAACCAATTTTCGCTCTAAAAAAAATAAATTTTTACCCAATTTTGATATAAACTGGTAGCAAAGTATATCTTTCGATGCTCTATGGGCCCATGTCGTCAGGATTTGAAAAAAAGTTCAAAATAAATGAGAAAATGATGTTCAAATTTAAAGTAGGCTTCACAAATTAAGAGTCACACTGGTGAAAACCGAGGGACCTACGATGAAAAGCTATTCTAAGGCCTTTCAGGTGATGTAATGGATGACAAAAAATAATCAGATGAAGTGCATTTGCCAGGAGGAAAACTGATATAAGTTCACCAGTATTGACGCGCACCTGCATGTTGCCCAGTCACTGCACCAGATAGGCGTGGCTCAAGGATGATTACCGGGAACAGGTTAGCGCACTGCTGACGGGCGACGCTTGCGCGCGGCGGACGTACGAAGCGATGACGTCATAAAAACCTACTTACGTTAGTAAGTAGCAATTTTTCATTGTTTCTTGATAATTTCATTTGGGCCTCCAGAGTGTCCTACATGTCCTACAATCATCATAGTTGAACAAAAATATGTATCAAGCATCTACAAATTTTTTTAGCCCTCTGAAGGATAAAATTTTACAGTAAAAGAACGTTGGTTAAAAGGCTTGTAAAAGAATTGATGAATTCAACCGGTAAACACCCTCGTGTATCAGAAGTATTTTTAGAGCCAAGTGTACCCTCTTTAAAATGCCATAAATCAAGTGAGTTTTATCGAGAAAAATGTGGCATCCTAAAGATAGATTAATATGAGTGAAAACCGCAATGTTTTTGATTCATTTTCTACCAATGATCTGTTATCCTTTAAAATTTCAAGCCGCTGCAACAAAAATTGGCTCAGATGTGAGCGAATGAACGCGGAGATAGAAGAACTTTAATTTTAACAAGATTGATAAGAGCAATATAAAAAAAAAATACTTTCCCTCCGGCGATGTAATATTACAGTAAAACTCTATATAGAATAACGCAGAAGCCATTCAGTTGCTCGGTAAATTAGAAGAAAAAGAAACATCAGCTGCTATGCGCTGCGCACGTTACAGAAGTATAACAGCAAACGTGTTACTCAACTCACAAAAAAAACACTACCTAACCGTATTCCACATACCTTAACTGTCTCACGGAATGATGTTGTTGAAACTGGCGAATGTTAAATCCATAATTTTTCCAATGATGTTGTAGTTTTTACGATTAGGACAGGGGGATATGTTTACGACGCGTACGCGTCGGCACAGGTGAGGCAAACATTTTTCTGGCACTCTCCGACCAGGTGCGTGCCTCTTACGGGAAAACAACCTAAATAATAATAAAATTTTATCCATCAGAGAGCTGAAATAGTTCGTAGATGCTATGATATATATTTTTGTGCAACTACGTATAATGATTATAGGACATGCAGGACACTTTGGAGGCGCAAATGACATGATGGAGAAACCATGTAAACTAGCTGCGAATTACCGTACTTGAACTTTATGACGTCACACGCCTCATTACCCATGATGCACTACAGCTTGACTCCGCCCCCTGGGTTAACCTGTTCCGGGTTATCATCCTTGGGCATGGCTGATCGAACGTCAGTGCTGCGGTAAGTGGGTTTTACTAAGTTTGAGGAGGATTTTAGGGTGAAACACAAGTTGTATTAGTAAGAGTTATTAGGCATGGTGAAATTTACATACATTATGTTTGTAGATCAGAATCAGATGATTCGAAAATAACAGCTTAAATCTTGTCTCGGTACGTTTTCTTTTATTTCGTCACTTGAGTAATCGCGGCTTTAAAACCCTAATAAGGTTCAATGTATTTGCAACCGTGTCGCCAATATTCAAAAGAAATTAGCTTTTGTAAGTAAATGCAGATATGACAAAACGTTTCTAGAGAAAAATCGTCTGAGTAATTTGCGTGACAAGATTTAAACCTTTAAAGTTTACAGACCGCAACAAATGATTAGCTTCGGAGAATATTTTTTTTTTTTTTTTCGCTAAACATTTGGTTGCTTATTATTCCGCTTATGGACTTCATTGCGTAAAGAGTAACACCAGTTTGCTGAAACACTGCCAACTGCCCAGTCATGCAACGCAAAACCCACATACCGCAGCACTGATGCTCGTCTAGCCATGCCTATCTGTGCAGTGACAGGGCAACATGCGGGTGCGCGTCAATACTGGTGAACTTATATCGGTTTTCCTCCTGGCAAATGCACTTAATCTGATTTTTTTTTTTTGCCATCCATCACATCATCTAAAAGGTCTTGAAATAGGCTTTCATTGTAGATGTCTCGCTTTTCCCGAGTGTGAGTATTAATTTGTCCAGCCTATTTGAATTTGAAAGCCATTTCCCTATTTATTTTATACTTTTAAGTTTTTTGGACATCTGCGCATAGAGCGTTGAAAGATTTACTTTGCAACAAATTTTCTTAAAAATCGGTTGAAAATTGAATTTTTTTACAGCGAAAACCAGGAATAAAAATTAAAAACACTGTAACTTTTTTAAAAACTGAATTTTACCAAAAAGAATTACACCACAGGGTACCGCTATTATGACTTTACTTATGGTTAAAATATTTGCACTGAATTTTCCAACACCCTGTATAGGAAAACCTATTACACTAAAAATAGATTCGTTTATATCCTAAACTAGAGCCAGTAGGAGGAAGATTTGTAGTTACGGGAGGTTTAGAGTATAAATGAATGAAGCTGCTTGGAGAGTCCGGATGTCAATGCCTATACAGTCGGAGGTTTTGGAATGTATTGTCTCCATCAGAGCAGAATAATCATCCCATCAGCCAGAAAGACTTCTCCATTATAGAGTTTTTCACCCCACTCAAACTCACAACATTAGAATCTCTCTACTTCCATAGAAAAAAACCTAGCCTTAATATTATGACCTCGGCTGTACCTCTACACAGAATTCACACTTGATCCCTAATCCTCTGACTGTACAGGTATTGACATCTGGATTCTCCAAGCTGCTTCATTCATTTTTATTTTAGACCTCCTTACTAACACCTCTGGCCTCCCACTAGTTTAAGAAGTAAAGGAATTTTATACATATAGTACGGTAGCTTATCCTATATACATTTTATTTTCTGAAGATGGGATATACTTCCGAAACTTTAACAATTTTGGCATTGTCAAAATTTTGTATATTTTATAAAATTAGTCTTAGTTTAATCTTTAAGTTTCATTATGCATGCTATAGCTTATGCGAATTCGACATGCTTTGATTAAAAAGAAAAGGCAGCTAGGAAATATTCTACTGTTAAAATTAGAGAAAGTTTTACTGAAATGAGGCGAGGGCTGAGAAGCTTAACGAGATTGCGTCTACAGAGTATATAGAGTAACGGGTAAAATATCGACCATTTTCTAAGGACTAGCAATGTGAAAGGGTAACTTTATTAGATGAAATTGAAGCGCACGAAATCATCATGAATAAGTTTGGAATTAATTTTTTGTAGTAGTCTCAGTTCACCAATTTCGTCCCTCAATACGCGTCTCAAATAAAGAAAGGATGCACCGCTTCATGAGATAGCGTTTACTGAATGGTTTTTCTTCCTTGTTCGAAATTCGTAACGGACCGTTAAAATTTGCACTCTTACGGGTTTTTCCGTTGATTTTTATCGATTTAGTGGAAAACACGCAAACTCTAGTTAACTTTCTTACATTTTTACCCAATGAACTTACAAAGAAGAGGTAGCACTGCGGCCAATTTTCTTTATAGCGTGTGCTTAAGTTAGCAAGCAAATCTACAAGCTAAAAGTTACGCCAATATAAGTAGTAACTTCTCAAAAACTGCAGTTTTTAAGCAGCAACTACAGGTGCTTCCTTTATAGGCAAACTAGAACGTCTCGCTAAGTAAGACCATTACCCCTGCATAGTGTGGGCAATTTCATCGTCGTCATTTTTGATGGCCAGCTAACTCCAGGTCTTAGCATTTTTCACATCTCAGTCGACCCACCTGACTGCTTGAAACCATTATTATTATTATTATTATTTTTATTATTACTCAACTCCTTCTGCCTCTTTTTGAGTGGACAGACAACAAAATTCAACACCATCATATTTGATGACCAATTAATCCTAGTTTTTTACATTTTTCACATCTAGGTCAACCCACCTGACTCCCTGTAAAAAAATATAAACATTGCTCAACTCATTCTCCCTCTGTTTGGGTGTACAGACAAATATACATACAGACATACTTAAATCTTCAACGAAAACATTATTACCGCTCCTCGTTTCGCTCCAGGGTGATAAACATAAAAAAATTGGTAATATGTTCTGAGCAAAATTATTAGTCTTACTAGCAAAGTTACCAATTTATACCAGTTTGATGTTCACATCTTAGACTTTACAATCAGCATTCGGCTTTCTCAAGTTAATGAATATGAATGACTACAAGAGGCATTTGGTAGTCGGTTTATAAAGACAAATGTTTTGCCCACTTGGAAGGTATCCTGATCAATCCTATGCTCACACACAGTGGAAGCTTCTATCAAAGAACGCATGCATAATACAGTAGGTACCGTCATTGATTCAGCTGAATGACTGTGAAAGTCAATACCAATGCATAGCTGTTTCTTCTCGTGAAAAAATTAGTGGGCACTCCATAGACAAGAAAAAATGCTGCTAAATTAGTGACTGGGCCTGGCGATCTTCGTTCACTGCTGAAGAATGTCTCATTTGCTCCATTGAGTTCCATCGGTAACAGGACTGTTGATTTAACGAAACTTGACCCGTGAGGCGCAAATTATGTGAGGCTGAATTAGACTTAAGAGCAGCTGCTTGCGAAGTCCAGGTTTTGTAGAGAGGCACCGGTTAGTCGAAGTGGACACTTTAACCGAACTTCATCATGGAGGTTCAGTTTAGTACAAACCGGGGGTTAAAAATTGTCTTAGGCATATTCTTCATTATGCACTGCCTGGCCTCTACTTTGCAGATGCTCAGACAAAGATATGGCATCAATTATACGATTGATCAGAGAGCTCCTGAAGTTCCTGCGATAACTTTGTGTCTACCGGGAGCGTTTGCATCAAAAGGACTTCTTAACCTCGGGCTGAACATGAGTTGTGATCGACAAGATGACTGCATAGCTAATCTCTGGACTTTGCAAGGATTGGCAAACACTACGAAACAAAATCTATGGGATGAAGGATCAGTTCCTCTGTTGTCTCTCGTTCCAAAAATTGAGATAGACGGCGTCGTTTATAAAGGTCTTCAAAGTGAAAAGTTTTGGAAGAAATCGTACACAATATTTGGTCCTTGCTGGACTTTCACCTACTCTGTTAGTCAAGACTACGTATGGCCTTCAGTTAAGCTTTATGTGAAGTCACAGACTCCGTGTTCTAAATTATTACATTCAACTCTCTACAACACTAATGTGTACACAAACTGTGAAAAACTTGGAAGGGTCTGCAATACGTCGTGCGAAGAAGAAAAATCGGGAAATGCAAGGGTTTCTCAAAACTTACAGTATGTGCCAATCATTTTACATACGCCCGGAGAGCGACCAGGAGTTGAGAACGTACAAAATTTATTTTGGTTTCGCGATCGGATTGTAGACCGCTATAAGATTTATATACATATGCGGCAGCAGAAATATTACCTACTTCCAATCCATTGTGATACAAAGGTAAAGGATAAAGAATGTGAGTTTAAGTGCTTTGAGCAGCTCTTTGAGCCTCTTGTACGTTGTGCCATAAACAGAGACAGTCCTTTACTTTCAGGCATGGGCGAGGAGTGCACCGGCGCCTACTACTCTCACTATGAACATCTCCGTCAATCGTACGAGTCTGTTTCCATGAAGGAGGCATTGTACACGTGTAAGGAAGGCTGTGCTAAACGTTGCTCAGGAGTCAAGAACACCTTCATGTTTATTCAGAACAAAAAACGTACAATTGGTTACAGCAATTTTCACGAAATTCAGCTCATGTTTTTCGATCAGTTCGTCGAAGTGGCAGAAGAAACTGTGCTTTTTGACTTAAGCTCTGTTCTCGGAAGCATTGGAGGGAGCCTCGGTTTATATTTTGGAGTAGGCTTGTTTGGCATCCTGAAAAATAGTGAACTTATTATGAAAATATTTCAGAAAAGATGCCATCGATGGAGTCCACTGCTGACCCTCTCTCGATATTTGATTTGTGCCTTCTGCCTTGTTTTACAAGGGTTTCTCATAATCTACAAGTATTTGCAGTATCCAACTTCTACAACGGTCGGCTTTGCAGAAGTACCAAGCCACGTACACCCCAATATTACCATCTGCTATAATATTGCATTCAAACCCGAAATATTGGCTCGACATGGCGTAAATGCATCCCTAATCGAAGGGAAATTAAATAAATATAAAGTTTATGATACAGAGGAGTACGACATCGAGGAAAGTCTGCATATGGTATATGATGAACTCCCTGGGTTCTGGAACGGCAATGCAACAATAGACGCGCTCTGGCGTGCAGCTTCTTTTAGTCTGAATGAGATGCTAAACTCATTTCAACTTGGAAATTTGAACGACATGAGCTGCTGGAAACCTATTACAACCACTCTGGGACAGTGCTATAAATTTGACCACGATTTTAGGTATGGTCTCCTGATACTGAGCAGGCCGCAGGGACGAATGCTACCGGTTGAGAGGCTGACTGGCAACTTGGGCTTCAGCGGAAGATTTGCCAGCAATAGTTTTGTCTTTAGCTTAAATAGCGGCTATTGGATTGACAACGACGCTCGTGTACATGACGTCATAAGTACGATATCAGAGAAGTACATAATTAAGGGGACTTTCGTCAACAAAGAGTCAACTCGTACCAAGCCTTGCCGTTCAGCACCTTATCGCAAAAAAACTTGCATAACGGACTGCATACAACAAAAATCGATGGAAATGAGTGGGTGTTCACTACCGTACATAACTTCTCAGTTCCCCTTATGTAATTCTGCAGAACAGTACAGCCAATCACTGAAATATATCATTCGAGGTGTTCCAGAATCTATGAGAAATATAAGCTCCCTCGAGCAGTGCATGGCAGCGTGCCCTGAAGAATGCGCTTCTGTATTTTACAGCCAGCATTTTTCTTTTGTTCGTATTCACGAAAAGATGCCTGGCGATGATAAGCTGTTGATCGAATATTGCAGTTACTGTGATGTACGAATCGAAGAACACAGGTTAATGACAAACAGCAAGCTCTTGTCTAACCTGTGCGATGTGTTGGGGCTCTACTTCGGATGGAGTGTGCTGGAGCTGTTTCTAGCAGTGGGGTCAATTTTCCTGAACATTAACCAACTTAAGCAGCATGTAAAATTTTATATGAAATGGATAACAAGGATATATACATTCATTCGACGCTGTGTATTCCTTCTCTTCATAGTTTTCTCGCTGGAGCGGCTCTATGTATACCTGCGAAATCCACCGTCGATCTCCGCTTTCGAGGCCCTTGACAACAAGGGAGAGGACTTGCCGGCCATCACCATCTGCCGCATCCCTCCCATGGACTCAGTCAAACTCTTGGAGCTTGGACTTGCGCCAAATTTGGAGGAATACTGTAGTCTTGACTTCTTCACGTTAATGTTCTCATGTGACAATTCACTGTATAGAGACACAATTAACCAACTACCCGGCCTATGGAATCGCAGCATAGACGATACCTGGAATAATACCGGTTGGGAATTGCACGACATTATTCATTCGTACTCTATTAACGGTGACGTGATTACTATTGAAGAAGGCAAGCAATATGACCATTGGCGTGTAAGTGTGACTCAGCTAAATAAATGTCATACATTCAAATTTCCTGCCAATGTTTATAGGCCAATCGTTCATATCAATCTACAGAACACTCCTTATGACATATATAGTTTATATTCTTTTGCCAATGAACCGCCGTCGGCAGCCGCAGCAATGGAATGGTCGCACGGAAGAGCATTCTACAGAGTTTACATCCACGCTCAGGAAGCAGATGTTCCTTTCATTACGGATAATCAGGAATTTTTCATTTCTAAAAAACTATTTAAATCAGTGACGACAGTAGAGATTCTGAAGCTGTCGGACTTCGAACACGAAAATCTCCCTCGTAGGCCCTGCAAAGACAGCCCCTATCAACACGATTCTTGCGTCAACGCTTGTCTACTCAGAGCTCTGGCAATTCATTACGGATGTCGACTGCCGTTCATCCAACCACTGAACTTCAGCAGCGGCAGTGCAGTACCGCTGTGCAACCAGACGACTTACCAAAACTTTCCAAAGTATACAGATGATATGAAACTCACTTTTCCTGACTACGACTACCATTTTAGAATATGCTCCTCTGACTGCCCATTCCCCTGCGTTATCAAAGGTTACGAAATCGCGACCGATGTAAAAGGCGGATCTCTTTTCGGAAATGAATCACAATCTGAGATGGGTGAGTATTTACAGATATATTATCCCCTTAGTACTAAAACTATTCCCTTGAAAGTATTCCCTATAGTGTCAAATCACTTTGCACTTTTTTCTTCGATAAATGCAACTGAATGAAATAAGATGATGCGAACCGTTTAGGCGAACCCTTGCGTCTACAGTTTTTTTACTCGTCAGCAAGCATAATTGTTTCGGGGTGCTTTGGAATAACTTCTGAACGTGTATTTACGGCACCTCACTGTCATTTCCCGCAGATGTACTAACTAGAACGCCTCGGGGCGAAGACCATCACCCCCGGTGGTGGCAAATTCAACGAAGCTATTTTTGATGGCCAGCTAATCCTATTTTCTCATATAGATGCTGTGTCCAACAAGGCTAGAGCAACGCTGACCGCCCCCTTCAGATCTCTATTAATAAAATAGGAAAAATGGGATGCCTCGTGGCATGAGACGATCTGCCGCGGTGGAGACAAATTCCCCGCGGCGGAAAAAATTCAACGCTGTCATTTTTTATGGCCAGCTAAGACTAGGTTTTTTTTGGCATGGGTCACATCTAGATTAACCCAATAAACTCCCTACAAAAAATTATGAACATCGCTCAACTCCTTCTACCAATTTTTGGGTGGACAGACAAATATATATATACATATACTGTATATATTTCCATACGGGCTATTAGATGACCAAGAATCTTTGAAAACGGTCTATTAAGTAGCCAATTTCTCGATAGAGGTACCTAAAAACTTGGCCAACTAACGGTGCGGTAAGCTTCAAAATGTGAAAAAGGTATTAAAAATACCATCGATTTATGCAAAGTTGGTCTCATTTTGAAGGAAAAAAAATCTACGTTCAGCTTCACGCCCACTTCTTGATAATCAAAGTTCCAAATTTTTTTGTGCTGCCACCATCCATCCCGATCAACCAACAGTAGTACCAGCCCCCTTACAATGAGCTTTCGCCCCGCCAACCTTGTGGTTAGTAAGGCAAGGACTGGTTCCCGTAGTGTTCTATGATGTTTAGAATACTGTGAACCCGTATAAAGACCTATACTGTATTTGATATAGGACATTAGCAGAACTAGTCCTAGCACCTAACCTGCAAGGTTCTCGGAGGGGTGTACCTCTATCAGGCCATAACGGAATAAATATATATACAGTAGTGGTCCGCGGGATACGAACCTGGGACCTCATGCATAGCGAGGCGCAACTGCAAGACCAGCACTGAGAATGCATAAAAGGCAAGCATGCAGTACGCGGAGTACTGCAGCCTGCCCCGCATCTCTACAGTGAAGATTTAACTTGCAGCGCTTACTTCTATATACATACAAATACATATATATATATATATACTTAAATCTTCAACGAAAACACCATCACTTCTCTCACCTCGTTCGCGATTGACAATAAGTTAATTCATTACATATTTGACAAACATGTTTCGGAAATACTTTTATAAATATAGATATATATATTGGTAGAATTTAAATCGTGACATTTGAGGTGAGGTGAGAGGTGACGCACTCATTACTGCCGCAGGTCTGCGAGTTTGGTTCCATTCGGACACTCACGACAAATTCGTGGAGACTCGCATCATGTCTGCCCTGGGGCTGCTGGGAGAGATCGGAGGCCTGATGGGAGCTCTAGGCGGCCTGTCGCTGCTCTCCATCGCCATGTCCGTCACCGCAGCGCTCCGCAAGCTGGCCAAGCGCTTGCAGCCGCGGCCACGTGGCATAACCCCAAAGAAAGTTTGGCCAGACTCGCAACAAATTGCGCTTCATCACTTTCATGCAACGACTTGTGAGGTGACTGCAGGCAGTGATGCTTCTCTTCTTTCAAAAAAGACATGAACATCAGCGATATGTTTCAATATGTTAGGGCGGTTTTCTTCCATAGTCTTCTGATCCCATTAGCCTTGTCAGCCAAACAGTGAAAAATTTTGTCAGCGATCAAGATAATTCACACCAAGTTCACATTTAACCGTGCGTGTGAACAGCCTGTTGCCACTGTGTAGAACGTTCTTCACAACATATGCAAGTTTCACATTTAACAGTGCTAGAGAACAGCCTGTTGCCACTGTGTAGAACGTTCTTCACAACATATGCAAGTTTCACATTTAATAGTGCTAAAGAACAGTATGTTGCCACAGTGGAGAACGTTGTTCACATCACATTCCCTAAACAGCGATAGAATCGCAGGGTGAATTGCACCCAACAACGGGTGTGCTTGCAGCATCTGCCCTCATTTCCAATAATGATTGCAATGTAGTTGGTCGAAAGGCTCATCAAACAATGCAGCTTAGGTGCCACTTTGGCTCCGACAGGCGGAGTAAGAGAAGTGAATGATAATTTACTCCCGCAATTGCAAGTATTCGATTTACAGTTTTTATAATCTGCTTGTTATTTATTAAGACTTTAGAGCAAAACAATTGAAGATAAGCCCTGCTATTGCATGCAGAGTGTCTTCTGATTGTTTCTGGTTTTTGTAAAGACAGAATTTTTCAGGATATGGCTAGTTTTATGAAATACCTCAAGTAAGTATATGATTAATGATTGAATTATGTTGATATGAAAGATTGAAGATACTGCATATTTCAACAGTGAATTTGCTTTTGAAAATTTATATTTGGCAAAATTGCCCTAATATTTCAAAAGTGCTTGCCATCTGGTAGTAAAAATATGATGCACTCATAGTTGCGGACTCGTTGCTTGCAAAATGTTAGCCGCTGAAAGCTGCAAAGTCATGACTGCGACACGATATGTGTTAGCCGTAGAATTATATGATTTTGGAAACATATTTTCCCTGCTGTTTCGGTGTTAATGAGACAAAATATTTATATGCACAATTGCCAAAACTTATTTCAAAAGCAATTTATTCGGACGCTTCATAAAACTAATCTCACCCAAACTTCGTCCTAACGCCATGAAAAAGACAACATGCTGCATCTTGCCCGCACACTAGCTGTCTAGCAGCGTCGTTTGTAGGGCGACGGTCTGTGACGGCAACGGAAGCAGTTTTCATTGTGAATCCACCATGACAGTCGCTGATTTCTTTGACAAAACAAGTCGTTTATTACACCTGAGCGCGTAGCTAACTGATGCTTAATTCAGGTAGTATTTGGCTCTCTATATGTTTCGAGGAGATGGTGGAATAAAATTTATCAAGAAGTGGTAGGCAACACAGCCAAGTGTGATTCGTAATAATCGTAGGCTGCAAACAATTACCCTACATATTTAGGGCACTAAATTTGTTTCGATTTCTAATTTGCTTGAGAAGAACTGATTGTCACCACGAGCTTTCAGGACGCATGGCATTGAAGTGGTATCCGACGGTATCATAATCACCACTATTAGCCCCTTCCATCGTGGATCGTTACCCCGTGCGGACAACTATCATGCCGTCAACTACCTCAGGGTCAATTACCCCTTCAATAACTACCATATCACTTACAAACTGATGCCTATATATCATCAGCAGTTTACTTTCCCCTAGTGCAAGTGCAGGATAATTAAGGCTGCTGAAAGTTCGCTAAAATTAAGTGTTTAGGGTCAGTTTAGGTTACATTAGGTAGATGAGGTTAGAATTAATTACAGAAGCTTATGGAAAGTTACGCTCTGTTAGGATTGGTTAAACTACCTTCAGCTAAGTTTACTCTGACTAGATTTGGTATAATTTGGTTAGATTAGTTTTGGTTAGATACGACAAAGTTGGGTTAGCCAACGTAAGGTTATGTTTGATTAGGTTAGGTGACGCTCTCTTAGGATAAGTGCCTTGCCCTAGAATCTAGGTTACGGCTTAGATAAGTTTAACTTAGGTTATGTAAGTTTAGGTTTGGGTAAATTAGGTTAGGTACTTAGTAGGCTAGCTTAAGTGTGATCAAGGTGAGGTACTTAGTAGGCTAGATTAAGTTAGTTAAAGTTAGGCTAGGTTTGATAACATCTGGTTAGGTGATATATGATTATTGATTTTGTTATATAGGCTATGTTACGTCACGATATTTTCATCTCTTTTGTAATTTTTTTACCGCATAAATTATGTTATCTATTCGTGGTCTTTTGTTATTATAGTGTAACCAGTGGCGCAGCCAGCCAAAAATTTCGGGTGGGGCCAGGATGCTTAACAACAATATTATTCCTACCTATTTAAACATTGGGCAATATATTAAATCCGTATGAATACAGTTTCTATAAATGACAGAATAATGATATGCAATGTGTTTTCATCGTAGAAGTATTACATACATGCAACAAATGTTAATTTACATATGTATATGGTATTGACAGTACTTAGCATTTTACTAATATTACCTCTTGAAAGTGTATTACATAATTTTCCTTTGAAAAACCTGTTAGTTGTATGTAGAATAACTATTATCAAGTTCTTAATAGAAAAATAGCATGAATCATGATTATATAAGCTGGCAAATAAAAATAAATAAAAAATTATATCCATTATAAGAAAACAAAAATAAAATATACAACTTTAATATCAGGCATTAGCAATTGTTTTACTCTAAATTTTAGATGAAAATCAAAAACCTACTTAATGTCAACATAACATAAAAGGCGTTACAACAGGATAATCAACTTTCCATTATTATTATTTATTTTTCTTTGTGAGTCAGTTGTTCTATAACTTCGTCTGGTGTGAGCATCAGTGAGGGGCCACGATAGATAGACATCATTGCAAAGCCAGATAAACGGCTTCACCCATTGTTGACCGAAAATAAGTTTTCAATCTTCTGAGACAAGTTAAGGCTCCCTCAGCTGAAGTCGCTGATACTGGCAATGGCATCAGTAAACGAACCAATATTGTGATAGAATTCCGCGATCCTTCGTAACGCCAAGACGTCCTCGCATATTCCGAGCCTGCTCACATCATCTACTCGTGTCCACCGAGTGACCCAGGTACTTATTTTAGTCTCTACCTCAGCAGCAGAACCAGGCAAATCGTCGCTGTAGAACAGGACAGCCTCAGCAATTAACTTGGTGTATCCTTATCGACATATTTTGGAATGATCGTCTGTAGAGCTGCTGCAAAAGCTACGTGAGGCTGAAATCTTGTAGAGAGTTGCTCGATAAGGCTGTCAAGTTATGGAAGAAAAATAGCAATACTGTAGTAAAATAATGCTTTTGAGACAGGGTGATTAGACTGGTTCTTCTCTCTCTTTGTTGTTCAAGGCAATAAAAATGCTTCATCAAGCAATAGTTCAGCTTCCTTAAGGAGAACTAAGGTGGTAGTTTCAGCTGTGAATCGCTTGTCCATCTACCTGCGATCAGGTGCTGCACTTCTTCAACACATGCGACAAGATCAGGAGCAGGCCGTTGCAGGTTAACCGATATCTTTAACAGCAATGAAGCAAGATTATGAAAGTCAAGGTGCGCTGCAACAAACGCTTGAGACGGTATCGCTATCAAAATATGCGATGATTTTGCTGAAGTCTTCAACTGTCTTAGACCCGCAGTAGCTGCAGACAAAAGCGTCTGACTTAGTCTCTCAAGGCCGTTGGTTCGTGCCTTGTTCCCAGCTGGGAATCTTTTTGGCGGCGCTTGATGTGATCAGTCAGCATCCGGTCTGCATGCTGCTGTGGGTTTACTGACCTTCCCCGGCAATGGGGGGGGGGTGTTGGGGGGTCGCAGATATTGTCGCACGGAGTCTTCCGCCTCTGGCGCCATAGCTTTAGACACTCTGTATTCGACTGCAGCCGTATACTCCTCTGGGGTCTACTGGTCTATATCTGCAGCACAAACCAGTGCATACGGGTTTCCCAGTTGAGGGTAAGTTAAGTTGACTTTACATTTACCTTTGTCTGTCCACGTAGTCATGTCTTCAAGTGTATAGATAATATCGTTTTAAAGTTCCTTGAGCCTTATTACACAATCGTGTCTCTCAATCCATTTTTTCCAACATAGAAATGAGGGATTTCTTCTTCTTACTTGAATCGTCTTTGAAATACAGGGCCTCTGCACGTTTGCTACCAACCTTGAAAACGTTGAGACTTCAGCGATTGTTCCGATATACTTTGAAACTTCCCGGACCTTGCAAGCGTCACTCACAAGATTTGTAACCTGACTACTGTAGTGTGTGTAAATGGCCTTTCTATATTGTTGTTTGTTGTGGGACTGAGCTCCATTTATGTCACCCTTTATAGCAGCATACTCATCGTAAGCCTACCCCCTAAGGAAGTTTAGTTTGAGTCCTTAAGCTTTCAGACACGATATAATCGTCTCTGCTAGAGCTGAACCAGTAAGTACCATCGTGGATCTCTGCAAAGCCCAGAAAATTCTCTTGAATAGTTCCTGAAGAACTAACATACCAAATTGTAAGTGAAAATTGATTCTTAGTTGAAAATCTGTGATGCAATATCACATAAAACACACTAAAAGTAAAACATGTTATATAATAAAATTAAAAACAAAGGTAGCGTTTATCGTGCAAACATCATCAGCATATCCTTTTAAAACTTATAACTGCGACTGAAACTGGCCCAGCCCAACATATCAAGGGGGGCTATGGCCCCCGTGCCCTCCTTCCCCCTCCCCCTGGCTGCGCTACTGAGTGTAATGCAGATTATTCAAAATTGCATGTTGTGTAACTGCACTAATGTGGAGGCAATTGTAAGGCATACTCGGTTCAGGGGTCCTTAGGGTAATTGTTTGGTAGGGGTAATTGTCCTGGACCAGTAGCTGATATCTCTTTAAAAAGCATCATTCATTACTGCCGGTTTGGATGCAGAAATTTAAGTACCAATACAAAAATTTCATCATATCAGGCCAGAAAGCTCATCCTAAAATGGGCAAGGGCCAAATTAAATACTTGGCCAACACCTTAACACTGTCATTAAAAAAAATGCACTAGTTGTTACTAGGCATTCGGTTAGCACTGTAGCGCATGGATGGATGATCAGCGTATGTTCGAATAGCACGTAGTACTGTATGTTGCATATGTAATCATGCATGTTCGCGAACAGATATTCTTTGTTATAAACTAAACATTACATAAAGTAAAGAAACATTGTAGAAAGTGTTTTCTTTATTACGAGTATCAGTGTAGCGTATTTATAAAGCTCTAGTGATTTTAAACCTATATACAATACTAGAGCACTCTGAGAGCGCATTCCTCCGGCAAGCAAGACATAGGTAACGAAAACATGCTGGGACCATAATTTTCTTTGTATTATCACCAAAATCTAATCATTCGTGTCTTTTGATAGTATTAACAGTTTCACTAATTTTCTTGAAGATCCGTTCATAATTTTTTAAGTTATGCTGCGAAAATATATTCTAAGAAACATCAATCAAATTCATGAACAGATCAACCAAACCTCACAAAAATTTAATCATTTGTGTTTTTAACATTAGCAACAATGTTGCGGGAGAGTGACAACATAAATAAATTTAAATATTAAATTACTTTATTGTTCACAAACATGTATCACAAAAAGTAAAACTCCGTAGACCACGTACAGTAGAGGAAACACCGTTTAGTTCTTAAATGTTCAGAGTTCACGAAATAATAGAGGAGGGAGGCCCGTACTTTATACTTGGCCACAGTCACCAAAAAATCACTTCAAAGTCACACCCTGGAATAAGGTCTCGTATTGGTGTTATTACAGGAACTGCGCGCATCAGGTCAAGAAACTGGCAACTGACGCACAAAGACACACAGAATAGAATTATCACCACTACATATAAAACAGTTTAAGCCTCCGCCCCCTCAACAACGGCGATCCAACAAAGGGAGAAGCAAGGGACACACAGCATGACGACAGGAGTGGTGAAGACATGCACGAAGATGCTCCCACACAGGATCGGGAAGAAAGAGGAAGATCAGAATAAAGCATGAACAAGTAAGAGTGTGAAAATGGAAGAAAGCAAAGTGGGCACGAATGACAGATGTCTCAAAGGCCTAGCTAATGGCTAAGGTAACCTACACGAGCCCCCTGGGGTCGCCGAGCCCTATAACATAGGATGGGCTAGTCTAACTAACCAAACCCTCTGACACAAACAAGTCGAAACCGAAGAGGAAGTACAGCATGCACTCTACAGCAGCAGAGGGGAAAAGGGCGCAGAGCCCCAACAGCCTAACTAAGGCAACGCACAATATAGGCTACCCATGGTGCATAACTTCTAAAATATAGAGGGGACAAACCTGGATTGCCTAAGCTAGAATAGACAGTAAAAGGCCGTATACTGAAAAGTAAGCACCCTAGTTCTTCGGAAGTTAATAGATTGCAGCCACGGCAAAAAATGACTGACAGAAAAAAGTTAACAAAACTGAGTCAAAGAGTGGTGCATTGACCAATGAACTTCATTAGATGGGAGGAAACAAAAAGTACAGAATGGGAAAAACCTAATTAGCCTTAAATACCATTCCAAATGCACTCGACTCTGTCTTGGGGAACCGCTATACGCAAAAAACTAATAAATTCAAATATCGATGTAAACATTATTATCATTACATTTCTAGTTCAAGTTTCCCTTACTGCGGTGTAAACCTTGATCTAAAGAGATTATTATAATATGTATTATTGTTATTAGATATATGTATATACAGTGTTTTACCACCCTAGACGCAGCGAGGCAATTCAAGAGGGGGGCTCAACTGAAAAAAAAAATATATATATAACGCTTTCCATCAGTACGAATTTTGAATCTCTCGGCATTCCTGCCGGAAATACTCTGTTTGCTCAGTGCGCTACCACTGGCGGGAAAAAGCGCAAAGAAAAGGACTATTGGGTGGACGGCCCCACTCGAGGCCCTCCAGACGAGAGAGAGCATAGCACTCCACGGACTAGGTCTGCTATTTCGACCGACAGCCCAAGTGGAGCAGGAAGGGAAAATAGAGAACCAATCTAACTTTACAAAAACCAACCTCGTCAGCAGGAACTGCGGTCAGCTTCAACAACCCCTACGGAAAAGGCACTTGGGGCCCTTAACTATAATAAGTATGAGCTGCCCAAGCGTCCCTGGACACAACTCTGGTGTTTCAAGCACGAAAATGAGAGGGACATGTATTGTCTACAGAAATGCGGAACGCATGCACGACGGTGGACCAATGCGCATGGGAACAAGTCAAAGAACAACTCGCGCACCAAAAATAACAACGATAAAGAGAGAAAGCGGCTAAATAAACTATTAGCACATATCACGAGGAAAAGTTGTTAAGCAATTCGCTAAGTTCGCACCATTATCACGTACACTAAGGGCCTGCACAGAGGCGTGTGAAATAATTTAACTGTATGGTAAGCGCACTACAACACGCGGCACGGTTGCAGACATGAAGCGGAAGACAGTGAGCCGGTTTCAAGCACAGTCCGAAAGCAGTGCCTTTGACGGAAAAGCCAAAAGCAGAATCTGCTACAACAACTCTTGTAAATTTCATAAAGATCCATTCCTGACTTTTTGAGTTATTGTGCTAACCTGCAACAAACTAACGAATGAACAAACATATAATCACAAAAATTTGGTCATTTACTTTTCGTGATATAGGGTACCTAACACGTCGTGTAAATGTCATATATATCCGTCCATAACTTTTCGAGTTAAGGCCTTAGGGAAAATGAGGCAGCCAAACAACCAAATGGATGAACGGATCTTCAACAAAAGTTAATCATCTATTCCTCCTACAGCACACTTAACAGTCACTGTGAATTTCGTCACAACCCGCCCATAACTTTTTGAGTTATCTTAGTCCCAAACAGATGAAGAGACAATGACAGACAAACCCGACGAAAACATTACCTACTTGGCGAAGGTAATGAAGCGATATAAATATTTTCTTCCCAAATATTGGTAATCAAGCAGAGACTGGTAAGTTACTTCGCTTTTACCTTATATTGCAGTATGATAACTTTAAAAAAATAGCACTTCACAAAAATTTTAGGTTGCTCTCACTTATTGAATTTAAACGAACTGTATGTACCACAATATTTTTTTTTTTTTGTAGCGCATAAAACGTTTTGGATCAAAACTGCATGCTTGAGTCATGCATGCATTAGACAACAGTTGCTTGCTTGCTTCTTTACTTGTTTCTGAATGTAGTTCATTTTAGTATTAACGTACCATATTAATAAACATAGAGCAGTTTAATAACTATCACATTCCTTAAATTCGGGAGTGGGGTTTCATGCAGTTCCTTCATTGTTAGATGCATGGTGACAGTTGCAGCTTTGGATTGTCAATCGTCGGTATTTTTCTGATTCTTGCAGCCTTTCTAGGGGACATATGAGCGCTTTCTAAGGGACATATGAACGCTTTCTAAGGGACATATGAGCGCTTTCTAAGGGATATATGAGCGCTTTCTATGGGACATATGAGCACTTTCTAAATGACATATGAGCGCTTGAAACCCTTAGAGAACCGCAAAATTAAAGCGGAAGCTTGAACGTCGTGACTGCCAAGGCAGACTATTTCTCAGTATCTTCCCATCGCCTCATCAGAGAAGAGACTTGACATACTGGACTAGTAGCAGATAGTGCCGAGACTTCCACCACTGTGATAAATTGGAACCTGCAGCAGCTATTTATGCATCTCTGCAGCGTACTGTAACTCTAAGCATTTGTGAATGTAGTTCTTGAGCCCTATACCGAACAGCCCTTACATGAGTGTCATGTCCTAACGTGGTATATGTATTTAGTCTAAACAAGTCGAAAATTTGTACAAATGTAGTGTACCCTCGTGAAATATTCGAAAATTTACATAAAGGTTGGCTTACTGTACTGGGATATGATAAGACACCAAACATTTGAAAAAAAAACACTTAGAGATTTTGGGATATGTTTGTATCGAAGACCGTGACAGGTTAGAACATACCAGGAAGCAGAGAGCCTAACGGGAGGACTCATGAGAGATTTGCATCAGAAAGTGAGGTCATCATCGACGAAACTATGGCTGAACAGCCAAGGACTATTTTAACTAATTTAACTAGAAAAAGTCATCTTAAATTGCGAAATTCATCTCTAGCTTAAAAAAAGAAATTAAGAGAATATATACTAATTTGGTATTTAACTATAGAAAATTGTAGTGCATGCTGGTGGAAACTTTCACAGCACTAGCACCGAATTTGTTCCTTTTGGCGACTTGATTTAACTTTTTTTTTAATTGAAGCCTTGTTTACACTTCATATTCAGTTCACAGATCTATTCACAGAACATATTAATTCCTTACCAACAAATATAAGCACCAATATAGCCAATTCTGTACGCGAGAGAAACCACAGTAACAGTTAGCTTATTGCTCGAACTTTCTGTACTTGGCGACAACATTTTACAGTATTTTTTGCAGCTCTAGTAGCTGGCCAGTCATGAGCGGGAGATTGAATGAAATATATCGAAAAAATACGGCGATATGTTCAAGAAAACAACCTACGAAGGCTTGAGGTCCCACACTCAAATACTTCGAATTATCTATATGATGTAAATTTGCTACGTGCGGTCACGGCTAAGTTTTATGTTAGTCCTATTCAGTCCTTCCGTTGCATTCTTTGCATCCTGGAACATACATACAGCCTGCGCATCAGAGTTGTTAGGTATACATTGAGTTGTTTATGTTCCATTGACCGGATATAATTGGAAGCATACTGTCTCCTAAAAAATTAGGGGTCGAACTGTATCAAAAGAATTTGTAGTGAAATATTAATTTTAGCATGATGCGGTCATCTTCTTGCAATAAGTGTTTTTCCATACTTTGAAATTGTTGATATTTTAGTACAATGGCTAAAAGACAAGGTGTAGATAATATGAACGGATACATTTCTAATATACCGTTGAATAATTCATAAATAATGTAATGATACTGAAGTAGGTTATATTTGAGTTGTGTTTGCGATGCCTAAATGATTTGGTATGTTATAGTTTGACACTACCGTGATAAGTTAGAAAAATACGTTTCTCTCCCGATACGTGAAAAGATGGAGTTTTTGTATGGTCTACGTACACTAAACCTAGATGTGTATATGTTATGATAAATTTGTATGTATATTAAAATTTATATCAATAAATGTTGATGCAAATAAATTATACATATAAAATTTCACTACCTTACATCACTCAGTGCACATGGAGCCAAAATTGCATATAAGTTTGAGGTAGAGT
The DNA here is from genome assembly GCA_001587735.2 of Parhyale hawaiensis. Lineage (NCBI taxonomy): Eukaryota > Metazoa > Arthropoda > Malacostraca > Amphipoda > Hyalidae > Parhyale > Parhyale hawaiensis. Next base: position 40,666,103 of record LQNS02278094.1, on the reverse strand, counting down.
TGTCTTCCTATGATACTGCTCCTGTGAGTAGATGATGGAAACATTAAACCCTGAAAACATACAGAAAATAAGTAAAAACCGATACTTTTTAAAGCAATATGAGTGATACTGATTTCCTACAGTGAATAAAAATACGTACATATTCAGTGGAGGAATAAGAAAATGCGTGATTTTGACCGTGGATATGATATCGTGAAAATCACTGGTTGTGTTTGAAAATGTAACATAATAGAAGGAAAAATATTTAAAAAATAGATAAAATGGAGAAAAATCGGGAGTTATCATTTGATATGTATTTTAGCTAAGTGCTCCTATGACTGTGTTCAGCAGAACGCATGGAAAATTCGCTGCATGAGGGTGGACTAACCTAACCAAGTTTATGTTTATACATGAGGAAGAAACGGTGTTGAAGTGATGACTTGGAAAATAGACCTAATGTGTTTGAATGTATACTCTACTGTCTCCTACTTACAAAAAATACGTACCTCTTTAAGAAAAACACTCATTATTGCAAAAAAGCGAATATATAAGAAAGGATGAGAAAACCCTAATACTGTCATGCATACCTGCAGTGTAGACGACTAATGTAAGTGGATACGTGCACTGTAGTGATGAGCCGCTGCTGTAAACTGCTGACAAGTGCTTACGTGCACTGTGATAAAAACTCGCAGCTAGCTCGCACGGGTAAACTATGTGTCAGCGGTTACGCGTATTTCTCACTCGTTGCCGTAGGCGGGAGTCTTATATTCCCCTACCGAGAAATGTAATAAAAATAGGAAACTTTTTGAACAATGGCAACACGTCTCTTAAGAGTTTCCTATCATGAACAGAAAATTAGGTGTGGAGGGAGGGTTACATACGAACATGAGTGAATTTTGGACCTAATAATGGAAACTGTAAGTTTACTATATGCATTACGTACCTCAGAAAAATTAAGATATAGTTAAGTAATCCATGATCGTTTTCTCTCAAGGATGCAGAGAAAACGTTATAAAGGGCGGGTCTCATACGAACCTGAGTCATATTGGACATAAAATGGAAATTGTACGTTTAATCTATATATATAAATATACCATCTAAAAAAAAAGCAAGTTATTGTTAAGTACCCCTATGATCGGTTTCTGCTTTATAAATCTATAGAAACTAAGTGGGTACTAACCGAAACCAAAGATGCGCGCTGTACAAAGTCTGAAATTAGAAGAAAATTCGAACTCGATGGAAAATTCGAAAATAAATAAATACAAGCTTCTGTAGTTTTCTCTTTGAAAAGTGCATAGAAAATGTGTGTGATGGTACATTGAAATACGATGGTAGGAGCCTGAATCCAAGATGACGGAGTCTAAATCTCTAAAACAAAATATAGTGGGAAATTCAAACTTTGCTGGAGAAAAAAAAATATATGAGTAAGGCTATCGTGAAAGTTTTCTGTTTGATAAGTGCATAAAAATTGGGCGGATGGAGGGAGTCATACAAACCTGAGGGAAATTTCAGCATAACAATAAACATACAGAGTCCGGCCACCTCTCTCCTATGGTACACATTCACAAGATCACTTTCAGCGCACAGATTGCTGGCTGAACTAACAAGTCGGTCCAGCAGACGCAAATGGCTGTCAGCAGCTGAAGCCACTAATCAAAGACTGGACGACAACAATACGTAGACAGGGGTTGGTATCACTGCCATCAAAGTGGAATCGTTAGCATAGTTGAGCATCGTGTTCACTAGCGAAAAGAGCATGTAACCCGTATACAGAACAAACAGTAACGGGCCAAATATGCTACCCTGCATGCCAGATTCCACTGCCACTGAGGCACTCAAAAAACCGTCAACAGACACACTCTGCGTGCGGGCAGAAAGAAAATCACGAATGATTGGCAGAACCGTACCACCCACACCAACGATTCCAATTTAAACAACAGACCCTGTGGTTAACCCGGTCAAATGCTGTACTGAAGTCTAACTGTACAAGGCGTGCCTCAGAACTAAAATCCAGCTCAGACTGTAAATGGTGTGACACCGACGAGAATGCTTCACAACATCCCAAACCAATTCCGCTCGCAAGCTGACCAGCAGGCAGCATTCTTGTAGCCTCAGCAAAATGACCCAGTGTCAGGGTTCTTCTGTGCGGACGGTCCCGTATAGCTCTCGCAGGACGCAGGTTACCAACTCAGGCGATCAGAGACAGGATCCTCACTGCAAATGATCCAGCCCCGAGGTAACGCCCTTACCGCCCCGTAATAGCATCCCAATTAGCTTTACGCTTTTAATTAACGTACACCACTCTCCTAGTATCTACTACAGGAACAATCTGTTTCAGGTTCAAGGAAACAACAAGGTGTCAGTGGTTTGAAGTACCAATAGGGAAGTCAACTGACAGTCACCAAGTCTGGGGCATCAGTCATAATGAGGTCGAGACAATTGCCAAAGAAAGTATAGATAGTTTTGTGTTATGTGGAAAGTATAAAAAGTAGGTTCCTGCTTTTAAACGGCCTAAATTACCTCTTATCGGTAGCGTTCATTAATTACGTACAGAAGCTCCTGAATTGCTCCTGAAATGTGCTCTGCAGTGACTGATATCTTCAGCATCTAAATACATTTGCCATCAATCAATACTACAGCATCAAGCCGTGTGGCACAATCTTGGTGTGAAGTAAAAAACTTAAAACTCTGTTGAAAAAATGATAACTGAGAAATATAAACAAAGTAAAAAGTAAAAGAAAATATTGAAAAAATTAAAATTTCATTAAAAGCCTATGCTTCAGTTCTTTCTAGGTATAATAGTCAAGGAATTGTAGAAAACCATTAGATCTGCTACACCACACAAGAACTCTTCAAGTTCTGTAAGGACAATGCCCTGAAGACCCAAAAACAATCCAATGATCACGTCAAAAGAGCTGCAAGAGGACTTGCCAGTGTCAGTCACAACTGTTTCAGTACTCACTATAAGCAATGAACGTCTAGGAAATCCCCATTGTTGTTGAATCGATATAGAGATGCCCCGTTCAAATTTGCTCGTGAATATCAAGCATGATCCGAAACATTCTGGGCAAGTGTTCTATACGTATGGACAAGTGAGATCAAAAACTGAATTATCTCGTGGCAATTCACGAATTCAAGTTTTGAAGCAAGACGGTACTGCCTTTGCACCGATGAACGCAATTCTCGCTGTGAAGTTTGACGAAGGTAACCTCTACGTTTGAGAATATTTCCTTCACAAAATGAACTAGCCATATACACATGATAGTTAGTAGAATAAATGAAGAACTATATCAAACACTAACTTGGATGCTTCAATGGCAAAACTGGAACTCCTACAGTAGATTGGATTGTCCAACATTCCAAACCCTACAGCGAAGTCTACAAAAATGACTTAGTGATCACACTGATGCAACTCCAATTGCCAGGCCAGTCTCTAGCCTTGAACCGTAATGAAATTGTTATTGTGGCGTTATTTGAAAGTTAAAATTCCGTCATGATCTCCAAGATGTATTCTGAATCTGAGCTGAGAAAGATATGCATAGAAAAATGGGAAAGCATTCTTAAAGCAGCGTGCAAGTGATTAATAATTCGGTCATAGACGATTAGTGATTACTGAGGAAGTGAGTAAGGGGTATGCTATAAAATATAGAATATTTATTTTGCATTTAGATTGAAATGAACGAACACTTTGTTTATCCATAAATGTACAGAAATTTATCTATTTTCTCTTAGAGTTTCCTTTTTTTAGTTTTCTTGCATATTTTGCTTCTGTTCATATAAGGGAGGTCATTCCAAAAGTAATACCTTCTGTTTTTTCATTTTTTATTCCGCCCGAAGGGAGCTTAGGGGATTGCAAATTGCATTGGTATGATGACTGACCTTATACTTTCAGGTCAGAAAGTTTCGTCTCTCTTTTACAGATATTGCCAGAGTGACACTCTAAGAAAAGAATAATCCCTGTCTTGAACGTGCGTCAGAAGCAGAGATGCGTCACTGAAAATATTTAACTAATCAATATCCACCGGCTCCTAGTGAACGTTTACGAAGCCGATGCAGTTGATGTCAGCACAGTCAGAAAATGGGTTTGTCGATTTCAGAGTGGTGACAGAGATTTGAAGAGATCAAGGGAGTTCCGGACGATATGCACACCTGCCACTCTATAGGAAGCGAACTCATTCGCACCTACCGGCAGAAAACGGTGAATGAAATGCGAGTAGAGTTGGATGTGGGCGTCAGTTTACTGGAAACGAATTTGTCATCCCTAGGATACAGCAAAGCGTGCTGGTTGGGTCCCAGGAATGCTCACACGGGAAAAAAGAACCCCGACGGGATGCTGTTAGGCCTCTCGTTCATTGCTGCCACAAGTGCACTGAGAATGGTGGTAACTACATAGAAAAATCATTTTTGGAACATAAAAGGTCACGCGTTTAAATGGTGCTATTTCCATTTTCGTAGCTTATTAACTTTTTACGTTAAAAATCGGAGGCATAACTTTTGAAACGACCCAACCATCGTAATTCAAATATATTGTCAATTATTCTCCATTAAATTCTTTAGAAATTTGCTTCATGAAGAATTTTGGCGTACGAATATTTGTTTCTCCAGACTACCTATCAATAATAACTAGAACACTCTGAGAGCGCGCATACCTTTGCCAAGCGAGACAACGATAGCAAAATAAATCAAATTGGCTCTGAAACCATAGTTTTCTTTGTATAAACTCCAAAATCCAATCATTTGTGTCTTTTGATAGTAATAAGAGCTGGTGCAAATTTCTTGAAGATCCGTTCACAACGTGGTGGTGAAGTGACAAAGGTTCGGCATCGCATCGACGGAGGCCCGGGTTCGATTCCCCGGACGGCACGCTATGGATTTACACTGCGTGGAGCACTCCAGCACCGAGAGGCCAAGCGATGCACGATGAGGGATCCTAAATTGACTCTCAGCACGGACTGCTTCTCCTGCTCTTCACACTACTGGATCTTCAAAATTCTAGAATTAAGGCAAAAAGAAAACCTGGATAGGTGTATCCACTGTACCCTGTATACGAGATAATAATGATATTTCTTTCTTTCTTTCTTTCTTTTGAGTTATACTGCTAATAAACGTAATGACAAACATGAGTGAAACATACAAACGAACAAACAGATCTGCACCAAACTATAATTATCTATGTCTTTTAACATTACTAACAACCCTTATAAATTTTAGAAAGATCCATTCATTATTTTTTGAGTTATTGTGCTAACAAGCATAAAATTAAAAACAGTGACAAACGAACAAACGGATCATTACCAAAATATGGTCAATTACTCTTTGTTATGCACCTAACAACTTATGTCAATTTCATGAAAATCCATCCATAACTTTTTGAGTTATGGCATGGAGAAAAATGAGGCAGACAAACAAACAAACGGATAGACATATCTTCACCAAAAGTTAATCATCTGTTCCTCCTACCATACCTAACAATCCCTGTAAATTTCGTCCAAATCGGTTCAAAACTTTTTGAGTTATCTTGGTGACAGACAGACAGACAGAGAGACAAACACGACAAAAACATAACCTCCTTGGCGGAGGTAAATATATAAACGAAGTGCGCTTCAAACAGGTGTGAGGCTAGAGCGATGCCTTACAAAGATGATGACTACAAGGCTTACCGTCAATACTTTCCAGTTGTGTATATTGCTCTTTATTTTCTTAATTATGCTCCTTTGTTCCTCTGTTTCTGTATGCTTCGTGTCTTCAATAAATTTATGTCATTGGAATAACTGAGCGCTCATAATGCCAATCTGAACACTTAATATTCTATAATAAACGATATTTTGGAGACATTAATTTTAAAAAAATCTCGTCTGGCATAAATAGGATAAACATCGCGGTAGAAATAACTTTTGCAGGCACTGCGCGTAAGCTTGCAGAAACCTTACCACCTTAATTTCGGCCGTTGACATTCTGTTGAACTCCAAAAGCTGCCACAGACATTTGGTAACTAGAGAACTGTAAGACCGCATACTTGGCAAATGGCGAATTGCGTCTGAAACTATCTATGATTTCCCATGTATTAGCACCAAAATCAAATCATCTGTACCTTTTCGCAGTATAACAGCTTCTGTAAATTTTTTGAAGATCGGTTCATAACTTTTTGAGTTGTACTGCTAATATCCATACAAACAAACACAAAGACAAGCAAACGAACCAACAAATTATCACATAAATTTGGTCATTTACTCTTTGTGATATAGCTAACAACTCTTACAAACTTCATAAAAATTAATCCATAATTTTTTGAGTTGTAGTACTAAGAAGAAAGAGGCAAACAAACGGTTGAACGGATTTTCACTGGAAGTTGATTATCTGCTACTGTTAACATGTCTAACAATCCCTGTAAATTTCATCAAGATAAGTTCATAACTTTTAGAGTTTCCTTTGTGACAGACAAAGAGACAAAAGTCAAAGAGATAGACAAACACAACAAAACCATAACCTCTTTGGCGACAGTAACGAGGTAACAAGTAAACACAAGACAAGTTTTCATCCAGTTCAGAGGCACTAAATGAAGCCGATGTTAACACTAGGACCTACATCGTGTGCGGTATTTTTATCTGGTAGTCCTTGTTATCTTCATTGCCACTGTTGAAAGCCTGCCGACATCAATATTGATGCATAATCACACCCATTGCGAACCGTACAGTAATCAAACTTATGAATCGATGGNATGAATCGATGGACCATCCTGTAAAAATTAAACTTAATTGGTGAATCGAAGAACTGCTGTGACGGCCGAAGAGCATCTCATCAGCTGTGTTCAGTTCGATCTGAAACACTCCTGTTAATTTGGAATCTTTACACGCAGAAGAGGAATAATCTGATGTGATCGTGAATAAAAGCAGCTGGTTGCGTGGTCCATGCTCTGTAGAAATTCAAACGTTTACTTGGAGTGGAGAAGTTAGCAAATTATCATGGCAGATACTTCGACCACGAATCGGCTGTTGAAAATTGTTCTAAGTTTAGTGTTCATCGGCCACTCAATTTTCTCTACTTTGGATATGCTGGAAAAAAGATATAGTGTCGATTTTAATATTCAACAAAAGAGTCCTGAAGTTCCTTCGATAACCATGTGTTTGCCAGGAGCTTTTTCATCAAAAGGACTTCTTGACCTCGGGCTAAACATGAGTTGTGATCGACAAGATGACTGCAAAGCCAAACTCTGGGCTCTGCAAGGACTTGCAAACGTGACGCGACAGGATTTATGGGACGCAGGATCAGTTTCTCTGTCGACTCTGGTTCCAAAAATGGAAATAGACGGCGTTGTTTATCAAGGACGTCAAAATAAAAAATTTTGGAAGAAGTCGAACACTATATTTGGTCCCTGCTGGACGTTCAGCTACTCTTCAAAGCAAAACTTCTTATGGCCGTCAGTTAGACTTTATATAAAGTCACAGACTCCGTGCTCTAAATTATTATATTTATCTCTCTCCAACACGAATGTTTACAAAAATTGCAAAGAACTTGGAAGGGTCTGCAATACGTCTTGCAAAGAAGAAAAATTAGGAGTTACAAAGAATGCGTTGAGCTTACAATATATGCCAATAATTTTACATCGGCCAGAAGAGAGACCAGGCATTGAAAACATCAAGAATTTATTTTTCTTTCGCGATCGGATAAGTTACCGCTATAAAATTAATATTCACATGCGGCAACAGCAATATTCTCTCCTTCCGATAAACTGTGATGCAAAGGTAAAGGATAAAGAATGCGAGTTTAAGTGTTTTGAGCAGCTCTTTGAGCCTCTTGTACGTTGTGCCCTAAATGGAGACAATCCTTCACTTTCAGGCATGGGCGAGGAGTGCACCGGCGCCTACTACTCTCACTATGAACATCTCCGTCACACGTATCAGTCAGTTTCCGTGAGGGAGGCTTTACACAGTTGTAAGCAAGCCTGTCCTAAACACTGTGCGGGGGTTAAGAACATGTTCATGGTAATCCAAAAAGCACAAACATCAACTGTAAACAGCTTTTATCACGAAATTCAGCTATCGTTTTTAGATCAATTTGTGGAAGTGGCAACGGAAGATATGATTTTTGACATTAGTTCAATTTTAGGAGGCATTGGAGGGAGTCTTGGTCTGTGTTTTGGAGTTGGCTTGTTCGGTATTCTAAAAGAGAGTGAAAGTGTAATTGTGACATTTCTCAATGAACATCATCAACGGAGTCCACTACTGTCACTTTCGCGCTATTTGATTTGCGTCTTCTGCCTTTTAGTCCATGGGCTCCTGATAATCTACAAGTATTTGCAGTACCCAATTTCAACAACGGTCGGATTTGCGGAAGTACGTGACTATGAATACCCAAATGTGACAACATGTCATACTTTCCCATTGAAGTCTCGCATTTTAGCTCAATACGGAGTAAATGCATCCCTAATCCAAGGGAAATTAAATAAAAACGATGGTTATGATATGGGAGACTATGACGTTGAGGAAACTCTAGAGGTTGTCTACAATGAACTCCCAGGGTTCTGGACCGGCAACACAACAATAGACGAACTCTGGACTGCAGCCGCTTACAAACTGGATGAAACTCTACATTCATTTCAACTTGGAAACTTGCACAACATGAGCTACTGGAAACCAATTACTACCACTCTGGGCCGATGTTACAAATTTGACTACGATTTCAGGTATGGTCTGCTGATAGTTGAGCCGCGTTCTTTGTTTGTGGCGGTCGAAAAGCTGACTGGTAATTTGAATTTAAACAGAATGTTTACCAGCAACAGATTCATTTTCGGTTTGAACACCGGTTATTGGATTGATACAGCCGTGCGTAAACATGAAGTTTTAAATTATGTTTCAGAAAAATACATCATTAAGGGGACATTCATCGATAAAATATCAACTCCTGCAAAGCCTTGCCGTTCAGCACCTTACAGCAAAAAGAATTGCACTGTTGACTGCATACTACAAAAATCGATGGAAATGACTGGATGTTCACTACCGTACAATACTGCAAAGTTCCCCTTGTGTAATTCTTCAGAACAGTACAGCCAGTCTTTGAAATACATCATTCGAGGTATTCCGCCATCGATTCGGAATAAGAGCTCCCTCCAACGATGCGTGGAAGACTGTCCTGATGAATGTACGTCTGTTTTTTACAGCCAGCATTTTTCAGCCGCTCACTCTCATCCTGGGGTTCATCGCGATCATGCGCTGTTCATCCAGTACTGTAGCTACTGCGATGTACGAATTGAAGAGCGCCGGTTAATAACAAACAGTAAACTTCTGTCCAGTCTGTGCGATGTGTTGGGACTCTACTTTGGATGGAGTGTGATGGAATTGTTTATTGCAGTAGGGTCAATACTACTGAATATCAAGAGCCTAAAACAAACTATAGAGTTACAAATGAAGCGGACAAAAAAGGTACATATATTCATTGAGCGCTGTATCTTCCTACTTTTCATAGTTTTCTCGCTTGAGCGGCTCCATGTGTATCTGCTCAATCCACCGTCGATCTCCACTTTCAAGGAAGTCGCCAACACGGGAGCGGACATGCCCGCCCTCACCATCTGCCGCAGCCCTCCCATGGACTCGGTCAAGCTCTTGGAGATTGGACTTACACCGAGTATTGAAGAATACTGTAGCCTCGACTATTTCTCGTTCACATATTCCTGTAATACTTCAATGTATCGGGATACACTTAATCAACTCCCCGGCCTTTGGAATCACGGAATAGAATATATCTGGAATAATACTGGTTGGCAGTTACACGAGGTGATTAATTCCTACTCCTTCAACGAATCCATGATAAGCATAGAGGAAGGTAAACAATACGACCACTGGAGTGTAAGTCAGACTCAACTTAATAAATGCTACACTTTTAAAGCGCCTGCTGATGTCTCGAGCCCAACTGTCCATATCAATCTAGTAAGCACGCCGTCGGACATGTATAGTCAGTACTCTATGGCTATGGATCCTCCATCAGTAACAACAGCAATGGAATGGACCCAAGGAGAGGCATTCTACAGAGTTTACATCCATGCTCAGGAGGCTGATGTGCCTTTCATTACAGATAATGAGGAACTATTTGTTTCTAGCAAACGTTTTGAATCAGTTCACACGGTGGAAATCTTGAAACTGTCGGATTTCAAGCATGAAAATCTCCCTCGTAAGCCATGCAAAGACAGCCCCTATCAACATGATTCGTGCGTCAACGCTTGTCTGCTCAGAGCTCTGGCAACTCATTACGGATGTCGACTGCCGTTCATCCAACCACTGAACTTCAGCAGCGGCAATGCAGTAC
>LQNS02278094.1:40633773-40655713 GCA_001587735.2 Parhyale hawaiensis | reverse complement strand
TGAAACTGTCGGATTTCAAGCACGAAAATCTCCCTCGTAAGCCATGCAAAGACAGCCCCTATCAACATGATTCGTGCGTCAACGCTTGTCTGCTCAGAGCTCTGGCAACTCATTACGGATGTCGACTGCCGTTCATCCAACCACTGAATTTCAGCAGCGGCAGGGCAGTACCGCTGTGCAACCAGACGACTTACCAAAGCTTTCCGAAGTATAGAGACAACATGAAACTTACTTTTCCTGACTACGACTATCATTTTACAATATGCTTCTCCAACTGCCCATTCCCTTGCATCATCAAAGGCTACGAAATCACTACAGATGTGCTTGACTCATCTCTATTTGGAAATGATTCACGAACTTCGCTAGGTGAGTAACCTGAGCAGTAATTCTCTATTGTGAAACTATTTTATTGAACATCGGTTACATATTGCAGTCTGCACATATGTTCTTAAGACAAGTACCGGTAAGTGCATTTACGTGAATTGTGTAAATCAACTACTGGCTAGAAATTACTCCCTAAGCTTTACGGATATCGTAGCGAGTAGGTAATGATAACGAGTGTTTTGAAATATTTTTGTACGTGTACAGCCTGCACCTCATTTCCATTTCTTTCGATATTCATTTTTTTTTTTTTTTGCTTTACATCTTGCACACTTGTCTATAGAATACTTCACAAAAGTTTTTAAAGTAGAGCTCCGCATCCTAATTAAATTAAATAACTTCGGAAAATAGTTCCATGAATGAAATCTATTTTTGATTCACACCTTCAGCAGTTCTTTTTCCATGACTCTCTCTTATTTCCTCTACTGACTGTCTACTCTCATTTTTTGAGTTGAAAAATAACAACCAATAAAAGGTCCTCTAAGGAAAGGAGGTGCGGCATAGTATCTAAATTTATGCTGCCCCATGCAGGTACTTTTAGATGCTTTCAAAGGTTAGATTTCATATATATGGCGAGACAATGGTTCCCTAGCCGTTTGCTAAATAAATTTTCTTGTATCTAATCTTTCACATGAGGGCAAAGAGACCAACTAACCAACGAACAAAACAATGAACAAACTGTGTATGATAATATAATTCGTTATGAAATGAAAATAGTGTAGACATATCACTAAATTCTTGATATTGCGGGAGTACCTTCCATCTTCAGATATATAAAATATATAGGATAACCTATCGTACTAAATATCCTTCATCTTTTTAGTCTTGTGGGGAGCAGAGATGTTATTAGGAGGTTGTACAAGCAACAGGAGTTTCCAGGGGCTCCCCGCTTGGTCGCACGTTAGCATCATCCCACGTCGGTATGTCATCATGAAACTCTTGGGTTAAAGATTCCCAAATAACTTCAAACCAATCTACTATAAACGTTTTGTAGATGACACTTCCTTCATATTCAAGAACCAAACCGATTTTAACATATTTCTGCAATATTTGAACAGTAAACTTCCAAAAGTTAATTTCACTACTGAACACCAATCTGTGAATTCATCAGCTTTACTAGATATTCTAATAACTAATCAAGACACAACACTGACCACCAGAGTTTACAGAAAACCCACATTCTCAGGCCTCGGGATAAGTTTCTCCTGTCACTGCTATGGTGAAATTAAAATCAGTTAAAATCATTGCAACGAAAACTTTACTATTTCGGGCATACCATTTGTCTTCCTCCTACCTTGCATTTTCAAGTGAAATAGACTTTCTCAGAACATTTTTCATAAATAACGGTTATCCGCACCATTTTCTGGACCACTACTGCAAAATGTTCCTAGACAAACTATTCGATCCAGGCATTACTGAAACTTTTTATCAGTAAACTACACTCTTTTCACGCGCTTTCATATTGCAACAAGGACTCTGCCAACACGGTAAACACTTTAAAAACGTTCCTCTCTGAAGCTAGCCACATATAAACTCCATATTTTCATACAAAAACACATTTATCGTAGAATCTTACTTTATATTCAAAGACAAGCCACCCACACCTCTCCTGCCTAGTGTTGTCTAAAAATTTCAATGCAGAAGCTGCAATGCCTCGCATATAGGCAGCACTGGACAACATTACAAAGCTCGAATCGATCAACATTTAGGTGTATTCAGTAGCACCGGCTTACCACTCGCGAAACCTGCTCATTCTGCTCTCCGTCTCCATCTGGACAAAATAAACATCCTATCAGCAAAGTCAGACTTTTCCATCATAGACTTTTCTACCCCATACGAACTCACAACATTAGAATCTCTCTATATCCATAGAACAAAACCTAGCCTCCACATTATGGTCTCGAATGTACCTCCACACAGGATTCATACCTGATCCTTACTCCTCTGACTGTACAAGCGTTAACATCCGTACCCTCCAAGCAGCTCCATTCATTTGTATTTTGGATTCCCTCCTAATAAAGGATTTTTTTAGTACGATAGGTTATCCTATATATTTTAAATTTCTGAAGATGGGAAGCACTCTCGAAACGTCAAGAAGGTGGCGATTTGTCGACATTATATTTATTTTAAAGAGTTAGTCTTAGTTTACTCTTTAATTCGTTATGATATTTGCCTAGCCATAAAAACATGAAAAAAGCGCAACATGACTTTGTTGCATTTAGGTTGAGATCTGTGATGAGCAAGTGACTTGAATCGCTAGCTGTTTTCCGTATTTTTCATCTTGACCACTTAGAAAGGTTGCACCAAACCTATTGAAAACTTTATCACACCCATCTCTATCAGGTCAGGATTGGTGCATAGAGATAATCTTAGGGTACATCAGTTTGAAATAAAAATTCTCTACAAAAGAACTATACAGTATTTGTTCAGATTAAGTATGAAAATTAAGCGATTTCGAAACCCAGCGCAGTTCTGACGATACTAGTGAGTTCAGATCAGCTTTACGTTAACATTTTCTTAAGGTAGATTTAACACTGCCTATATAAAATGCACCGAAAGCAGTATTGAAATAATCATCAAGGAGAAAGGACAAGGTGAAACTGTTAACTGTATCGATACAATATCCTAATCGGAGCTGTAATCTCTCTACCGTCATAGGGCTAGTACGGCGGTGCATCCCAGTTCACGTGCCCCAGGAGGACGACGAAATCACAAGTATGCTGACTAAAGCAGTTCAATATGGCTCGGTACCGTTCATCGTAATATCATTGAATTTTTCCTAATTTAGTCAAACGAGACTATGATAAAACTTTCAGAATGCTCTGCTTCTTCGTTCCTTCGACCAATTCGCCCCCGTCAGGGGTCTGGTCCACCTCCCGGGTCCCTCACCCTACAGTATCGAGAAGCTGAGCATTTTGAAAGCTTTATCATAGCCTCGTTTGACTAAATTAGGAAAAATTCAATGATATTATTACGATGAACGTTACACAGTCGCTTTTGTCATTCAAATAATAGAAATAAAAGTTTTCCACGATACAAACCTTTTCAAAGCGGGACTAGTATCTTTTACGTTCTGTGTCTGAAACATCGGTTGCTTCAATCCCGCAGCAACTCTTGACAAATACGGTATAACATTTTGACAGAACCTACAAAGTGGTATATCATTAGCGTTGTACGCTATGTGAAATTCTATCTTCTGTTGCTTGCTTTTTATTTAACCTTCCTTTATGTTTGGAGATTCAAGGTTGTTCATACGACACTTCATTGCTACAGGTCTACGAGTATGGTTCCATTCGGACACTCACGACAAATTCGTGGAGACGCGCATCATGTCTGCACTGGGGCTGCTGGGAGAGATCGGAGGCCTGATGGGAGCTCTAGGCGGCCTGTCGCTGCTCTCCATCGCCATGTCCGTCACCGCAGCGCTCCGCAAGCTGGCCAAGCGCTTGCGGCCGCGGCGCACTAGTCCGAAGAAAGTTTCTCCACAACCACAGCAAATTGAGTTTCATCACATTGATGCTACCACTGGTGAGAGGAATGCAGGCATCGGGGATTCTATGCATTCAGTATTGACATGAACTGTAGTGATGTGCTAGAAATCGATCAAGTCGTTTGATTTCGTTGACAAAATCGTCAAAAAGCCTTTGATAAAACCTGAAAAATACTGCTGTAACCTATGCTTGCTTCAGCTAACAGAGGCCTATCTATAAATTGTTGACAATCTCTAAAATAAAAATACCGTGGCAGCCAGCGCAGCTTCGAGTGTTCAGTTGTAATCAAAGCCTACAAGAAGCCTTAAATGTTTAGGGAATTAAATGCGTATGGTCCTTTTAATTATTTGAGGAAAACTATTCATCACAATAAGCATGGGCAGTTGGACACCACACGTTGCTGAAGTTGCATCTAATAAGTTATTGTCAGTAAGATCTATTATTACTGTCAGTTCCGTCAGTTTGGCAACAGAAGTGTCAATACTAGTGAGAAAATTACTTTCCTATTCAGCCAAGAGGTTAACCCTTTAATGTTGGCAAGTGAATAGTTAAACACTTGATCTCAAGGAAAATATACAGTGTGAGTGAAAAGGAATTTGCAAGCAATATTTTTCTACACTGCAAACCTGTTTTCGATGAATATTGAATAGTGAATTGATCACTTTTTAGTTGATACAGCTTGATTTATTTGAGAATGCATGAAATTTATGTCTGCACTCAATATGCATTATTTATTTCAGTTTTTAGTAATTTTCCATAGGGCCAAAAGTGTTTGCAAATTTTCAAAATTTACAACAATGACTCGAGCGAAGCTGTTAACGGCATCTGAGAAAGCTGAAATTGTCCACTCACTGTGAAAAGATTTGTTAAGTAAAGTTAAGCGTTCAAAGCATGCATGAGAGGGGTAGACCTTAGACAACACAAGAAGAGGTCTGAAAAATTATAAGTTTCTTAGCCTACAACCCTCACTGCACCAGTAGGAAATTTTCGGGAACGCTAGCGTCAAAAATGTATCCAATCACACTAGGAATCGAATGCTGAATAATATGGCAATTCAGAGGTCACCGACCACTGATTCTTCTACAAGTAAAATCAATTGTCGAAATAGACTCTCCTGGGCAATGAAATCTCTGAAAACAGATTTTCGGACTGTCGTATGGATGGACTAGCTCCAAGCCATGCTTGATGCGATGAAGGCGAGGATACTGCGCTGAAGGTGCAAGTGTTCATTTATGGTTCAAGTGGCAGCAAGGGAAGGGGTGGTGCAGTCACGTTTTCGACTGGAACCCTCTACGATAAAATTATCGGACCTTTTTTTGTACCAGCTAGCCTCAACTGAACTCTGCTTATATCCTGTGCATTCTTCGGAGAGGTCTTTGCATCCTGGTTCAATACTCAGAGTGGTGACGACAAAAGAACCCTTATTTTTCAGCAAGACATTCATCCAATTAAGCCATGCATTGCATAAGAGTGAACGATGGCTGGCAGATCAAGGTATCCCAGAAACGAGATAGATTGATTGGCCTCCACAGAATGCAGATCTAAATCTACAGACTCTTCGGTTCATGGTTAAGAGATAGCTTTATGAGAAAGAACGCCAGTTTAAAGTAAAAATGAGTCATGAAAGAAGCTGATAGATGTTTCATGTCAAGTTTCACCTTTAGAAGTAGAGAAGTTGTCCACCGTTGATGAAAATACTGGTTGCACTGATAGGAAGGGTAGAAAGAGAACTAAGCCCTAGGAATACAAAACAGGTTTGCAATGTACAAAAAATACTTAATGCAAACACTTTTAACCCGCACAGAGTTCTCTTCAGAATCATAAATTGCATACCACAATTAATATCAAGCATTCAACGCTAACAACTTAATAACTTGGAGCTAAAATAATTCAACTTTCTATTAGTGTTGTATCTTTCTAATAATTAAATTAATTATTTAAATTATTAGTTAGCTTCTACTACTCGTATCCCCATCTTCAAGTTCTGCTAGCAAATATCCTCATTTGCTATTGTACAAATCAGATATCCGGTGCATCCCCTAGATGCATCAACAGTTATTTTGTTGGGACGGTAAGTTAAACATTAGTTGAGGATAGAATCCCAGATATTTCTTTGATGTTCTTGTTGCTTAAGTAGAGTTTTAGTTATTCCAAGTTAAATGTATAATGAGGTATTCTTCGCAAATTTAAGCACTAAATGAAATGGAGGACTTTTTATTTATTACTTTGACTGAAACGGATGATGCTTTGATGCCTGGTGGCCACTGACGACTTTCGTCGTGCTACCGACGGAGAGCTAATTCAATAATTGAACCAAATGTGTTACTGCGGGGCGGTCTCTGCTTGCACATAATTAAAGTGTTCATAAAATATTTTAAATCTCAGCCACCGCTGCAATTGTCGCACTTTAGCAGCGCGCGGCAGCGGTAAAGTTTCGGCTGTTTCTCGCAAGTCTGACCACGTTTCATCCGCGCAGACTTATACTTCAGGGGTTGTAGTGCAATGTTTAAATGACTGAAGTTATAGCCACGGCAGCATAACTGGATTGATGATTGAGTTTGTTCTCTGCCGGAAGGACGACGAAACTCATGTAGGCAGCCGGCTTAAAATAGTTCTTTACAGCAGGCAGTGTTAAAAGTCTTGGGCAAATTTCGATTATTGAATTTCACTGTTTCTCGGTCATAGCGTTACAAGACGATTGGGTCTGCGAGACTTCAGCAGAAGCCTTACAGTCAAAGGGCATCGATAACTCGGTTCAACAGACATCGGCGGAGGGAGAGAGCTGTTCCAAATTTAACAATTTTGCAGGGGAGGAGCCCAGAGTTGCGCAGGTGCAATAGGGTGAAGAAGCTGCTTCAACTGACTTAAGCAAAGGTACATGAAGATTAGGGAGCGCAAACCTAAACGGAATTAATGAGCTGAAGGACATAAAACAGCAAAGCTCTGAATTAAGGGCAGATGTTGGAACAACAAAATTTGGGTTCCACATACTTTACGGACATCTTAACATACATTGCGTTACCTTTGATTATGCAAATACAATTTTTTGCTCATTTTTCAAGATAAATGTCAAACATTTAAAATGTTAATAGTAAGTTAGTGCACAGGTATGTCGTAACTATAAAAACAATTAGAGAAAAATAAAACGGAACCATTTCCCACGTTTTAACAACATTTGCTTATCGCATGGGGTTCTGCTGTTACGCCAGATTATGCAACATCACTCTCTAGTCAACATGGGCAAGAAAAGCGGTCTAATCAGTGAAGAGAAGATGAAAGTGACCTCGTTATTGGCTTCTGGTAAGACAACACTGTAAGTTTCCAAGAAATTACAGCGTGATCACCGAACAATTAAGGCTTATGCAATTGAAGGTAAAGTCAACCGGAAAACTCCGGATAGAGCCTCTACGAGGAAATTTACTGCTCGGGATATGCGACATTTGAAGGTTTCTATGGCTAGAAAACAACTACACAAGTAAGACGATATTTCAAGACGCTGGAGCCCCAGTACTAAGCAGAAAGACAAGATGTGAGGTTCTGCAGAAGCTAGGGAAAGTGGAAAAGGCAATAAAACGACCACTTGTAACAAAAACTCATAAAGAGAGTAGGGTCAAATGGACTGAAGAGAACATGAAAACTGATTTCTCCAATGTCATATTTACTGATGAATGCAGAGCCACTCTTGATGATCCAGATGGACGGGCGGCTGGATGGGCTCTCCATGACCGACCTCAACATTCACGGCTTAAGTGTCAACAAGATGGTGGAGGTGTAATATTTTGCGCCGGGATAGTAGGTGACACCCGTATTGGTCCATTTGAAGTGGCAGAAGGAGTTAAACTGGATGCAGAAAGGTATTGTCAGTTTCTTGAAGCCAACTTGATTCCATGGCTTGATGAGCAGACTATCGCACGCAGATCCAAATTGGTATTTCAGCACGATAACGCTCCCTCATGCCGAGCACAGTACGCACGCTGCTAACTGGTTTACGGATGGAGGATTTAAATTAAAAAGGATTATGACCTGGCCAGCGAATAGCCCCGATTTAAATCCCATTGAGAACCTCTGGGCAATCATCAAAAGGAAGGTCTATGAAGGTGGTCGGCAGTTTTCGAGCAAAGTAAGCCAGTGGAATGCAGTAAAAACAGCAGCAGATTCTATTCCACCATCTGAAATATCAAACCTGACAAAGTCTGCTGATAATCGCCTTAAAAAAATCATGAAAAATGGAGGTGCCATGTTCAAATTAACTTGTTTTGTTTACTACCACTGAACACTAATTTCAGTGTTTATTGAATTGTTTTGGTTATAATTTCTTGATTTTGGACGAGTAATAAAAATATTCCTGTTCACTTTTATTCATTTCCTCTTTATGATGTTTTTATTAACTTGTTGCATAATCTGAAGTAACAGTAAAAAACTCGTAAATTAGCAAATTGTATGATAAACTTAGCAAATGGCTACATATTTATTTTACAAGTGCTGTTTATATTTGCAACACAGCCATACATTTAGTTAATATTGATGTTTCGAAGTTCGACACTTATCTTGAAAAATAAATTTAAAAAATTGTATTTGCATAATCAAAGGTAACATACTGTATATCTGTCTCAGATGTTATTTATCACAGCTGCGTCTGAGACATGGCCTAAATGATAATCGTAGAGTCTTTGCTACGTTGTTCTCAAATTTGTCGCAAACGAAAATAATCTATTTTCTACGATAACTGAGGCTGTTCTAAAAATAGAACTATGTGTTTACCGAAGTAGAATCTTCATTATTGGAACAAAAGCTCAAGGTTTATAGAGTCTTCTTTGCGGACTTGTGACCACCCGGCCATTTACGACGGCCGGGTCCATTAGTTAACCACTACAAATAGCACACATTTTCTTAGTTGATTGCTTGGTTGCTGCTTGGTCCGTCTCTCCGTCCCTTTCCCTTTTTAAGGAACAGACAGTAGAAAATTCAACTGCTGACGGGACAGGGGCAAAATTTGATCCTCCAGTTAACAGTAAATAAATTCCTTGAATATACTGCAGACACAGAACTTTCTGAAAATTCATCGGTCAATTTGTTAGCATGTTCTGCGTTATCATTAGAACAACTATTTATAAGCACATATATATTTAAGTAAGCACCCCTGTGACTCTCCAATAGGGCCCGAAAAATATCCCCTGAGGAGGCATGAGTCTAAAAAATTGTTTGACGTGAATAATATGGAACGACTTCGTTTATTAGTATTTACATTTACAGGAGCTTCTTATGAGTTGAGTAATATTGGTGCCAAACCGACTGGTGGCCGGCAGATAGCCGCACCATGCATGACATTGTTGTTCAAGAAACATTGTAGTGGAGGATATAATACATTAGAGTGCCCGTGCGGGAGAAAAAATGACCGTGAGGAATTTGTGATGATCATTATTACCTCCGCCAAAGAGGTTATGCTTTCGTCGGGTCTGTCACCAAAATAACTCAAAAAGTTATAGACAGATTTTGATTAAATTTACAGGGATCGTTAAGCATGTTAAGAGGAACAGATGCTTAACTTTTGGTGAAGATCCGTCCATCCGTTTGTTTGTTTGTCAACCTCTGTTTTCTTAATGCCATAACTCAAAACGTTATGGACGGATGTTTATGAAATTCACACAAGTTTTAGGTATATTACGATGAGTAAATGATCAGATTTTTCTGATGATCTGCTCCTTCGTTCGTTCGTTAGTCACTGTTTCTTATTCTATGCTTGTTAGCACAATAACTCAAAAAATTATGAATGGATTTTTTTTTTAATTTATAGGAATTATTACTAATGTTGAAAGACATAGATGATTAAATTTTGGGGCAGATCGGTTTGTTCGTTTGTATGTTTGACCCATGTTTGTCATAATGTTTGTTAGCAGCGTATCTCAAATAGTTATATACGGATATTCACGAAAATTGCATAAGCTGTTGATACCATCACAGGGCAAAAATGATTAGACTTTGGAGTTGATACACAGAAAAGTGTGGTTTTAAAGCCAAATTGAATTTTTCGCTACCGTTGCCTCGCTTGGCAGAGGTATGCGCTCTCAGAAAGCTCTAGTTTTCGCTTCTAATATGCTTCTGAAGGATACGCTGCTTCGGCCAGCTCAGATTGTCATAAGAGATGAGAGCTCTCTGTTTCCGTTCATCTGAGCAGCGCACTCCCTAATAATAACAATAATTCGTTGAAAAAAGGAATACATTGTTCACAATGGACTTTAGAAGAAGTACAAAAAAGGCAAAACAATTAAGTTAGAAAACAACTAAAAGTTTTCCCTTCTTCCCATCCCATAGTGCATAGTGTAGTAAAAACCACTTGGGCAAACGCTTGGAATCGTAGGCATATCTTGGCATAGATAAGATTACTAAAGTGAACCAAGTGAGAGGTCCTAGAAATCTCTCTAAAGTTAGTGTGGAGCAGAGATGTTGCAAGGGGAGGTCTAAAATCCAAATGAATGAAACTGCTTGGAAGGTCGACACGTCAATCCTGCAGTCAGAGAATTAGGGCTTCAGCGTGAATTGTGTGTAGAAGTACAGCTGAGGTCACAATATTAAGCCTAGGTTTTGCTCTATAATTGTAGAGAGATTATAACTTAGTGAGATCGATTGGGATGAAAATTCTTTCATTGAGAAGGCTTTCTTGTTGCTAAGATAGCTATTTTACTCTGAATGGAGACGGGGATTATAATGAGAAGGTTTCGCTAGTGGTAAAATTGTTCTGCTGGATACACCTATAGACGGAGCATAGCAGCTTCCGCATCGGAATTTGCAGATAACCCGAGACAGGACAGATGTAGGAAGCTTATCTTTAAATTTAAAGTAGTACCTTATGGTAAATGCGTTTTTGTATCAAATTTGAAGAGACTAACGTTTTTAGAATGTTTACCGTGTTGACAAAAGCCTTGTAATATCGAAGCGACTGAAAAAAGTTTAATTTACGGATAAAAGGTTGTGCAATGCTGGGATCGAAGAGCTTGTCTAAGAACAACTCTCAATAGTTGTTCAGAAAATGGTGCGGATTACAGTTACTTGCGATATGCCCGAAATAGTAGAGTTTTTTCGCCTTAATTTTATATTGATCGTAGCAGTAATTGAAGAAAATTGTCTCAAACCGTGAGCATATGGGTTTTCTGAAATCTCCTGTGGTCAGGGTTGAGTCTTGATTAGTTGTTACAATATCTAGAAAAGCTAATGAAGTGTGTGATTGGTTTTTCAGTATTACATTAGTATTTGGATGTTTATTATTAAAATATTGCAGAAATAAATTAGAATTGTTTTGTGTTTGAATATGAGGAAGGTGTCATCTACTAAGCGCTTAAAGTGGATTAGTTTAAATTTATTTGGGCAATCAAAAAGTTTCGTAACGGCGTAGAAAAAATACTTGCATTTTAGGCCTCCTCCTAGTAACATAGTTACTTCTCCGCTCCACACTAGCTTAAGAAAGACTTGAAGGTAGTTTTCAGTAAGATACGTTATTCTATATATTCACTATTTTCTTGAAGATAGGAGATGCTCCAGAAACGTAGAATTTCTGATTTTAGTGGCAGTTATATTTATTCAATAATATTAGTCTTATAGTCTATAGAAATTATATACTTTGACTTCACTTAACCTAAAATCAGAGAAAATAGCCATTCCTTTTCTAGTTTATTGCTAAATTTAAAATACACTGGCAATTTCTAAGCCAAAATGTTTGCTGTGTGCACTTCTCTATCATCGTCAAAAAAGGAAATAGTCAACTTTTTTTTTTGTTTGTGGTCCATGGTTTGGGACGGGTTGGGAACCGCTGCACTAACGTGACTTCCTGACAACCTCCGTAGTACATAACAAATGGGCCCAGAGACATCAAGACTTAGTCGTTGTCTTGCAGTTGTGTTTGGGATGAAAGTGGCCGCAAAAAGCAAGTGCCCACCTTTGGTGTCGTAAGTGCAACACTCGCTAATTTCTGCGTATAACTGTAAATTATTTATAAAAATTACTTTATGGTACCCACGTTTCTGTTTTTTTTTAGCCCTATTACCCCTGTAACAAAACGTTGTTGAGTTTAAATAGCAACCGCTTCACTGCAATTTGCACTAAAACCTGGAGGCAAAGAAAACAGCTTTTTATGTTATAATGTCGCTGGTCGCCATAGTATACTATAATATATTTTAATGAAAGATGTTATTGTCGTTTTCTCAGCGATCATCAAGAAATAAGTCAATTTCTGGATTTCATAAGAAGCGTTAGTAACAACTTCGTTCGTTAGCACTCTACGAATCATTTTTCTTGATTTTTCTTGAGCGTGTCAAGGACTAGTCCTTGGCGCATGTGTTTATAAGTCCTGCTCAAAATAAGTTAGTGCCCAGCTGCTTGCCATAGAATTTCAGGTACTGTTCGTGGAATATCCAGTAGAGTGTCTCTGTATCATCAGTAATCATAAACTATATATTCCGATGTGTCTGTTTCATCCCAAACACGTTCATCAGAGACGGATTATACATATTTTACTGCTAGTAAGACGGTTTTCACCATTTTTACGTTCATGCACATGCATTATTGTAATCAACTTCATTCACTGTTCGGTGATAAAACTTGACAACACATCAGGAATGATCATTTAGCCTGAAGTGACGGCGGTGTGAAGCTCAATGGAAGCGTTTAGCGACGGAATTATAAATCAGCTTCGTTGTGTAGGCTTAACAAGCGCTTTCAGCTTGGTGAAGCTCGCAAATTTGGTTTCTCCTTATTCTATAATCTCATTAGTATCCATAAACATACGCAAACGAAGTCTCACCGCTTCCCACTCCAATGTTGTAATAGTGCACACAATGTGCTCCTTACTGCTCATATTCACTAACATATGGGGTCAGCAGCGGCTTTGAAGCGACCACCGCACAGGGCAACAATTACGTTATCTAGAGTTTGATTATGCCAGACTGGATCTTTGTGAAGGCGACGTGCTCTTTTAGCTGTACAAATAACGAAAAAGCCAAACAATTCATTTCGATAGCTAAATTTTTTCCTCCAATTTCATCAACTAACCTGTAAAATAAATACTTTCTATCAGTAACAGAGCTTGCAAAATTCATATCATTTAGAAGCAGTGTAAAAATGGTGCAATTCGTATCTTGATGAACTTATACAGAGCATACCATTGGTAGCTTCGCAAAATAGTTTTGCTGTGTTTAGGAGTCCAACTGAAGGCCCTTATAGATAAGTAACAAAAAATAGATTTGTTTTCGTTAATGTGTATTCCCACTTATGACCATGCACAAATATACGAGGGCAACAGAGGATGCATATTTTTCTATAATTCCTGTAGGGCTGTTTTAAATTTTTTCTCGTTCACGCGCGAAAAATACCACTGCATGTATCTACATCTGATGAAGTTTGTGAGCGTGTCAAGGACTAGTCCTTGGCGCATGTGTTTATAAGTCCTGCTCAAAATAAGTTAGTGCCCATGCTAAATGCTCTATAGGCGCTATTTTGTGCACTGTCAAGGATATTTAAGTTTGCATTGAATTTTTACCTCCGCCAGGGAGGTTACGTTTTTGTCGAGTTAGTCTGTTTGCCTGTCTGACCCCAAGATAAGTAAAAAAATATGGACGGATCTTTATAAATTTGCAGAGGATGTTAGGATATTACTACGAGCAAATACTCAAATTTAGCGTTGATCTGTGTGCTGCTTGTTAGTTTTTCTTTATGTTTGCTTTATGTTTGTCAGTAAAATAACTAAAAAAGTTATCAGCGGATCGTCATGAAATTTGAATTAATTGTTAGAATTGTTTAAAGACACAAATGACCGAGTTCTGGTGATGATCGGTTCTTCTGTTTGCGTTTCACTAAAGTTTGTATTATTGTTTGTCAGAATGTAACTGAAAAAATTGCTACTCACGAATCTTCAAGAAAATTACCGTAACTGCTTGTACTGTAAAGAGTAACAAGCAACCAAATTTTGGTGATAATGAAAAGTAAATTATGAAACGTTTTAGGACCAATTTCAACATTTCGTATCTTAAAGGGACAAAAATCCCACTTTCGCCATCTTCTACAATCTTGTCTAGTTTTTACTTTACCAATAAGATAAAAATTACTTAAGCTTTAGCAGTAAGATATATTCTTAAATTATAGTATGAAGAACACCTTAGGATTACGTACGTTAACCACTGTCGCGTGCGAGAGGCTGGTAAGCACGCCTCGAGGGTCCGACCATCGCCGACCAAATACTAAGAGAAAACGTTAAAGAAAACGATGAAGAGAGATAAAGAATGTTTGTATTACGCTGGAAGGTGTTTTTCCGTCGGGTGCTCCACATTCCACAACCTTATCTTAATGCATCATACGTGTATTCTTGTACCCGTACATCGTAGTTCTCATAAGCGGGCCACTATTTTCACCCTCCCCTCCGGCAAATTGAAAGTTAACTTTGTTGAGTAATCATGGGTAATATTACATGACCCGCGTCAAAACATTCACATTCGTAATGAAAATCAAATTCACAGTAAATAGAGGACGTGTTCTTCCGTGAGGATCATAGAAGTGACCGATCAACCATGAGCGTGGGCAAGGCGAACGGATCCTCCTATGCGGCATTGGAGGTAGACACGTACATCGTCATTTAATGTGTGTATTACCATTGCACCCATTAAGACCATTTGTTGAGTGTATTGCATGCGCATTTTAAGGTCAGGTCTATAAGTTGTAACGCAAATTTCATGTCCTTTTCAATAAATTTGATGTAGAAATTGAAGCTTATATTTTGACCCTTCACTAGTTTTTGCTTCCAACGCTGGCAGTCAAAATGTTAGGTAGAGGAGGGCTCACTCTCCTCCACATTCGGAATATATCAATATGAATGGTGCCATTGAATGATTGGTGCCATTATTGTTCTTCATTATTTATTTAGCACTCTTTTCAATAATTCAATGTTTATTTTCACTATAGTTATGATTATCTATATGAATTCCATGCTCACTTACAGTTGCCCCATCCGCCCATCACAAGAGAGTCACCAATGATGCAAAGAGATAGCAATGATACAGAACGGTAGCAATGATGCAACAATGATGCAGAGTGGCAGCAATGATACAGAGAGGCAGCAATGATACAGAGAAGAAGTAAAATGATACAGAGAAACAGTAATATTACAAAAAACTAGAACTCTAAAGCTTTAGCTGGCAGGATGCGCCTTAATTGGCTCATAGCGCGCTTATTTATCACCTTTCCATGCACCAGTGGCGCGTGTAGGCCCTACGTGACTCTCAGGTGGGGGCCCTGACATGAGCGGTGCTAGTGTCCAGTCCTTCAAAATACACTTGTCTCATGTTGGAATTTGGTGCTTTGCATGAAGCATTAAAAATGAACACAATCAGAACTAAATATCTAATGACATAGTAGGCCGGTCTCGGACACTTCGGCCCTAGTGTATACACTAGCAGTCCTGGGCACTTGCGTCACCAGTTGCGTCATTGCGTGAACGGTTGAACGACCATTTCATCTACGCTTGACGCAATGACGCTAAATTAAAAAAACGACGCAATAACGCTGGTGCATATAAATTGGCTCACATAAAATTTTGCAGCATTTTCCTCTCAGGGCGAAGTTTTCTACGTTACTAGCCCTAATAGAAAACGCAGTCGTCTATGTACAGTTTTTAGGGGAGACAAAAATATTTCAGTAACTTAGGCCAGTACCACACAGTTTAATAGGAAAATTTAGCAAAACGTATAGTCAGATTCGTCTGTATTGTTTTTCATTATTTTTCAAGTGTCATAGTCTAATATTATGTATGCTCATCTACGTTTATACTACTGTCATACTCCAATTATGATACAGCAACATAAGTAAAATTAATCAACTAAACTAAGTAGTTAAAAAGTATATTAAAATAAAAATTGATGAGGCTGAGTTTTGCTTTTGCCTGGATAATCAAAACAATATCAAAGACAAATTAATCAATGATTTAAATGAATTATGTATAGATAAAAAATAATTGAATCGTGAAATACCTATTTTACAGTATTTTCTATCTCATACAGTACATACCTACATTCAGTGGAGGCTCGTGCCCTGTTTTTTTTTTTTTTTAAGCCATTAGGTGGAGAAGCTATTTTCTATACTGAATTCAAGTCCTATCACATTCAAGACTTGAATTCAGGATAGAAAATAGCTTTTCCACCTAATGGCTTCAAAAAAATATACGGCGGAGCCTCACCTAAAACGAGGCACGAGCCGCCACTGCGTATATGTACGTATGATGATGCACCTAAATTAATTAGCTAAGATTGCCGTGTCCTCCAGCGACGCATTGACGCAGTAAAAAAAGACGTATCTTTAAAAAAAAGACGGATTCGCGCCGACGCAATGCCCATTCCGGCAATAACGAATTGACGCGGACACAACGCCCCCAAACGAGAGACGTGCCTAGCTCTGCACACTAGGTGTATCGATGGAAACACATTCAAATATAAGAGCGAAAACAAGACATGCCATACCCCTGGAAACACAAATTATGCCCAAAACCCCCTTTTGAGCAACGGTCACCTACCTCGCCAATTAAAACATTGTCTAGCACCACTTACCACCTAAGCTTCCACGGAATGTTGAACCTTATGACGGCAACTATAAGGAATGAAATTGCTATAAGCACTAAAATTGCATACGATAGACTGTGTAATGCTAGTATGCGGATGTTGGTATGTATATGCCAAGACGCAGAGATGGCATAAATCTGTAATATAGTGAAGCATATTTTTCTGGCGCACTGCTGAGCTCGAAATAGCCTATAGGCACTTGGCAGGCGCCACTGTTGCGGTAAATAATAATACTGTATTATTACCGTCTTGAGATGGCATTATTTCGAATACGAAAAGCGCGTCGAGGGTAACCAAATTTCTAATTGTGCTTCTCATCGCATTCTTCAGTATTCGAAATAATAATAACAAACGCTGACGTAAAATTGAGAACTGTTTTCACCGCGCTTGTGGGCAAATTTCAGTTAGTAGTCGTCGTTATCCCAGTCCTCCTTCCTATATACTGTACATCTCATTATCATGGTGCGTCTATTCAGTCAGGGATCACTGGAGCACAGAGTAAGGTGGACTACGGATCCAATAAATCCCCTCTTCTTTACCCCTTTTTATTAGGTCCAAATGTCGGCAGCTAAACTATCTGTAATCGCTTGGTAAATTTACTCTTACCTTTCGGTTTTGTGCGATGGCTTTCGAATCATTGAACAATTTTATTTTCGGTACAGTTCAACGCTTGTAAGTACTTCGTGCATAACTTGTCCTGTGAGTTCGAATGAAGTTCAGTTTCTCCGATATCAAATGCACTGAATTCTGTCAGCAGCTCTAACACCTTGTATCGCTCGCCGGTTCGATACCCAGCCAGGCACGCGAGCTCTTTGCAGATCTTTGTGTGCTGAGTCGGCAGTTGTGTGTGCATGCACGGCGCCGTGACGGAACTGCCTTCCTCAGAGATGGGAGGGGGGGGGAGTGAGTGTCTCGGGTCATTTGTTCCTTCCGTCAAATTCTCGGCCATAGTTCTTGGTGACCCGAGGTCGACTGCAACTACACTTACTCTTCTGGGGCCAGTGGGCCTATACCCGCAGCAAAAACCAGTGCATGTGGGTTTCCCAGGTGAGGGTGTGGTCTAAGTTGACTTTACCTTGACTTTTAGCAGTGACATAGTCCACTCCTTCCACTACTACTGCTAACTACAACGCTTTACGTGATGACCCAGTCAAAATGCCACATAGGTCCTATGGCTCATAGATAAATCTTCAATAAAATTTTCTTGTTTAACGCAGGAACGCAAGCAAGTGGTAATTTGTCGTAATGGCATCAAAAATGTGCAATTTTGAGAAACATAAATTCAGTAACGTAACACTTGTCAATGATGATCAAGAAGCAGTAAATTCCAAAAAAGTTGAAGCTGATATAACTTAAATTTTGTTGTCCACCGATGATCTGTGCTAACGAATTGGTGTTTCTTTGGTGGACGGGATTTTTTACTCACAATGAACGATTTCTTTCCAAAGTAGCTAGCTATGTCAATGAAAAAATTTCATCAAAGTTTGCGCGGTAGTAATGGCTCATGCAGTGTAATTTTGTTGATGGCAGCAAAAATGATAAGGATGCCATCAAATGACACTGCAAGGACATTCGGAACTTCAGACAGGTGTGTTAGTTTTGCCCATCTGGATTTTGTTTCAGGAGTTAATCCTAAATCGACTTCCCTGGATACCACTGAATATACAATCATGTGCTCTAAAATGGAAATTTTGGGCTGTCTCCAGCGTAATAATTGTGTTGCTGGTAACACCTGCAACGTAATTCGAGAGGGAAAACCAATACCCCTTTCGGAAGTTCCGGATAAGTCACGACTATTGGGATTAGCATAAGGAGGGTTTAGACGATGGTCAACTGAACGAGTTTCCTCAGCAACTCCTCCGGATGTTTTGTAGAGCCCCCAGCAGACACAGCTACCTGTCTACCAAACATGTTTCTAAGTGTTTGCAGTCTAGTCAGTTGCTCAGTTAGTGTCAGTAGGTAGTGTAGTTTCCAGTATAAACCTAAATTAAGGGCGCTTTAGAATGAAGAAATTTTTCCACTTTGCGCTGCTTAAACAGCACAGAGTAAGGCTTTTGTTACAGGGATTGTTAGGTATGTTGAGAAGAACAGATGATTAACTTTTGTTGAAGATGCATTCGTTTGTTTGTTTGCCTGCCTCATTTTTCTCAATACTTTAACTCAAAAATCTACGGAATGGATTTTTATGAAATTCACATGAGATTTTAGGTATATTATGAAGAGTAAACGACCAAATTTTTGTAACGATCCGTTTGTTTCTTCGTTTACTGTCACTGTTTTTAATTTTACGTTTGTTAGTACAACAACTTAAAAAATAATGAATGGATCTTTATGAAATTTATAGGAGTTGTTAGTAATGTTGAAAAGCATAGATGATAAATTTTTGTATATAGATCGGTTTGTTCGTTTATATGTTTGACTCATGTTTGTCATAATGCTTGTTAGCAGTACAACTCAAAAAGTTATGAACGGATCTTCGAAAAAATTACTGAAGTTGTTAACACTATTAAAGGATACAAATGATTAGATTTTGGAGTTGATAGAAAGAATATCATAGTCTCAGAATCAATTTTAATTTTTTATGACCTTTGCCTTGTTTGGCGGAGGTATGCGCTCTCAGAGTGCTCTAGTTTGTAACTATTACATCCGTAAAATAGGTTATGTTTTCGCCGGGTGTGTCAGTGTGTTTATCTGTCTGTCTTACTGGTTGTCTGTTTGTCATTCTGTCTGTCACCAAGATAACTAAAAAAGTTAAGGACGGATTTGGACGAAATTTGCAGGGATTGTTAGGTATGTTCATAGGAACAGATGAGTACCTTTTGGTGAAGATCCGTCAATTCGTTTGTTTGTCTGCCTCATTTTTCTCCATGCTGTAACTCAAAAAGTTATGGGCGGATTTTTATGAAATTTACATGAGTTGTTAAGTATATTACGAAGAGTAAATGACCAAATTTTTGTAATGATCCGTTAGTTCGTTCGTTTGTCACTGTTATTCATTTTTGCTTGTTAGCACAATAACTCAAAAAACAGTGAATGGATTTTTATGAAATTTATAGGAGTTGTTAGTAATGTTAAAAGACACAAATGATTAAATTTTGGTGCAGATTCGTTGGTTCGTTTGTAAGTTCCACTCATGTTTGTCATAATGCTTGTTAGCAGCATCACTCAAACAGTTATGAACGGATCTTTAAAAAAATTGAGAAACTGTTTATTGTATCAAAAGGCACAAATGATTAGATATTGGAGTTGATAAAAAAAATCATGGTTTCAGAGGCAATTTGAATTTTTCGTTACCGTTGCTTACCTAGCTGAGGTATGCGCTCTCAGAGTGCTCTAGCTTACTCTTTTTCCAACGAGTGATAATTAGAATGCCCATCCACTGAACGCCGACTGCCTCGATGCATTAATTTCATCAAGATATTACACTGCAGTAAGCTATTCGTATAATGGAAGATCCTTACCATTTCTATTCAGATGTCAGGATATGGACGGCTATTCAGTGCAGACCTAAATGAAGTTTTTTTTTTATCTTGCAAGGAAAAAGGGAGCAAAAAATACTTAAATCCAGTGTGCTGATAGGTTGATGAACTCTAAACAACTAAAGTTTCCTCGGCATCTCTGTGTCCTGGTGATTGACGTTAGCTTACATGCAGATGCGCCTGCCAAGCGCCTGTAGGTCATTCGTACCGGCAGTGCACCAGAAAAACGTGCTTCACTTTATTACAGGCTTATTCTATTCCTACATCTTTGTACATGCAAATCATGAAATCATCATCCGGATAATAACCTTAGAGATTACACATTACACAATTTCAGTCCTTCGGATCACCGACATAAGGTCCAACATTGCGTGCAAGCATTAGGTGGGACGGGGCGCTCGAAAAATTTGTGTAGGTGGGGTAGGTAAACGTTGTAAAAAAAAAAGTTCTTTTGACATCATCTGTGTTTTCAGGTGTATGAACATGTTTTTTCAATCTTAAATCGAAGATTTCGAGAAAAAGGTCGAAATCGGCACACCCTTATATCTATCCACCTCTGATTAGTGATAACACTGTGCTGCCAGGACCCAGCTCTGCTGAGGATACTAAGTGTCCTATTTTTATAAACGTTTGCATGTGTCTCATAACAGGAGCAGTTCACCAGCTTGTCATTTATATGATAAGCTGGTAAAGTTTCGCCTGTCAGCGGTTGATTAGTCACGAAGTTGTGAGTCGGTTCTCTTCTCTTCACGATTGAGCCACATTTTTACTATAGGAATTGCGCTAACGCTGCTCTCATTTCTCTCTTTTTTATTTTTTTTTTTTTTTGCTCCATTCCCACACCTCAGTTGTATCAGCAAGGTTGGATTATTCCTTTTGTCACAGAGCAAAATCGATAATTTTAGATGAGATAATTCTCAATATAAGGTCTCCAGCAAAACTTATGCGTCAGTTGACGGAAACATAAGACTGGCCAATTATGTGATGGTTCAAGTCGCTGACTCTTTGGACGATTAAATAATAAAGCTTCAGGACACAAACATGAGTGATGATAGAGAGAAGTAAATATATTTACCAGCTCGATTTTGGAACAAATATCGAGCTCGTATGTTCAAAATCGGCCACTCATTTTGCGTTCCAAAATTTTTTACCTTCTGCAAGCTAGTACATGAAGCCGATAAAAAACAGCAGGAGTTATCTTAACAAGACAGTTTCGTGTTAGTGCAGTGTTGAACGCTAACCAACACACGTATCGATTAGTAATCATTAGCGCTCTATACTTGGGTGAAAAAAATATGAACTCCAATAACAGCGAAGAATTATGCTTAATTGGTTCCTTAGATGGAGATCTCTCATTAGCTCTGTTTCGCATCATTTAGAGAAGAATTGTTAATTTTACTGTTGATTTGTAAACAGTGAATAATGTGGGCGGCACCGAGCTTAAAAGCAGCTGGTTGCGTAGTCCGAGCTTCGTACTAAGGTGACGGTTACCAGGTGTAGAAGATTTAGCACAGCATCGAAATGAAGGTTCGCTCGCTTATAAATCGACTCTTAAATATTACGATGGGCATATTGTTCATTGCGCACAGCCTTTACTCTACATTAGAGATGCTTAAGAAAAGATATAGTACTAATTTCAGCATTGATCAAAAGGCTCCTGAGGTTCCGGCCATAACCGTCTGCTTACCAGGAGCGTTTGCATCCAAGGGACTCATTGACCTCGGGCTCAACATGAGCTGCGATCAGCAAGATGACTGCATAGCTAATCTCCGGACTTTGCAAGGACTGGCAAACGTTACGAAACAAAATTTATGGGATATTGCATCAGTTCCCCTGAAGTCTCTTGTTCCAAAAGTTGAAATAGATGGAGTTGTCTACGAAGGACATCAGAATGAAAAGTTTTGGAAAACGTCGTATACAATGTTCGGTCCCTGTTGGACGTTCCGTTACTCTGCTACTCAAGACTTCTTATGGCCGTCAATTAAATTATACGTCA
>LQNS02278094.1:40591553-40623092 GCA_001587735.2 Parhyale hawaiensis | reverse complement strand
GTTAAACTTTCAGTGGCTACGCAAATGCATTATTCTATAGAGTATTACTACTTTACCAAATATTTGTAATATAAAATGTGTTTGTGTGTAATAAACCTATCAAACCTAAACCTATCAAACAACTCATATGTGAGCTTTTTCTGGACACATCTAGTAACACCATTTGCTGCTGATTTACACTCTATGGTGCTGAAACGGATACTGTAGTTTTTCTGCTGGAGACAAATAATCTCCGTAGGGTAACCATGTCTAGTTCCATTTTTCAAACAACCGAGCTTACCTTTATTACTGCCATCATAGAGCTGATGATCCGGTGGGTAGTTTGAAAAGTCAATATGTTTTACTAAGCCTCCGTCTTTCTTCATCTCCGTTTCGATGTCAGCAATTCCGGGAAACACAAGCAACAGCGAATCAGTGTCGGTGCAGGCCAAACGCACGTTCTCATACATAGGTTTCAGCACCTTGTAGAAGAATTCGTACATAATGCACTTTGCCTTTTCCTAGACAAAGAAACCATTGTAGGTAGGGTGGTTCATAGCAATGCTCGGGTATCTCTCAACCACTACAATTTTATCCTGACCTATAGCATAGCAGCATTTGAGGAAAGGACTGAAACAATGAAATAAAAAAGATCTCAGAGTTGATCCAAGCAACATCTTTTCATTTCTTTTCGCTGGATTATAAAGAGCCTTTCAATAAATTGAGGTCGACATCAGCTTATAGGCAGATTTTTCATACAAATTCGTTGCATTTGTGCATCGCTTTACGTTTGAATTGATATAGTGTAGTCTTCGAAAATGCGATCCTGCTTGAATCGCCAAACTTCATGTAGTTTCGCTACTTCAAGTCCAACGCGCATCAACACTTGCAAAAGCTCCAACGATAGAGCATATTTTTCTTGTTTCCTATGGGTTACAACAAGACGTTTTCTTTGTTTCTCCGGCGATACCTCTTGAAAACTCCGATGGATTCTCGAGCTAACTGTCCATATGCTCAAGTGTTAGAGGGAAGTCATCAGTTTCTCTAGCAACATGTTCAGGAGTCTCAGTATAGACTACAACAAGGGGTGCGTACTCACCATTGCAGTCCATGCTCTTCAAACCCTCCAGTATGAATTTTTCAATAGGTGTAATGTCACTGTAAGGTGGTTTTTCAACCAATGCCTGGGAATTGATATCAAGAATTGATATCAAGTAAAAGCGCGGAGCTTGCAGGTGGCGTATCATCATAGTTTGCGCAATGCTCATGGTTCAGTTTAGCGTACGGCATCACGGGGGTGCAAAACCCACCGCGTATGTTAGTACAGATCGTTTCTCTCAGCTCCTTATGCTCATTAGTAATGAGTTCTATCCTAAACCTGTTCTTCAGTAATGCAGCAGCCCTACTCAAACTAGGTAAACTAACGCAATGGGATGCATCTTGATTATACTTGTGCTAAAAGTTCCAACGGAATATTTCAAACACTTCAGCAAGCAACAATACATTCATATTTATATATAGAAGCATGTGACCTCGTAAGGTTTTACATCCTGCTGCATTGCACATTTTTTGTGCCTCGGCATACTGCTCCTGAGTGATGCCTTCACTGGTTAACTTCGAGAAGAACGCATCCTCTGGCGGAAGTGAAGTTTCCTCCAGTACTTTACGCGAAGTATTATTATATTCATATGGGAAGTAACCTTTATGTTGAACCATTGCAATAACTTCATCGCACTTCCCAGCGAAACTTTGCTGCGGAATCGGAAGATCATTGTTTGCATTCTTTATTTTTTTTTGCATGTGTATCTAATGAAGTTCAGACTATCTAGAAAGTTGACGCCATACTTTTTATTTTTCAGTCCAATCTTGATAGAGAACACTCTGGTCTCCGGACTTGGGTAGAAAATTAATGGTCTTGAAAATATCACCAGATAACCCACGAAGAATATAGCGATAGTCATAGGAACTGCCATTGTGGCGATACGTACAGTAGGTAGATAGCGAAGTTTTTCTGTTGCAGTTGTCGCAGAGTGCACCCACATAATTTCCAACCACATATTCATGCTTATTTTCCCCACTGCTTATAGTGATCGTGGTGTCGGACAAATTTTGTTTACTTTGTAAATTTTTCATGACATGAGTAACAATGGTTAGCAGCGGCAAATTCTTTCTTTTCTTTTTTTTTTTGTTCTTCTGGGAGCACAACATTTGTTTCCAGTTCAGGTTCGAGTTTTTTCATAAGATCGTTATACTCGTCTATTAACCCTTTACTGTCCACGATAAGTTTCTTTGCTTTTACACCAGAGTCATCTGTGCGGTTATCGATCTCACAATCAGATACAACAGTTTCCAAAACCTGCTTCTCTTTTATCACCGCTCTCATTCAGCTCCATCACTTCGATTGTTAATTAACTCACGTTCACCATCAGACATACCATCACACCCCTCTTTAAGCACTTCACCCAATCGATTTATAACAACATGATGACAATTGGCTAATTTATGTGTGTTGTTAACATTTGTTTCACTGCTAGGTTCAAGAATTGACTCTATATCAGGATAGCATATGAAAGGGACAAATGTCAATGCCTGAGGTGCTTTAAATTAATAAACACCATTCTATTTCGAGGGATACTCTAACACCGGTTGGATTCCTCCAGAGCTACATCTCCAGAGATGATCGTCATACTTGCTTGCATCCATACCGTGCATTCAAAAGTGACAAAACTTGAGAGCTCCTTTTGTAGGACGTCGGTTCAGTATTGTACGCACTTTGCCGTTTGGGTCGGTGGTGGGGCATACATGGTCTGAGTCTCCAAGCAGAACCATATATACATTCCGATCATTTTCTTCGTGCAGTGGTTGTTTGCTGATGTACAGTATACGCAAGTTAAAATTGCCTTTTTCTTCATAGAGATTATAAAGAACAATTTTCAGATCACATTCTCAACAATTTTTAGAAACATTGCACTATAATTGCAATCACATAATGAAGAAATTCATTTACATTCATTAATTGCGCATAAGTAACTGAATGTTAGATATAGTGATAGTTAGATATATAAGATATATGTGTGTTTTGATATATTAGAGAGTGAACGTCGTGAACACATCTGCTAATAGTTATCAATATCCACCGTGATGTTTTTCTCCAATATTAACAGCATCCATTGAATTAAGTACTTAACACATATTGTTCAAGTACGGTATACTGTAATAGTATATTGTTCGACTCCGATATATTATATGACATATGTTGTTTCTGCATGAAAATCACAAGAAAACACTAGAAAATATGCTGGTTAACACTATAGCCACAGTTCTGATGCAAACTGATAATGTTGTATTCTAATACATGTACTTAGAATTCACTCACAAATGAAAACTGTAACTATTATTCATTTGCATCAGGAATTATATACGGTTAAATCATCAGTTTGAATAACTCTCTCACAATAAAACACTCTGCCACACTCCCAGAGCGAATTTCCAATAGTGCATTCATCAAAAACTCATATTTATGTGAATATCAGCCATACAGGGCGCGCCTGCTCGACCGTGTTCCACGGATATTCCAAGTCTTGGCCAAAATAACAGTATACTGCTATTTCTGCGGAGGCGTGGAATATCCGTGGAACACGGTCGGACAAGCGCGCCCTGTATGGGTGATTTATGTTCGGAACGAGCTTGTCCGTGCCACCCCCAACACGCGCATACCGACCGAGCAGCACCCGAGCCTCACGGATGCCCCGCTCAAAAAGGCGACCTGCGGCGGCCATGTGTGGACCAAAGGCCACGGTAGTTCCTCCGAAAATTTTTTATTGGGTTTCTACGAGCTAGTTTACTCAATCGTTTAGCATTACCACCGGACGTTTTTCAATGGCGAGTGCTTCTTAGTGGGCCGTTTGCACAGTGCCTTCTTCTACGAATTTGGTCTAGCAACTTCAATAAACTAAAAAACCTATTAATCTACCAGTTGAGTTTCCGTTGTAGATAAGGAAGTGTCCAAAAATTCAAAATAACACTTCCATCATATGCCAATTCTTTTTTATTCATCTGCCACCAACTCAGAATTCATTTTACTCCTCTTGTTGGCCGTATTTCCTCGTCTTTGCTACCTATTAGATTGAAAGCCATAGACAGAAGAAGAGCCAGCAACCCATGTTTTGCAACCGGCCTCACTGCTTTATCACGAAAGAATTGCTTTGTGGATGGCCGTCTATAGTATGTAATCAATAAAGTTATCAATTGAAATATAGCATGATCCAAGAATTTTCCAACTTTTCTCATATTTTGCCCAAAAGTAGGGTTTATAAGAAAAGTCGAAATATAAACTAATTTGGTTTAGTTGGAAATCAGAATACTAAATAAAAAAACCTGAGAGCTTAACAACTCAGCCAAGATGATACATGGGACATTTCGTAAATTCGTATGACACTGAACTCAAAATTTCTGCCGCGTTGACTTGTAATTTGACTACTAATATACACAATCTCTTTATAGCCTATAACGCATGTATATATGACAATGGAGATGTACTAGGTATTTTTATATTTCAATCAATCTTCCTGTTTGAGAATGACGTCAGAAAAACCTAAAATACCTAAGCTTAAAAACCTTACTTTTACATAGCGGTAACTAATAGCTATTTCACCTACCAATATTTTTTATACCGGTGATGAAGAGCAATATGCTTACGAAGAATTATAACCGCCAATTTCAGACATCTGGAAGCTCTAGAAATTCTGCACTATATGCTAGAAAGCGCTGAACCGAACCGGACTAGGTAGACTACCCATATGGGCCCAGAGTTGCGTGAACGCAGCATTATCACGGGCTCGTATGCCCACTTTTGCGTGAACGCAACACGAAATTTTCGAATTTAAATTCCCAATCTCAGTAAACATTCTATGCATAGCAGTTTCTGCTTCAACAGTGACTCATATGATAAAATATCGATTAAAATGGGTAAATGCTATATTTACTGTATTACAAGCAAACTGTACTTCATTTTCCGAAAAACCATGAAAACGATGAAAATGTATTAACTTCCAGCCCTTCCTGTATCACATTTTATGATGCAACGTTAACAGACACTACATAATCATTTGCCACCAATTTCCTGAAGCTACTGAAAACAACCACTTCTCTTCAACGTCCTTAGTATTGCTAATTGACTGGAAAAAGATACTAGCATTATATTGTTGCGTGAACGCAACACTGGGCATAAATGGGTTAATTAAGGTACGGCATTAGAGATGTGGTAAGTTTATTGCCGTAGGTGCCAACTGCTGAGAGAATGGGCCGTACTGGTGTGTGCCGGTCTTAGGAATGTTTGGAAGCCCGTAGAGCAGTCCTGGACATGAGTTAGAAAAGTGGAAGTGGTCTTGAGTGGCACAGTCACAGGTTCCTTTTGCTGGTAATGAAAATAAGAACCTGTTAAGCCAATTTTCTTGGCGCAGAGTAGCCTCGAGCAAGTCTTTATTGGTGCACGTAAAGTTAATAAGATCAGTAAAAATATTCATCCATTTATCATCTTAATCTTTCCTGTAAAATGACGTCTCCGTTCCCTTAATCCAGTTTTATAATAACTATTGTCTTATTATTGCTTTCAAAATTCGTAATTGTGAACTGTACTTCTTTTGGCTTTTTCATTGTGAGATTACCTAATTGATAAGAAGTTCTAGTCTACTAAAGAAGTTCTATTCTACTAAATTGTGTTTTCCATCTTCATGGTCAGACCTTCACTTTCAGTTATTCGATGGTCGATTCTTTTACTCAGAGAACTGACAAATTAAGTTGCGAAATTCTTAATGGAATAAATTCCTAGTAAAACCTTATGCTTCGTTTAACGCCAGCATATCAGTGTGATCGAAAATATTGTTCGATGAGCGGCAGCAGTTGAAGTCGCTCCCTATATTCACATGGCTTAATCAGTAGGCTTCGTGATGTAAAATTCCGTGTTACTACAAAAAATTACCAAAATTTTTCCCCGCTTTATACTAGAGAAAATATTGCATAGCTGCCTCTAGCTCGGGTTTTCTGAAGCTCGACTATTTGCATCTCGTACAGCCTAAAGCTCAGTTCTTTTTTCCCAACTTGAACCGCAGCAAATGAAGCCAAAGAACACAGCGGGACTTATCTTATATCAGAGAGTCTCGAGTTTCGTTGGTACAACTGCTAAATGGCTGCCAACGCCAATATTGATGCATGAACCAAAGGCCTATGTGCTCAAGTAACAAAAAACAACAACCAAAAAAGGCGTAAGTGATGCTTCAGATAGAGATCTTCTTTCATGGCCAAAGAGTGTCTCATTAACGTCGTTTCGTATCCTATCAATAAGAGGATTCGTTAATTTGGCAACTTATTGGTAAAAAGGAGAAAGAATTGGGTGGGATCGAGCTTAAAAGCAGCTGGTTGTGTAGTCCGAGTTTTGTACAAACGGAACGCTTGCCCGATGCGGATACTGTAGCAGATCTTCGACATGAAGGTTCGCTCGGTTACAAACTGGCTTGTGAAAATTGCGATGGGCATATTGTTCATTGTACACAGCCTTTACTCTACATTAGAGATGCTTAAGAAAAGATATAGTACTAATTTCAGCATTGATCAAAAGGCTCCTGAGGTTCCGGCCATAACCGTCTGCTTGCCAGGAGCGTTCGCATCAAAGGGACTCATTGACCTCGGGCTCAACATGAGCTGCGATCGGCAAGATGACTGCACAGCTAATCTCTGGACTTTGCAAGGACTGGCAAACGTTACGAAACAAAATTTATGGGATATTGCATCAGTTCCCCTGAAGTCTCTTGTTCCAAAAGTTGAGATTGATGGAGTTGCTTACGAAGGACATCAGAATGAAAAGTTTTGGAAAACGTCGTATACAATGTTCGGTCCCTGTTGGACGTTCCGTTACTCTGCTACTCAAGACTTCTTATGGCCGTCAATTAAATTATACGTCAAAACACACAGTTCANTATTGTTCATTGTGCACTGCCTTTACTCTACATTAGAGATGCTGAAGAAAAGATATAGTACTAATTTCAGCATTGATCAAAAGGCTCCTGAGGTTCCGGCCATAACCGTCTGCTTACCAGGAGCGTTTGCATCAAAAGGACTCATTGACCTCGGGCTAAACATGAGCTGCGATCAGCAAAATGACTGCGCAGCTAATCTCTGGACTTTGCAAGGACTTGCAAACGTTACGAAACAAAATTTATGGGATATTGCATCAGTTCCCCTGAAGTCTCTTGTTCCAAAAATTGAAATAGATGGAGTTGTCTACGAAGGACATCAGAATGAAAAGTTTTGGAAAAAGTCGTATACAATGTTCGGTCCCTGTTGGACGTTCAGTTACTCTGCTACGCAAGACTTCTTATGGCCGTCAATTAAATTGTACATCAAATCACAAAGTTCATGTTCCAAAGAATTACATTCGACTCTCTATGATAAAAATGTTTACACAAATTGCCAAGAACTTGGAAGGGTCTGCAATACTTCTTGCAAAGAAGAAAAATCTGCAGTTTCTAAGATTGCGTTGCTATTACAATACATGCCTATTCTTTTACATCAGCCGGGAGAACGACCTGGAATTGAAAACATCGATAACTTATTTTGGCTAACTGATCAAGTTGTTTTCCGTAGGAAGGTTAATATCCAACATCGGCAACAGAAATATTCCCTGTTGCCGATACACTGTGATCAGAAAGTAATGGACAAAGAATGTGAGTTCAATTGCTTTGAGCAGCTCTTTAGGCCGCTCTTGCATTGTTCCTACAACGAAGACACTTCTCATCTCAACATGGGCGAAGAGTGCAGCACCACCTATTACGATCGTTATACGGATCTTCATCGCACCTATGAGTCAGATTCTGTAAAACGGTCTCTGCAAAGCTGTAAGGAAGCGTGTCCTAAGCGTTGCTCAGGCGTAAAAAATACCTTCATGGTGACTCAAAAGCAAGAAACTAGAATAATAAATAGTATTTTTCACGAGATTCAGGTATCTTTCCTAGACCCATTTGTAGAAGTTGTAAAGGAAGATACAATTTTCGACCTTTCTTCCATCTTTGCAAGTATTGGAGGGAGCCTCGGGTTATGCTTTGGAA
This sequence comes from Parhyale hawaiensis, assembly GCA_001587735.2. NCBI lineage: Eukaryota > Metazoa > Arthropoda > Malacostraca > Amphipoda > Hyalidae > Parhyale > Parhyale hawaiensis. The sequence goes on along the minus strand of LQNS02278094.1, from coordinate 40,615,011 downwards.
TAGGATTGTTTGGTATTCTGAAAAAGAGTGAAAGCCTAGCTACGGAACAGCGTAAGAACTGTTGCCGATGGAATCCACTATTGTCGCTTTGTAGAAACATGATTTGTGCTTTCTGCCTTTTTGTGCATGGGGTCCAGATAATTCACAAGTATTTGCAGTACCCAACTTCAACAACGGTCGGTTTTGCAGAAGTGCGTGACTATGAACAACCCAACGTTACCATTTGCTATGACCTTGCATTGAAACCTCAAACGCTGGCAAGATATGGCGTAAATGCTTCGTTAATAGTAGAAAAACTAATTAAAAAGGAAGCTTGTAGAGTCAAAATGTGCGATATTGAAAAAACTCTTGCTATTGTATACGATGAACTCCCTGGGTTCTGGAACGGCAACACAACGATTGAAGAACTTTGGAATGCAGATGTTTACCAATTAAATGAAATGCTAAGGTCGTTTCAACTCGGAAATTTACACAATATGAGCTACTGGAAACCAATTACAACCACTTTGGGAAGGTGTTATACATTTGATTACGATTTTAGGTATGGTGTCCTGATTCTCGAGAGGGCAAAACCATGGAAGCAGAATTTCGCTGAGTTAACTGGTAACCTGGAGTTCAGCGGATGGTTTTCCAAGAATAACTTCATCTTCAGTCTAAATTCGGGCTATTGGATTGATTCCTTTGCCCGAGTGCATGAGATCGTAAGTAAGGATGCTGAAAAATATGTCATTAAGGGGACATATGTGGATAAAGTATCAACGCCAACGAATCCTTGCCGTCCGGCACCTTACCGCCACAAGACTTGCATTACTGATTGCATACAACACAAGTCCATGGAAATAAGTGGGTGCTCGCTGCCATACATTACTTCACAGTACCCATTGTGTAATTCTTCAGAACAGTACAGCCAATCGTTGAAATACATAATTCGCGGTATTCCCCCATCGATGCGAAATATGAGCTCTTTACAGCGTTGTATGGCTGAGTGCCCTGATGAATGTACTTCTGTATTTTACAGCCAACACTCTTCAACTACGCTTTTAAACCCCTGGCATTTTCACGAAGAGAAATTATTGCTCCAGTATTGCAATTACTGTGATGTCAGAGTTGAAGAGCATCGATTAATAACATTGAATAAGTTTATGTCCAGTCTATGTGATGTATTGGGCCTCTATTTTGGATGGAGTGTGCTGGAGTTGCTTATTGTGTTGGGGTCAGTTTTCCTTTACAGCAAACGGCTCAAGCACGCTTTCTTGCGATACTCGAAGAGGATAGAAAAAGTGTATGCATTCATTCAACGAGGTGTTTTTCTCCTTTTCATAGTTTTCTCTCTACAGCGACTCTATGTATACTTGCGAAATCCACCGTCGATCTCCTCGTTCGAAGCCGTCGCCAACACGGGAGCAGACTTGCCAGCCATCACCATCTGCCGCATCCCTCCCATGGACTCAGTCAAGCTCTTAGGTATTGGACTTGCGCCAAAGGTGGAAGAATATTGTAGTGTTAATTTTTTCACGTTGACGTATTCATGTGATGCGTCACTCTATAAAGACGCTATAAACAAACTACCCGGTCTTTGGAATCACAGCATACAAGATGTCTGGAATGAAGCAGGTTGGGAATTGCACGAGGTGATTGATTCCTATTCTTTCAACAATTCCATGATCACTGTCGAAGAAGGTAAACAATACGACCACTGGAGTGTAAGTGTAACTCAATTGAATAAATGCTACACATTCAAAGCGCCTGCTGCTATCTCTAGACCAACTGTCCATATCAATTTAGTGAACACGTTGTACGATATATATAGCCTGTATTCGTACGACATGGAATCTCCTTCGCCGGCTACATCATTGGAGTGGTCACAGGGAGAGGCCTTTTATAGAGTTTATATTCATGCTCCGGAGGCAGATGTCCCCATCATTGTTGATAATCAAAACTTTTTTCTGTATAAAAAAGGTCATAAGACAGTTACGACAGTGAAAATCTTGAAGCTCTTGGACTTCAAGCAAGAAAATCTCCCACTGAGGCCCTGCAAAGACAGCCCCTATCAACATGATTCGTGCGTCAACGCTTGTCTGCTCAGAGCTCTGGCAACTCATTACGGATGTCGACTGCCGTTCATCCAACCACTGAACTTCAGCAGCGGCCATGCAGTACCGCTGTGCAACCAATCGACTTATCAAATATTTCCAAAATATTCAGACGACATGCAACTGTCGTTCCCTGACTATGATCACCATTTTAGCAAATGCTTTTTTGACTGCCCATTCCCCTGCGTCATCAAAGGTTACGAAGTCACCACTGATCAACTATCGGGTTCTCTCTTCGGAAATACTTCGCAAACTTCGATGGGTGAGTAATCTTGAATTTTGGCCAGAATTTTCATTATATTTGACACAAATGCACTGTACTCATTGTCAGGCACATTACACTACAGTATTGTGATGATGATAAACCACAACTACAACATGATAATATACATACTTGATGCGAACCACGTATTGAGCCGCTGCGCATGTACAATTATTATTACCACTGCGTTACACATAATGCTGCAAGTAAATATTGCCATAAATACTTAGGAAAAGATGATGACCATGTGTAGTCTGCTTTCTGCATAGTGCATACCGATACATTCTCTAAATTTTGAAGGCTATTTGGTAAATACATATAGTACAGTTGCTTTGGAAGTACAGTATAGTCTTCTATGACTTAGTTTGATTTCCTACTTTTTAAAATTTACTTTACCCAATATCGATGATATTTTATCGATGTCTGACATTCACAGGCCTACGAGTTTGGTTCCATTCGGACACCCACGACAAATTCGTGGAGACTCGCATCATGTCTGCACTGAGGCTGCTGGGAGAGATCGGAGGCCTGATGGGAGCTCTAGGCGGCCTGTCGCTGCTCTCCATCGCCATGTCCGTCACCGCAGCGCTCCGCAAGCTGGCCAAGCGCTTGCGGCCGCGACCACGGCGCACAAGTCTAAAGAAAGTTTATCCAAAACCTGAGAAAATGACTTCCCAGGCTGCCACTTTTAAAGAGGTTGCACGCAGCGGTACTTCTACTTTCAGCTTAGACCGAAGCATCAGCAATTAAGGCGCGGTAACGTTCGTGTACTGTTTTGGAAGCCAATACATCTTGGTTAAGGACGTTGTAAAGCTGTTGAAAATAATTATTGGAAGAGTCCGTTTAATATGCTTAAACCATTAATATGTTTGACTGTAACCTAGAACATTTTCCCAAATGCTTGCTTCAGCGTCAGATGTGTTTCGAAAGTGTTTTTTTTTTTCTTGACTGAAACAAAAGTTCATTCAGAAACGTCACTCTTACAAATTCACCATCGTCAGTGTCGCATGTTAATGCAATGCGTTCCAGTGGCAAATTTGCATAAGAACTAGACGCTCTAGTCGAACCCAAAACTGCGTGGGGCGTTGACTCACAAGGGATGTATGAGGAACCACTTAGCACACTCCGTTACTATAACTAGACTTCACGTTCTACTCAGGCATTCTGATATCTCTTGGGCAGTAGCTTGTATTATTACCACTTTGGTCATACAGTCTTCGACTCGTTAATGAAACGGAACTATTCCTGTCCAAAATCAAAGCGTCATTATCCCTTTATGCATGAAACACTTAGCTAGCATCTTTGTGCTTCAGGAAGAAATTAACTATACATATCTCACAATAAATAATGATACTCTTGAATAGCCAATATCGCACACTTCTGCACCGTCTGTGTTCTACGTTCACCTCTACACTGAGCTTTCGAGGGGAGAGTCACAAGGATTGCAACTAAATTTAGTCTGAATAGAAAGTAGTTTCATAATACGCTATACTACGTAGTAGTAGTAGTAGTAGTAGTGTAGCGTAAAAAGCAAGGCGTTCAGTGCTATATATGTGTCATCAGAGCAAAACAACATAGCGTAGTAAAATCAAAGTCTTAAAATTCTTAGGGTATGTTGCTTCGGAGCCAAAATTAATCCTTCGACGCTTGACTTATGCCAAACTTCAGACAAAAGCTTCGGATTTGTTTTTTGGAAACATGTTGCGAGAGTTAGAAGAAACGCGATTACGTTGAACCTGCTCAAAATTCCATTTTATGAAGAAAATCTGGGTTTCGGGAAGTCTCAAGAGTGACAGGTTGAGAGTCAACTCCTCAAGCTCAATTCAGAGGGTCGAAGCCAGCGCACCTGCCTGAAGTTTTGAATAATTCAAGCCTCGAAGGCTTAGTTTTGCAGCTCAATCGTACATGTCATTAACATTTCTGTGCAGCATTGCTTTAATTTCGATTTTCAAAAGCACCCCCCGGGAAAACGGCTTGAAACACACGAACATCCTGCCATTTTGATGGAAAGAACTTTGTAAATGATGCACTGAATGACTACCGTATTTTACAATAAATGTTTATAGCATCACGCTTAATTCCATTTAATGAATAGAATTGAATTGAATTATAATACTATACGCAAACCAAACAATTACTCACGTGATAGCCCTGCTAATCGAGTTCAGTAATTTCCTTACTTTATTTTACTATAGTCTGACAATTTTACCGAGGCAATTCGATCGTGGGCAAATTCCTCTATAGTGGTAGCAATTTTATGAGTATTTCCGAGATTTCTCCACGTACAGGTAGTGGGCGGGGTTAAGAGAATGGCCCAACAAAAAGTCAGAAATACCCATAGAATTGGCAATGCTATACAGGAATTTGACCATGACTGAACTGCCTTGATAAAATGGTCAAACTATATCTTAACTCTTTTTTAACTTGCCTCATTTGATTGTTTACATCGAATTATACTTCGTTACCTATATTTATGCTATAATCCTCGGTGAAAAGAAGAAAAATTTTCTATTATTGAAAAATGGGTAGTAGATATAACTATATTATAATTAAACTTTCTAAATAAAAAATGATGTAATATTCAATGAAAACTGTATTTTTCTCTGTTACTTTAGACGAGATTTTACCTCGCATATCATTGCTATAAAAGTAATAAAGTATTATCATAAAGACTTTAAAACTCATAAACCAATCAGGAGGGCCGTGCGTGAACCAATAAAGATCTTTGAATTCATCTGCATCTCCAGTGGGAAATAATGTTTGAGTGGCCATGCAACTACAAGTTTGTAGTGAATTTTAACATTTAACGAGAAATATCCGTATAATTTGTATTGCAAACTGGATCTGATATAAATCTAATAAAACTATGAAACTCATCTTCCACCCGGTAAAGCTCTACTTTAGACTCAGACCTAGTAATTATTCCCAGAAGCACTCCTTTCATTCAGATGAAAAGTTTACCTGAAATTCTCCACAAATAGTAGTCAATAAAAAAAAGAACACAATGACGTTTGATGTTCCAGAAATCTTTCAGTTAGTTAAACTAGAATTGACTCCGCATGCAATATGATAATCCTTGAAGTATCACTTCTGAGGGTATTATTTCGGTTATTCGCCCGAAATAAACGCTTTCGTTTCGATCTGGGTTTTGAAATTTTGCACACTTCACTGGCTAGGCGACTGATATGTCCAGTGTCGAGAAATGCTCAGTAATGCATCTTGAGCTGGAGCTGGTGAATTCCCCAGACGGTTTGGACATGAAAGGGACAGAATTAGCAGCCGTGACCGGGGAATAACTATATCACAAACCTACAACACAGACAGCACGTTGATAAGAGTGTCAAAATGAGAAACAGAGTACTCGGATTCATTGCTCGGAATTTTGAATATAAATCCAGGGACATAGCCATTCCCTGGCTATTCCTTTCTACAAAGCACTAGTGTATTTAGAATTTGCTGTTCAATTCTAGTCGCAACACAAGTGTAATGCATAGATAAATAGGAAATAATCCACTGCAGAGCAACAAAGTCGATGCCTCAGCTGCGAAACAAGCCTTACCAGTGTTGACCACAGGAAATAAGCCTCCTCTCTCGGACAAAGATGACTCAGGAGACAACTATTAGATACATTCAAGTGTTTGACTGGCTTCAACGACGTCCCTACAAAGGAACTATTTGACAGTCATTCATGATCGTCACAAAGGGCAAAAAACTCAAACATTAAAGTCGAAGATCTACTGTGAGCCAACAAGGATGCAAATTTAAAGAGTCGATTCTAGAGACTCTGAAACTTCATGTCTGCATAGATGTCTCTGTAGATGAAATTTAATGTCTACCAAATTCATACGAGTAACGCTACTAGAAATAGCAATTGCTTCTTCTGATGAATGAAAAGGGATTCTGCAATATTTAGGTGAGGTGAACGGTTAATTCATAATACAGGGTCAAAAACTTTAAATTTGTCAGTAGAACAGAAGGAACTAATTCTCATTGTTGCTTCCCTTATGTTTACGAAGCGCAGTATGAGGTCGACGATTATTGTGCAAAATATAACTAGTGCGAAGGTTCCAGCGGATTCGGTCGGCTTCATGAATACGAGTAGACCAAATGGTCCCCCCGATTTCTGCTCAGGCTCGCTCCTTGCTCAATAATTTGCTATGAAAAGCCACCAAAGCTGACCATTCGGAAGGTCAGGTTTCAACTCGACAAGAGTTCCTGCTGTCTCTGATAACGAACTTATTCGGTGAAGCTCATATTAAATTGAATTGTACACTAGAGTGCAAACCTCTGCAAAGCAAAGTAATACTTACAGAGACAACAGTAGACTGATAACTGACGGACGGATCATCACTAAAATTGAATCGTCTGCTTTTCGTAACATTCTTAGTAGTTCCTATAAATTTTATGGACATCCGTCGAAATTTTTTTAGTTACGTTGCCAATAGACAAACTCCCGGTAAAAACATAATCTCCTTGGCGGAGGTAATTAGTTATTTCACAGATGGAACTTTTTTTTGCTTAACCAAAGTTTGGTCGATATGACCAAATATTTTACCAACTGTAAAATAATTATAAGCCTAATGATTTTATTAATACTGTACATAGTTGCACCTTAACACTGGCGCAAATCTTACCGAGAACTGTCAAATATTTGTTTAAAAGCAACAAAAATGATCGTTCGATAGAAGCAAGTAGGACTATTTGTCCATAATCCTTTAGTGTTGTTACCGTTACTAATTGTCCAAAAACCTATAAGTAGTAGAACATCTTAAATTAACAGTTTCGTAGGTATCGCCCAGCATTGGGAATTGCACACATTGTAGTTTGTTGGGTGACCGCATGTAGTACTACCACTGTGTACCATAGTGGAAAAAAGTACCTCGATTTTNTTCAACGTCATGCAATACTTTTCATTTTGTGTCTTGGAACAACTAGAAGTGCATGTGAAGGACGTCAAGAAAGTTCCATACAAGGACATCGTAATGATGAAGGATATGCCACCGAATGTCCTATTTGGGATACGCAGTTTGATTCATGGAGCAACTAAAAGACAGTCTATATTTGTTCCCTGGCAATGGACTAATTTAGTTTTTAAATCTGTGACCGTTTGAAATCAACCTACAGTGAATTTTCTTAACAAATTTTCTACAAGAAAATTATCCATCGATTTATTAGCTATAATCTGATGATTCATGAACATTTGGTGAGGAGTTAACCCACACGGTGTACATATATCACCTGTAACTATTCAGTAGCCTACCAATTGTTCATATTTCCTGTAAGATAATGAATGTTTGATACCGGGTCCACACTCTGCAGTCTCAAGCAGAACACTTTCTAGGGGCGTCGGAAATCGATTCGAACCGTGCTGTCGGGACGACGTGCAAGTCGAACGTTCGCTCATAAATTGAGAGCGCGTAGTGTTGTGCTCACCTCAAATTATAAAAATCAGTTTGGGTTCGCATCATTAGGGATCAGTTTTCTCCCCTTGGTTATTATCAGTTCTCTTCTATTGATCAGGAAATTAAAGTCGGATGCGAGATTGGCAGGATTATATTCGAGTTCAAGATTGATGTCTTAAGAGGGCATTTCTACACAGTAAATCAACAGTATTGCTAAGAATGAATATCTTTTCCCCAATATCCTTGCCAAAACAGAGAGTAACGTCGTTTTACGTACGAATGAGTTCTTATTGGCGGTAGCAGAGTCGGGAGACGCCCTCTCACTGCCCGGTGACCGGCGCCACTTTATGATGTGGCTGCAGTTTTTTGGTCATCTGACGTGAGACCAACTGCAGGTATCGCCACAGCTGCGCCACAAGACACCCGGTGAATAATGCAACCTCCATGAGTGCAAAACTTGCTAAAGTGCGTTGCCCTCTCGGGCTCGATCTTCTTGACCTATTGTTTGTCATTTATTCGCGATTATTATTTTAGAGTGACTTCATAATCGTACGTTACACTTTTAGTGAAAGAAGACATTACTCCCTTCTTAACTGATTAGTAATTACTTTCAGATAAAGTTTATTATTATTATCAAAGTAACGATTAGAGAGTTTATAAGTATTAGAGTTTCCGGAAGCGTCACACAAGAAGAATTTCCGTCTGGATTTTATTGATAACTCAAAAAAAGTATTTGGCCCTTGAAATTTTTGAATTCTACAATGCATGTAATCTTTTTTTTTTAATAACTCGACTCGTAAAGTAATTGACTGGCCCATCTTTACTTTCAGCAAAATATGTTGAGTCTTCCTTCTACTGAGAAGACAACGTTAGTGCTTACATCGAACATAAAAAGTAATCAATATAATGTGCTGTAAGGTGATCGAAGAGCAAAATGTGTTTACGTATCTGACGTGCTAAGCGTAGACCAAAGTGAAAAATAAGAAATATAATTGTTTACCGCCATACGGCATCCGTCAGGGCATCGACCGTAGCAATCAGACGTGCACTTCAGAACATCTTCGTTATGTTGGTACAACGAAGTCTATACACCTGAGTGAAGCTCTCAAATTTAGTATTTTTCACAAAATACTACCACATCAACATTCAGTATTATGTAGGTACACATAGTAAGCTCTTACCGTTTTCAAATGCTGTGTTGAGAATACAATGCAGTCCGTGCGGCTGATATTATAAATTAAGCGCCCTCAACAGAAAGAAACTTCACAGCAACTCTTCACATATACAACAATTCTGTCTGTTATCAGGCGCCTCATTACTCCATATTGAATCCTAGCGCATGTCGCTTCAAATTCTGCCTTGCAAAATACCAAAAATCCTAAAGAGATCATTCGGATAGTAATATCTTTTTCTAGTGCTTACAGTTGACCTGTCAAGTAAGAATGTATCATTTTTTCTCAGTTTATGCCAAGGATCACAACCGTTGATCAAGAACTGAGTTAATAATTTCAGTGGCAGAGCGCGTATGCTGATGAAGCGATTCATAGCGAGCGCCATATGAAGCGGGTGATGTCATAAGAACATGTGATGCATGCCTGAGAGCCTTTCTAATTCTATGGCATCATAAATTGTTTCTCTCTATGTAGGTCTTTTTGAAATTTATGCAGGGTAAGTTTATTTCTTACCTAATTTGCACTCACACACACACCGTACGGCCTGCATCTCTGCCGGGATTTGAAAATATTTTCTATAATGATATCCATTCAAAAAAGCGAGGCATTGTTGTACATCTTTTTGCAATTGCTTCTGACCAATTTGCCATAGATGTTTGACAGTCTTCATAATTTTTTGACAGAGTTTATTGCATTTTGACACGTCTCATAATTTTATGACAAAAGAACAAAACTGTTTGACAACTTGACAAAACAGTTTGTTAGGGTTTTACCGATAAAACCTTTTGGCAATTTCCATTTCACTTTAACAATGGTCAGATGAATATGACAATTCTGGAAATCGTTTTGACAATGTTTAAATCTATATATAAGAAGGCGGATTATGGAAGAGGTGGAGGAGGACTAGAAGCCAGAAGTGAGAAGACGACGAACCGGCTAGATGCAATACATCATGCATAACACAAAATAAGCAAAAGGCAGACAAGCGTGTCTTCGTAGTACACAAGAAAATAAGCGCCGTCCTTCCGCATTGTATTATAATTATTTGAATGAAACTATAGTCTGACCATTTTATGAAGCGGTTCGGTCGTGGTCAAATTCCTCTATAGCGTTGCCAATTCTATGAATATACCTGAGATTTTGTTCGGCCCATATTTTAGACACGCCACTAACTGCACATGGAGAACTTTCAGAAATATTCATAGGATTGGCCCCGCTATAGAGGAATTTAACCACGACCGAACCGTCTTCATAAAATGGTCAGACTACAAGTTAATCAAAAGGTTTTAGCAATGTCAAACTATTTCTATGAAGACAACGTTTTTTCAAGATTGTCAAAGAGACATCTAATCATTGCCAAACTAAGTTTCCGTTTGTCATTTTATTTTTATCATTCTCAGAGTGATATGCATTTTGTAAAAAGATCTTCAATTGTCAATATGTTTTGCTAGTTTGTCATTCAAAGAGTGAATTTTGTCAAACCTTTTTGAATAGTGTCAAGGCGTAATGAACATTGGTTAAACTGTATTGCACATTGCCATAATCAGTTGTTAAATTGGTCAAAAGCAATTGCAAAAAGGTGTAAGAAGGCGGATAATGTAAGAGGTGGTGGAGGGCTAGAAGACAAAAGTGAGAAGACAACGAACCGATGAGATGCAATACATAATGCACATCAAGAAATACTCAAAAGGCAAACAAGTGTGTCTTCGTAGTTCATAAGAAAATAATCGCCCTATTTCGGCATTGCATGAGAAAGATTTGAATGAAACTAAGTTAATCAATAGGTTTCAGCAATTGTCAAACTATTTCTATGATTGACAACATTTTTTTCAAGATTGTCAAAGAGAAACCTTATCATTGTCAAGCAAAGTTTCCGTTTGTCATTTTATTACTATCATTGTCAAAGTGATATGCATTTCGTCAATTGTCAATATGTTTTGCTAGTTTGTCATTCTCAGAGTGGATTTTGTCAAACCATTTTGAATAATGTCAAGGCGTAATGAACATTGGTCAAAGTGCATTGCACATTGTCAAAATCAGTTGTTGAATTGGTCAACAGCAATTGCAAAAAGGTATATTTTGCCTAAGAAAAAACAAAACTGCAGCTTACACTATCGTTGCTCTGTTTCAATTTTCTCCCCTTTCATAAAAAGCACGTGGCTGTAGCCCCAATGGAAGAGTGATGTTGTCTTTGAAATAGTAACAAGAAGTAGCGATAATATGAAATAAAATATTATAACTAAGGGATACTGAGTCTCGTGGTCTTTCGGTTTATAATTTGACAAACGAGAATGTTGACTAACCCAATCAGAATTATCGTAGGAAACAATTATGATTATGGTCGAGCTTGGTTGCAAATCATTCGTTATCACCGGTATTAATGGGGTGCTTTCCAACTGTTATGGTTGGGCTAATTCCAAGGTTTCCAATCATAATTAAGGAGGGACAGTAGTCCTTAATCAAGGATGCTTTTCAACCATGTTTTCATACTTACCCAACCTTTTGCCACCCGTATTCGCCTTGCATATGTTGCAGTTCATTGACAGGAATTAAAAAACTGAAAATGTGCACAATTTTCGCACTATAATATGCATTTTTACATGTTTCGCTTCCAAACTTATCGTCACACAGTATTATTTTGGTCGATTTTGTGGGGAATTCTAGCCATGTCATAATCCATGGCAATCCATGCATATTCTTCCCTAAATGATGGGAGGAATTCCACTCATGTTCGTAAGTACGGAAATCCGTTGATAACCTACCGTGGTTATGGAAAGAAATTCACACTTAATCGTATATGAGGAATTCCACTTATAGTTTCTTTTGATTTGTGGTTGGAATTCCACTGAAAATTATTTTGTCCGGAAAAAAACTTATATTTTGCTATATTTCAACCTTTCCGCTCATAATCATCGGTATTTCCACCTAAAATTTCTGATTGGGAAACATCCGCATTTTAGGGTCATCCTCGGTTAACTGGAAAAGCGTGACACATTTTTTTTAATGAATAGTAATCAGATCGGTTGTGATGGCACAAGAGAAAACAGTAAGGTGCAATCCTTATTTTGCAGCTGCTAGATTTAAGTAGATACTGTAACTTCAAGCATAACGACCAAGTCAAAGGAACCTATATATGGTACATTAGGTGGTAGATCGCCTGGGGTTTTGCTGTAGATCACAAAAGGCTCAAAGAAAATTAAATTATTTTCAAGTCCTATAAATGCTATGGAAAAGGTTCCAACACGTTTTGCCCGCAGCATTTTATGTAAGCCAAGGTCTACCAACGGTTACAATTTCTTACTGATTCACAAGGTTCATCATTTGAGACAATTAGTTCAAGGGGTCTGGATAGTAACCTCCAGAGTTTCGGTGGACCGTACAGAAAATAAGGGATTAAAGAACCGCCGTGAATTAGGTGAAATTCCTTGGGTTTAGCTCTGTCGTAGTAAGAATAATATTACTTCAGTACCAATTGTCATATGGAGACTTAAGCAGGTAACTTTCGGACGAAGTACAAGTCGTTCTTTGAATGCTACTCACAACGTCAAGGGTTATCGTAGCAGATCCTCGTGATCATTGGTAAGCCATCAGTGAGTGACCCCCACAATGCACATAGCCGCTTACAGTGGGTACTGGTACTTTTAGTGTGTCAGAGTCCAATGAGTTTTCGACTTCGTGCCATGGGGAATGCGATATGGCATATTGAACAGTATCACACTCCGAGCAGTCACGGTACAACTGTTAGAATACGTCATTACAGCTGCATCGCAGCCATCTTTGACTGAGTTATATATCTTACAAACACGCCCAGTTCTTTCCGAGTGCCTGGTAAGAATTCGTTGATTAACGTAACATTGTTGGTGATTTTATTGCACTACTTTTGAAGCATAGACTGCTACTGTATTAAATGCTTAAATACACGTTGGATTAAGTCCATGGGACGAGGAGCACGTCTTAAATAGCAGTTTAATTCTTACAAGCCTTGAAATATGGAAAAAATTATACACAGACACTTTAAAGGTGTTTTAGTTTTTATAATTTGCATTAAACAGCAAAGAGTAATCTATTCAGTCCATTGCCACCTGTTATCATAAAGTGCGTTATACTGCATATCTGCCTCTCGCGAAGAGAAAGTTAGGAACACCCATCGATTCCATTTTTTTCCTATACAGTGATTTCGTCGGACATACAGTCCTAAAAAATTCAAGGATAATTTCTAGACTCACTGAAATAATCTTGCTAATAGCTGAGAAACAATGCTTCAATCCACATTGTGTTAGAACGTACTCTCCATTTAATTAATAGCTTAAAGAACGGAATCAAAGAGAATTAAGATCGCAGCGTGTCAAAAATTGGGCATTACTAAGCGCTTTAATATCAGTCAAATTACAGTGCTCAGGGTTGAGAGTCGCCCAAGAAATGGCGAAACCCTCAAGGATCGACCTCGCACAGGCAAACACCAAGTTATGAAGATAGAGACCATCAGAAAAGCCATTGAAAATGATCCAACTCTCAAAATTGGTCATCTTGCAAGGAAAAAGATCTCTAGGGCAATAGTGAGAAGGTCTGTTAAGACTGATGAGGGGCATGAGCTTGAGACGTGTAAAGAGGCCTCTGTTAACTCCTGCAATTAAATAGAAACGTCTGGAGCGAGTAGCCGGCTTCTTAATCTAAAAAATTATAGAAGTCGGATTGTGTACCCTGTTGTAAACAAGCAGAATACTTGCGTTTTTAGCTTTGGATACGTGATCTCCAAGTTATGAATCGTGTCTACGGCCAAACAACCGGCCTCTGTGATGATGTTTGGAGCCGTAGTCTCTAATGGAGATCAAATGCCTCCAGTGTCGCTACAGGCTGACTGCCGTCGACTATGAAGATGTTTTGGCCGCAAAATTCCTGCCTTGGGCGAGGAAGCTAACCAGCAATGCAGACTGCAGGTTCCAGCAAGACGATACACCAACACCGCAAAAATCGTTCAAGAGTGGCCAGGGATCAAACATGAATTTTTGATCCAAAGACTTTTAGCCCTCACAGTCGCCTGACCTGAACCCCTTCGTACTACAGCATTTGGATGCACATCGAGAGCAAGACTTGCAAAGTTCGTCACAGGAGTTGAAGTTGTCCATTAATCGACAAGGGCCTCTATTAGCAAAAATTACTTCCGCAAAGTGTGCAAGCAGAGATGGGCATGTAACTAGTTACTGTAACGGCTTAGTTAACGGGCTTTTTTTAACGAGTAACGGTAACGCCTTAGCAATTTTAGAAACGCAACGAGTAACGGTAACACCAGAGTGAATTTGTCAAATGTAACGGAAATTATTATTACTCGTTACATTTTCAAAATCTGCGGAAAGTACGAGAGACGAGCTGTCGGCTAAGAGGAAGTCATTCTAAAGGAGTGGCATCACGATTTTAAAGAATATTCAAATTTCGGGCAATTAAAGTATGACCATACTTTAAGGATAGGCATAAGATAAGAATTTCCAATTTTGAATATTTACTATGAAATTTTGTCCTCAAGGACGAATGAAACGCTCTTTTATATCGGTAACAGCCTACGAGATCAGTAAATTATCGGCAAGACTCATTGCGACGATGGGTACATCATTTAAATATTACTAAAGGTACGAACGTATAATAATTCATTTTTTATTATTTCGGCATAAACTTGAAGTTTACGCCACGCCTTCCCCAAGACATGTCCGGAAAAGATTGCATGCCGGTGTTTTTGAGAAAATCTTTTTACCAGATTAAGAGTAGAGATCATTTCAGAACACTCTAGTGGCATCAATTCTCCAGCGAGTGCTGTAATAAAAATTTAATGATACTCTCCTTTTTGTCGGTTAAGACTGCAAAATAGGCATACAGATCGCTTGTGCGGCATTATCTCAGCAACTATATGTAACACGCTGTTTGCTATAACGCTGTATACCTAAATGTTTTGTAAATGCATAAATATCCATGACTTCCCGTAACAAATTAGTTTATTTCATGGAAGTAGATATGGATTTAATTTGAGATATTTATTGGGCTCTACTCGAAGTAAAATTTTGTATTGGCCTTTTCATAGTCTGAATGCACCAAACCGCTCGAATTTGCAATTGAAGATAGGCTGTTTATTTTCTCAAACGTCTTCAATCACTTCTTACCATTCAACTTTGTTTAAAACCAAGAGCACTGTGAGAGCACATACCTCCACCAAGCAAGGCATTGATCACAAAAAATTCAAATTGGTCGTGATAGTAGGATTTCCTTTTTATCATCACAAAAATTCGGCCATATGTGCCTATCGGCAGCAATAACAGTTTCTGTACTTTTGTGAGGTATGTTCTGACAAATTCCAAGATAAACATTAGTCACACAAACTGACTTAGCTATCGTTACAAAAATTTGGTCATTTGCGCATTTTAACATTTCTAACTATTCCTCAAAATTCTATGAAGATCTGATCATAATTGTTTTAGTTATGTTGCTGATCAACATAAAATCAAGCATAGAGACAAATACACAAACGGACCAACAGTTCATCACGAAAATGTGGTCATCTACTCTTCGTAACATATCTAAGAATTCGTGGGAATTTTCTGAAAATTCAGCGGAACAATTTTAAGTTATGGTTTCAAGAAACAGAGGTAGACGAACAAGCAAACAGTTGAACGGATCTTCACCAAAATTCAGTAATTTGTTCTTCCCAATATGGCTAACAAACCGTGTAAATTTCGTGAAGATTCATCCAAAGCTTGTGAGATAGCTAGTGGACAGACAAACTAACAAGTCAGGCAAGCAGACAAACTCGACAATAAGATAACATATTTGGTAGAGGTAATGACTGCCATGAACTTTAACCAAAATTCTACCGTTGATGTACTAGTGCGATGACACGTCATGATCACTGATCACACAGCCAGGTTGACTAATTATTACCTCCGCCAAGGAGGTTGTGTTTTATCGAGTTTGCTCGTCTTTGTCTGTCACCAAGGTGCCTCAAAAAGTTATGGACGGATCCTTACAAAATATACATGCTTTATTAAGAATGGTAAAATGTTAACGAATGATTAGTTTTTCTTGAAGATCCGTTCAACAATTTGTTTGCTTGTTATCCTGCAGTTTTTTTTTTTTTTTCTCAGTGGCATAACTCAAATAGTTAATGACCAATCTTTATAAAAATTTACAGGAGTGTTTAGGGTTAGTACTACGAGTAAATGACTAAATTTTTGTGTTAATCTATTAGTTCGTTCGTTTGTTTCTGTTTGTTTTTATGTTTGTCAATAATATAACTTGAAAAGTTACGAACAGATCTTATTGAAATTTGCTGGAATCGTTTCAGATTTTGAAAGACACGACCAAATTTTGGCGATAATCAGTTTGCCCCTATGCGTGTTTGAGTAATGTTTGTCAGAACATCACTCAAAAAGTTACGGACGGATATTCAAGAAAATTGCTGAAGCTGATTACTGTCCTAAAGCACAAATGATCAAGTTTTGGGTGATGAGAAAGAAGAACTCCTAATTTCAGAACCAATTTGAGATTTTCGTTAACATTGCCTTGCTTGACGGAGGTATGCGCTCTCAGAGTGCTCTAGTTTAGTACACAGTTTATGAATACACAGCACTGAACAGTTAACTATACCGTTTGATGTTGAAACTCACCGTAATTTCCATGAATATTAAAATTTTATAGAAAAAATTGGCTCATAGATACTACACGTAATGTTCTTCAGTATCAAGTACAATTGAGTTTTTCCAATGTCGGATTTGAAGCAATAACCTCAGAAATTGATATGTGTAGAGCTTTTGGAATCTTACGAATCACCTAAAGGAACCCAAAGGAAACCAATCAGCTACAACTAGTTTTCTCTAGTTAAAGTTAGTCTTTACTAGTCAGAACTAGTTTCCGCTAGTTAGAACTAGTTTTCACTAGTTAGAACAAGTTTTCACTAGTTAGAACAAGTTTTCACTAGTTAGAACAAGTTTTCACTAGTTAGAAGTAGTTTTCACTTGTCAGAACTAGTTTTCACTTGTCAGAACTAGTTTTCACTTGTTAGAAATAGTTTTCATGAGTTGGAACTAGTTTTCATTGGTTAGAACGTGTTTTCACTATTTAGAACTTGTTTACCAGTTAGAGCTTGTTCTTACTAGTTGAGAATTTTTCACTTCTTTGGGGCGTTTCGTTTTCTTTCGGTTCCTTTGGTTTCCTTTGGGTGATTCGTACGACCCCAAAAGCTCTACATACATCAATTTCTGAGGTTATTGCTTCAAATCCGTCATAGATACTACATTACGTGTAATATCTACGAGCCCACTTTTTCTATAAAACTTCAATATTCATAGAAATTATGATAAATTTTCAATTATTCTTGGTGTCCGAAGGTGTGATATGTACCGCCTAATGAAGGTATATGAATGTGAATTTAGATTCTCTGCTCTGTAACGCGTTCCGTATGGTAAGACGGAGAAATTCATCTTTGTTTGAGGTCTCTGTGATTGTTAGAACTGATTTTATTAATACTTACATAAATCGGCCTCAAGGCCCAATTACGAGAGGCCTGATTGCAGTGTACAATCAATGTATGGTGACGTCTATGGGAATAATAAAAAATAAGAGATACAGGACGTACGAAATATAGTTATAAAATTTCGTGTTGTCACTGTCTTGGATGCAACAACATCAGTTGGCTTATTCGAAAATATTTTCACAATAAAATTTTCTGAGGACCCAAAATTCGACTGCTATGATAGTCGTCGTCTACATGAAAATGAAATTCAACCCAGCTCTTTACTTGTTTTGGGCCTACAGAATTCTTCTTCGTCATAAAAAAGTACTGACCAAATTGCAATATGAATTTACAAGCCATGACATGCAAATAGCTGTCGTATGTTGGTAAGTGTTCACTAAGTACACAACTTTGCAAAGCTGTCCGCTGAGTCGACACCAATTACTGTACGGAATGCAGACATACAGATTCACCCGGGCTTAGAAGTGTACGTTCTTCCAAATGGCACGTTAAGGTTGGCACATCAGTATGGTAGACTTCATAACCAGTCGCTATAAATCCAACTACTGGCGAAAACACATTACACAACAATCCTAAACAGAGGTTAGAAGCGCAGAATGTAGACGAAGATAAATTCAATGGACGAGAGCATCTAGTTGTCAGAAAGCGATGGTAGGCCTCTTGAGATCGTAAAAGCTCTTCAGTAAGCANAAACATTTGCAGTTCCGCTGCTGCTTACTGAAGAGCTTTTACGATCTCAAGAGGCCTACCATCGCTTTCTGACAACTAGATGCTCTCGTCCATTGAATTTATCTTCGTCTACATTCTGCGCTTCTAACCTCTGTTTTGGATTGTTGTGTAATGTGTTTTCGCCAGTAGTTGGATTTATAGCTACTGGTTATGAAGTCTACCATACTGATGTGCCAACCTTAACGTGCCATTTGGAAGAACGTACACTTCTAAGCCCGGGTGCCTCTGTATGTCTGCATTCCGTACAGTAATTGAGCACACAACAGATATTAAATTTTCCTACTGATTTTCTCTTACATTAAAAGCAGAGATCAGTTGCCAAAATGCTACACAGGTACTTTCATTATGCTTTATTGCGAACTCTATCTTTGTATTATAGCAAAAGGTTCAAATTTTGTATTGTTGAGGTTATTATGCGATAAAAACTCAAATTAACGAGTATAAAGTAACGGTCGTCACTGTAACGAGTTACAGTAACGCCCCGGTAATTTTATGGAAGCAATGAGTAACGGTAACGACCTCCAATATCATGTAACGCCCATCACTGGTAGTGCATGGGCTTCCGACCACGTCGGAGCCGTGTCATTGCTGCTGAAGAAGGTCGCATTGAACTGTTGTATTGTGACAGTCCTATTAAATATATAAAAGGCGACATCATTTTCTTACTTTTATAACCTCATCTTCGAGAGGCTTTGAAATAGCAATTTGAAGTGTATGAGAACTTTTGCCAAAACCCGATAATTATGTTCGGAAAGGTTGAAGCGTAACACAGTAAATGTGAATGAACGGATTGTTTTCAGGGGCTAAGCAAGTGCTGGAGTCACACATTGATTGTGAGCAGAGATGGCAACAAAGTAGTGGCAATAAAATATTCCATAACCTTCCCCTTGCAAAGAGCAAGGCTGGCTAAGAAAATGCCGCGGCACTACGCATATGCCATTGATATGAAAACTTGAGCACTCTGAGAGAGCGAAACTCTGTCAAGCAAAGCAACGTTAAACGGAAGTAGCAATTGCTTCTGAAACTATGATATTTTCTTGATCCGCACCAACAACTGGTTATCTGTGTTATTTACCGTAATGAAAGTTTGTATAATTTTCTGGAACATCCGTCCGTAAGTTCATGAGTTATGTTCTGACAACCATTTGGACAAACACTGGTCAAACACACAAACGGAAGAACCGATCATCACCAAATTTTAATCATTTGTGTCTTTCCATATTACTAGCAAGTCTTACAAAATTTCATAAAGATTTGTTTATGAATTTTTGAGTAATACTTCTGACAACATTAGTCAAACACACAAAAGCAGAAAGGAAATGACTGTCCATGTTGTGAACCGATGGTGCTGCGAGTCTGTACTTCGTATCGGAACTTTTATTTATTTACTGAATAAGGTGTTTGATTGTCTTTTAGATCAAATGGTTGAATTCAGTCATAGGATAGGCTTTCTGTTTTTGTTTTTATAGGTGATTTTAATTGTCACCATGTGGAATGGTTGGCCTCTGGAAAGACCGATTGACATGACCGTGCAGCCTTCTATTTCGTGACTGCCTCTGGTTGTGAGCAATTGGTTGAGGGTCCTATCCATTTAACGGTAGGTGTTCTTGAATTACTTTTGACTGATGTGCCTGATCTGGTTGGATTGTCGGTGTCATCTCCCATTGGTTCATCGGACCATGGTGCCCTCTCTGCGACACTGTAAACTCTTCAGCGGGTCCCCAGAGTAACTGTCAGGCGTGCGGCATTTTTGAAGTCCAGTGCGAATTGGGAAGCCGTTTTTGATGCCTTCCTTGGGCTACCTTGGAGTGTCACAAGAAAGTCTCCTGATCCCGTGCCTATTTTGGATTGGCATAGCTCTGATATAGCACGCACCTACGTGCCTTTCCGCTTCATTGCGGTTAGGATAGGCGATGAAGCCTGGTTCAATGATGCCTGTTGGAGGGCACATCAGTTGAAGCAGGAGGCATATTCCGTTGGCGCACAGGCCGGTCTTATGTTGACTTTCAGCGTTTCAGAGTATTGCATCAGCCTGAAGCTACTTATACGGAGGCTGAGAGGGAGTATTATCTGAGATCCAGGTAGTTCACAATGAAGAGCATTGTGTTTGGTGCGAGCTGTTCTAGCCCCCTTTTAATAATTGGTACCGGTGGTGACGTAGTGGCCCTGCTGCCAAAGCAGCCCTTTTATTTGGCTACTTTCATCAAAAACAGAGCTGGGAGCCGAGGTTCTCCAGTTTTGTTTTCAGATCTTCCGAAGTGCACAGCCTTCTTCTGGACCTGGGCCCCTATGGCGGCACCGATTTTTCCGGAACAATAAATAATAAATGTATATTTCGGAAGGTAGCTAGTGTACATGCGGCGCCGCTCGCTTCTGTGTTCCATCGAATGTTGCGGCTTGGCTCATTTCCGGAATGCTGGCGTGTTGCTCATGTAACCCCTGATCTTAAAGGTTGTGTCTCATCTATGACTTTAGATTATAAACCCATCTCGATCACACCTGTTTCGTCTAAAGTCCATGAAAGGTTAATTGCATCGACGTTGGGTCGCTTTCTTGGGAAGCTCGGTGTCGCAGGATGGTTTTTGAAAAGGCTTAGGCACTTGTGTTGCCCTCCTTCACATTACTCATGTGTTGCAGTTGGCGCTTGATAGGAGTCATGAGGATAGGCTGGTCCAGTTTGATTTTAGAGCTACTTTTTATCGCTTGAATTACCTTGGCTTGCTTCATATGCTTAGACTGATAGGTGTTAGTGATTCGATTCTCAAGCTTGTTAGACAGTTCCTGTCTGGGAGACGTCAATGGGCGGTCGTCAGTGGTAAGAGTAACGAGCTTTTTGAATGTGGTATCTGGTATCAGACAGGGTAGTGTTTTGGGCCCTTCAATATTAAATGTATACACAGCGGACTTGTTTGACATTGTTCATAGTTTAATTGCTGGTTCGCTGATGGCGATTGATTCTTGGTGTTCCGGGTGAAGGATGAGATGAAATGTAGGTAAGGCTAAGAATATGCTCGTGTCTAGGTTACGTACATTACATTGAAGCCTGCTTTCTTCCACTGATACTGGATGGTGTGTCACTTCCTGTGGTTAATGACCTGGTAATCTGGGGTATCAGTTTTGAACCTAAGTTGACGATTGAAGCCCACATCCGTTCAGTTGCCTCAAGAGCGTCGTGAAAAATTGGTATTATGTGACGTACTTCGAAGGTATTTGGGTCGGTAGAGTTGATACGTCGCTGCTTTAGTTGCGATGTCCTACCTCTTTTAGAAGACTGCTCCTTAGTCTGGGGTTCTTCGGCTGATTGTCATCTGAGCAAGCTTGATGGAGTGGTAAGTCGATGCGCGATTATGCTGGATGGTGTTGAGCCTTGTGACCTGGCGCATCGTCGCAGAGTTGGTGGGGCTTGCTTTCTCTACAAAATATATAATTGCCTAAAACATCCGATAGCTGTTTTTCTTCCTTAGCCGTTCACCCGAGAGCGGCTAACTCGGCGTATTGGTGCCCTTGATTATATACAAAAATCGTTGTTAAGCAGCGAAGCGTCTGGCACTTTACTTTCAATTGAGCGGATCGCTGCCGTACTCCTATGGCATGTGCGACAGTGTCCCCTACCTAAGCTGTGACCGCGGGTACACATCAACCTGCGGCCCCTCTAGCCTGTCGACGGCAGAATTCTCACCGACCTCGAACCTGCCAGACGCTTGCTGTCTTAGCGGCGTGTTTACTCGGAGAATGAGCTAACCCTTGCTCTCTCCTTGCCGAGCTACGGCGTTTCTTCGCTGCTGGGCTACGCTGATATTGGATCAAGCAATTGTTAGCCATTACCCCTTCGAGCTGGTTTGTGCCGGCTTGGTCGTGCCTCCTGCGAACTAAACCTCGTGGGTTAAGCCCACTGTCAGGACGCATCGCCTCGGACCCCGCATCAGTCCTGACCTCGAGGTAAGGAACCTGTCAAGTGTGCCACAGGCTACCAATAGTGCAGTGTTTCTGGCAATAGCCATTCCGTTCGGATGGAGATCCCGTAGGGCTGGATCCCTTGCAACTGTCATGTATTAACTGCAAAATAATATATTTAAATATTTACGCATTACACCTAAAGCTATCGAATTAGAGTCATTCCAGATCATTAAACTTGCCCTTAATTAATTAAAAAGCGAAGCTGTGTGAGGTCTCGTACGGGGTCCTGTGTCTGAAGGAAAGAATTGACTTGATTCATTATCAAATGAGAGCCTGAATTTAAATGTGCAGCAAGATCTTACATCGTCATTCGGTAACAGTAGTGAATGATTAGGTGGTATAATCGTATCAGGCAAAAAATCCGTATCTCAGACTGAACAATAATAATGCAGCAGAAGAATAAATCGGTGCTCTGACACTCTGATTATCCAAGTACTTTATATATATTTATCTTTCACAATTTAATTATGTTTAGATGTACCCTAGGGGTCTCTAAAACACACTAATATTTTAAGGGAACAGTATTATCAGGGAATATTATAAATTCTATAACCATTCTCTGTATCTTCTACCGCTGGCCGTAGAAGCCCTGTAACCTTCTTAATATTTCGGATTGTTATAGCGGAAGCTTTCTGTGTTGAGCAGGATTAGAGCCGAGGACGACTGGCCGGCGCCGCAGTGCTTGGCATAACCCGCACCGTCCCATCGCTGCAACCTTCCATGTATCCTGAGTTCAATTTTAAAATGCTGTACAAATAACGAATTGAAAGATATTCCGTGCAAATAATTTTCCTTCAATCTCGCTTGCTAGTAAGCTGAGGCTTGTTGGAGCACTAGTCCCATTGAGCAGGGACTTGAATTATAAATTTATACGATCCGGTTCAAATTTACTAAGTAGAAAATTCAATGCAAATTCTAAGGGTCTTTGAAATTTACTATTTAAGAGGGCATTTTACTATATATTGTCTCTAGAAACGGACCTAACTTAAATTCTATTGACGCTTTTTCTTCGACAAAATTATAAATGGTACGAGGTGTTACAGAAATAGTTCAACACATACATCTATATTTTGTGCAGATAAGTTTGTCTTGGTACCGGTTCGATGTTATACAAGCCAGAATTCCCGTTCTGTTGCTCCATCCTGTGTAGATATTTGAACTGATCTTGATGGCTCTGCTTTTGTTGGTGCTGGCATTGGCAGCTTTAAACGCTTTGTAAACAGAGTTAGCAGCTGTACAATCAACGGCGGACGTACGGAATGTGCAACTTGACCTAACCAACATCTTTCACTGGACATCGGTTAACAATATGACCTTCAACGAATCAA
>LQNS02278094.1:40533533-40551130 GCA_001587735.2 Parhyale hawaiensis | reverse complement strand
TGGCGTTTGGAGATCTTAAACTGGCTGAAGTGGCAGTGGTCAGCACATATAGTTAAGGAAGATACAGACAGGCAGTTCTTCAATATTTTTGCGAGACAATCGTGTCTGAAGATTTATATCCCCCAGCTCCTTTCATCATAAGCTGGTATACAGGATACAAGTTTCCTTTACATAGGCACTTCCATCCGCTCGGAATTTTGTCGATGGTTAATGGCTGCAAAAATTTGAGCTGAGGACTCATTCCTACGTGAGGCAATGCCTCACGTAGGCAATGCCGCTCTCCGATTGGATGAGCCACTCAGCCAGTTTAAGGGAAAAGTCTACTCGCAACGCTCCCGTAGGATAAATAGATAGCGTGCACTCCTCTCTATTAGAACCTCCTTGAGCCGGCCTTGTTCAGCGTCTCGGAGAGGGGGATCATGGTCAGGACAAATAGCAGTGGAGATAGGGAGTCGCCCTGGAAGATGCCCCGCTTGATGCTCACCTCGCCGAAGTGTTTGTGGGCGCTTGTGAGCTGGGTCTTCCAGTTGGGCATGGTCGTCGCGATCAGATTGCGGATGTTGCCGGAAATGCCGTAGGTGTCAAGGCATTCCAGGATCCAGGAGTGAGAGATCATGTCGAAGGCTTTCTTGTATTATTATTGCGCGTCATAATTTTTGCGCTTCGTATGAACTCGGATGATACGGGTCTCAGATGTCGAAAACGGGGCTAGGCGCTCTGGAATTTCAGCTACCTCTTGCGTTTAGTAGCTGTTCTCATTCCAGCTTCCCAGTCGGTCCACGAGTTCCTTTAAATTTCACTCGGCTTCAGGTACATTTAGACCGCAGGTTTTCAGTCTGCAGACTTCTTAATGTGGGACATAGTTCTGAAAGTCTGCCGGGTTCTTTATTTATATATAACCCGAAGCTTTTGGGCCATGAAACGTTGCCGTCTTCAGGGAAACAAAATTTCAAAAAATCCAGCATCAGAGCTTAGAAAGTACAAAAGAGTCGTATCCTGGCTACCGACTAGAAAAAAAAAACTTTAAATATTCATCAGATTTGCGTCGCTCATTGTACTTCAATCTTCATCAGCAGCTTAATATGTATATCTGATGTTGAGAATGGATCAGATCTCCTGCTATTTGCTGTTTGATGGTAAGCTCATCTTCCATTGTTGAGCCATGGAATGTCGCTAGTTAAAGGTTAACTGTTCTTTTCTTGCATCAAAAACCTAAAAGACTTTCAAAACTCTTTCAACATGAATATGACTGGGTGTCATCATATAATCTAAGATACACGTGAACTTGATATAAGTAGGGAACCGTGCAGATATAGCTGCAAATTTCACTGTAAAAATTATTGTGAATTTCTGCTCATTTTCATTCATTTATGAGTTGCACCACTTGAAAAAATTCGGCAAAATGAGACAGCTCTGTCAAAGATAAGCAAATGGAAAAGCGATATCAAACAGCAATCTGCAGTGTTTTACCTTAGCCGTTAGCCAGGCCTTCGGGACTTCTGTCTTCTGTGGCCACTTTGCTTCCTTCCGATTTCATATTCCTTCTGATATTACTTTCGTCGGTTTTCTCTCTTCTTTCTCAACTTACTGTCCCCATGCGCGTTGATTATGTGTGAGAACACCATCGGGCATGGGTTCCCCGTGACTATCGACATACTATATGTTCCCTCCTTTTTCTCTGTTAGAAAAGTTTCGTACTTATTTAGGTAGGCTTACTCTAACTTATACTACTATTAATACTACAACAAAAACGCTGTTGATAAATCGGTCAGTTCTGAACGCATTCACAGTAAGTAAAAAAGAAAATAAGAAAATTCAACAGATCCCGTTGTTAAATGTGTGATAAAAAATCATAAAGACCGAAGAGAAAACTATTGAGAAAATGGATGCAAACGCGAATTTGAAAAATACAGTATAAAGCGTGAGTTGAAAAGATTGAAGAGCATTACGAACTGAATGTACCTCCGGATCGAGAGGCCAAACAAAACATACAGAAAAGAAACGAAAACCCCAGGAACACAATATGTACTGAATCCCGTTTGGTCACATGAGATGGTTGTATTATGATCACAATAAAATAAGTGCCAATAGATACAAGAAAGCATTGTTTAATAATATATTGCAGTTTCTTTGCATCATCTGCAAGCGTTAGGTTGTACGATTTACTTGGCGTTATTTTAGTCGATAAGAGTAAGGGTAGACGGACTACGGTATATCAGACAGAGTTCGCCATTGGTTACGTGACGTGCTTTATTTTAGACGGAGGGGGTTATGTTTGCATATCTGGATGAGGTCGAACTAAGAAACGTAGTTCTAGCGTTGCTTAGGCATGGCACATAATAGAAAATAAAAATATTCATTAACCTTGGATTTTCCATGGGTCCCGCGAATTTATCTATATTATCTATATAATAATACGCTAGTACCGACCATTTGTGTCACACTCTTCACTAATAGTAGGAAAGTAGATATTTCATGACTTTGGAAAGCTGGCGTATCAATGATACGCGGGGGTCAGGAATCTCCGATGCCACAGAGCTAGGTCTTTTTTACGATGTTTATGCGTCTGACCTTTTAAATATAAAGGTGTTGGAACCGGTATCGTGGTTTGCTACCATGGTAATTCTACTGGTCCAGTTAGACAGGCAGCTCTTATCAACAAAAAGGCAGGTCATAAGATATCATACATCCAGTCTCGGGACTGTTATTGAAGTACATGCCGCATTACCATGGTACAATGTGAAGATTTCACTGATCCATCTGAAAGGCCTTGAAAGTTTCACGGGTGCCGCTAGTCTATATACAGTACCGTCCTAAACTAAATGACAAATTTCCAAAACGGCATAACTGTTTTTCTAACCATGCCAGGTACTTCTTCTTCACACTTTAAGCCAGTAAGATGTTGATTACAAAACTTTTTATGTCTTCACCTATAATGCTTTCAAAAATATTATGGTTTCATACGATTTATCTCTCATTTTCTTAACAACAGAATATATGTAGTAGCATAATAATGACGAGGAGTACATAGACATGTGCATGTCGTAAGCATAGTTAGAAACAGCGCTTCCATCGCTAAGTTTTAACGTCTTAGCGCTAATGCCACAGCAGTTTTGCAAAGCAGTGAAGCTAGCGACCCTAGTTTATTTCATTAGCTCGAACCTACTCTACGAAACAGGTTTCACTGTCTCTAGAACCGTTCCAGGAGTGGCATGATAAAGCTGATCACGCTGTTTGGACGGTACCATGACTCGGCACAGCGAACCAGAATGCAATTCAGACTCAGAAAAGTTGCCTATAGTGCCATCTGATGAGAGCATACAACCATCGCTATCGCAAAGGCCATTCAGCTCTGTCCTTCGCCAACCATGAAAGTGAAATATTTTTATCTATTCGGAAAGTCCTGAATGGTGCTGCTGATGATTCACAGTAGGAGTATTACACGAGCGACTTCCACGTCTACTGCGATCACTGATCCCTTACAATGACTGCCAAAGCCACAGTCGATATAATCGTTACCGTTGCTTTCTTGGGTTCGCAAAGCCGTCAGGCTGCGCACAGCAGGAGAAAATGTAGCTTGCCTGCTTATATATGAGATGAACGACCACTCTCTTAACTAAAGAATATTGCATTAACTTCGTCCTCATGTAAGATAATCAATCGAACAGCTCTGGTCAGGGCGAAATAGATCAGGTGGGATCGTGTATAAATGCCGCTGCATCGATGTTTACACTTTATTCGATGCCGATACCTTGGCAGATCGTAGCCATGAAGGTTCGCACTATAACGAACTGGCTGCTGAAAATAGCCATTGGCATATTGTTTGCTGTACAATGCCTTTTCTCTACCATAGAGATGGTCAACAGAAGATATGGTAATAATTTTAGCGTTGACCAAAGAGCTCCTGAAGTTCCTGCTATAACCGTGTGTCTGCCCGGAGCGTTTTCATCAAAAGGACTTGTTGACCTCGGGCTGAACATGAGTTGTGATCGGCAAGATGACTGCGCGGACAATCTTTGGACTCTTCAAGGACTTGCCAACGTCTCGAGACGTAGTTTGTGGGACGTAGGATCTGTACCTCTGTCGTTTCTGGTTCCAAAAATTGTGATAAACGGCGTAGTGTATAAAGGACAAGAGAATGAAAAGTTTTGGAAGAAGTCGGACACCATATTTGGTCCCTGCTGGACGTTCAGCTACTCTGCTAGTCAAGACTTCGCATGGCCGTCAGTCACACTGTACATAAAATCACAAAATCCGTGCTCCAGTAAATCCCATCCGTCTCTCAATGAAACTGATGTTTACGCAAACTGTGAAGAACTGGAAAAGATCTGCAATACGTCGTGCAAAGAGGAAAAAGCAGCAGCTTCCAGGTCTCTATTGAGCTTACAATACATGCCAATTATTTTGCATAGGCCTAGCGAGCGACCTGGAATTAAAAACGCTCAGGACCTTTTTTGGCTGAACGATAAGCAAATGTATCGCTGGAAAATTATATTGCAACTTCGGCAACAACAGTATTCCCTTCTTCCTAAGAGCTGTGATGGGAAAGTAAAGGATGAGGAGTGTGAGTTCACCTGTTTTGAGCAATTCTTCAAGTCTCTGTCACGCTGTGGCCTGAGTGGAGACAATTCGTCACTCTCACTTATGAGCGAAGAATGCAGCAATTCCTTCTTCAGTCACTATAAGCTTCTCCGCAAGAGGTATGGGTCTGACTCTGTAAAACAGTCTCTTGACAGCTGCCACGAACTCTGTCCTAAAAGTTGCACGGGAGTTAGGAATATGTTCATTGTTACGCAAAGGGAAGATACTAGAGTACCGAATAAATTATTCCATGAAATCCAACTGAACTTCTTAGATCAGTTTGTTGAAGTAGTGACAGAATACACGATTTTCGATCTGGCACAAATCTTTAGCAGTATTGGAGGCAGCCTCGGCTTGTGTTTTGGAACAGGCTTATTTGGTATTCTGCAAAAGGGTGAAAGTGTTGCAACGACATTTTCTAAGAAATACCATCACTGGGTCTCGCTGATATCGTGTTTTCGTTATTTAATTTGTGCATATTGCCTGGCCGTCCATGGGCTCCTGATAATCTACAGGTATTTGCACTACCCAACTGCAACGACGGTCGGTTTTGCGAAAGTACGCGACAAAGAATACCCCAATGTGACAGCATGTCATGCCTTAGCCTTGCAGCCTCAAGTCTTGGCTCAATATGGCGTCAACGCTTCCTTAATAGAAGAGAAGCTAATTCAACAGGATGTGTGTAACGCCGGAGAGTGCGATCTTGAGGAAACTCTCTCCATGGTATACGATGAACTCCCTGGCTTTTGGAACGGCAACACATCAATTGAAGTCCTCTGGAATGAAGCTGCATTCCGTTTAGAGGAGATACTAAGCTGGTATCAGCTAGGGAATTTGCACAACATGAGCTACTGGAAGCCAATTACAACCTCTCTGGGTCGGTGTTATGCATTTGATCACGATTTTAGGAACGGTCTCTTGAAGTTGGGCCGGTCACGTTCGTCTGAGGACGCGTTCACCAACCTAACTGGTAATTTGGCTTTGAACGGACAATATTCCAGCAACAAATTTGTTTACAGCCTGAATACCGGCTATTGGATTGATTCCACCGCTCGAGTGCATGAGATTATTGGGCACGTCGCTGAAAAATACGTCATTAAATCGACATTTCTCGATACAGAATCAACACCAGCTGAGCCTTGCCTCTCGGCACCTTACCGTAGAAAGACTTGTGTAACTGAATGCATAACACGAAGGTCCATGGAAGAGAATAAATGTTCACTACCGTATGTAGCATCAGAATTGCCTCTGTGCAACTCTTCCGAACAGTACCGGCGCTCCCTGAAGTACATTATCAGATACCTTCCATGCTCAGACAGAAATGAAAATTCTCTCGAACAATGTATAGCAGAGTGCCCTAAGGAGTGTTCTTCTGTTTTATACAGCCAGCATTCTTCAGTGTCCCACATGAATCCCTGGGGTGGTCGCCACGATAAATTGATGCTCCAGTATTGTAGCTACTGCGATTTGCGCATCGATGAGCACCGACTAATGTCGTTCCCGAAACTTATTTCCAACCTATGCGATTTGTTGGGCCTCTACTTTGGTTGGAGCATTCTGAATTTGCTTGCTGTTATGTTGTCGATACTCCTTCACATAAAACTAGTTCACCTTTTCGTACAGCGCTATATGAAATGGATAAAAACTATTCATGCATCCACTAAGCGCTGTGCTTTTCTCTTTTTCATACTTTTTTCTCTACAGCGCCTCTATGTGTACGTGATTAACCCTCATTCGCATTCCGATTTCGCAGCCGTCGCCAACACGGGGGCGTCTTTGCCCGCTGTCACCATCTGCCGCATCCCTCCCATGAACCCAGTCAAGCTCTTGGAGGCTGGACTTGAACCAGACGTAGAAAAATACTGCAAGCTTGACTCTAACGAATCTTCATACACATGTAATTCTTCAATGTACAATGAAGTAATAAATCAACTACCTGGCCTCTGGAACCACAACTTAGAGGAGATCTGGACTGAAGCAGGTTGGGAGTTACACCAGATGGTTGACTCGTACTCTTTCAACGGCACCATGATTAGTGTCGAGGAAGGTAGGCAGTACGACCACTGGAGTGTAAGCGTGACTCAATTAAATAAATGTTACACATTCAAAGCACCTACTGATGTGTCTAGGCCAGTTTTTCATCTCAATCTAGTGAGCAATTCATACGATCAAAACAGTCTGCATTCCAGCGACAAGAAACCTCCTTCGGCCAGGGCAGCAATGGAGTGGGCACAAGGAGAGATTTTCTACAGAGCTTACATCCATGCACCAGAGGCAGATGTTCCTTTCATAACAGATAATCAAGAACTTTTTCTATATAATTACCGTTATGCATCAGTAACGACGGTAGAAATATTAAAACTATTGGACTTCAAGCGCGAAAATGTACCTGAGAGGCCTTGCAAAGAGGGCTCTTATCAACATGAATCGTGTGTCAACGCTTGTCTGCTCAGAGCTCTGGCAACTCACTACGGATGTCGCCTGCCTTTCATCCCACCAATGAACTTCAGCAGCGGCAATGTCGCACCATTGTGCAATCGAACGACTTACCACAGTTTCCCAAAGTATTCAGACAATATGAAGTACTCGTTTCCTAACTACAATCACCACTTTACCAAATGCTTCACTGATTGTCCTTTCTCCTGTGTCATCAAAGGTTACGAAGTCACCTCAGATAAAGTGTCTGGAGATCTTTTCGGGAACTCTTCTAAAACTTTGATGGGTGAGTAAAACCAGTTACCGACATAACGATAAAAGTTAGCAATGCGGTCTATACTCGCTTTCAGTTTAAATATTTCATTGAGTGTTTGATGAAATATCGTGCGTGTGGGTGTGTGTCTTCAGTAATAATCGATGTACCTATTGTGAGGACTGGGAAATTCGAACGCCTGTATTGCAAATGATTGCTCAAAGATGCATTGGAAATTCAAAGCTATGTGTTATTGTAGCCCAGAAATCATGTAGCAGGTAGAGTTACAAAATAATGGTATTTTAGTCAAATTTAGATGCTACGTAAAGACCACCGCAAATGGTAGTGTGACTCAGCTAGTGGTTCTTTCAAGTGCAAACTAGGCTCTTCGACAAAACGGACGAGTGTAAACAGCCGAGCCTGTGCATAGGACAGTTGGGACTACAATCTAATAGCAACTCTTAGTATCTTGATGTTTCCGCGACCAACCTACTTCAACATCTTCCATGGGACTCTTTCCTTTATACATACTGCCACGCTGAGCTGTTTCTTCTTCCCCACCTTATTTGTTCAAACGTATCTTGGTTCCTTTCGCAAACAGAAAGTGGATATGCGTCGTTATAACCGTCCTATTCTGCATTTTAGTACGACTGCCTTAACCCTCCGTGTAGTGCTGTCCTTCAGTTCTCGGTACTTTCCATGGTTTGCAAAGATGACTGTCTGGCCACAACAATCGTTTTAATTGGTAGCTCGCTGGTGACACCTATGTATGCCTGGCCTATGAAAAGGATAGAACTTTTTCCGTCCTACTCCTCTTAACCAAAAATCTTGTGTCATTTGTAAGTTGCCAACCTACAGCGTAGTTCACTTGCTACAGGCCAGTGTTTTTGTTTTGACTTCGTAAGTCTCTTGAGCGACTGAATTTTTATATCTTGGAACCGTAGCATCGACCACAGCGTACCGCTTGACGTCCTAAAGCCCAATACAGACTTACTTGATTAAGATGTGGCGCATCACCATCGTGAGCATTGGTGCACTACTACAGACGAGAAGTAGAAATTGCCGAGAGTGGCAGTGCACCAACAGCAAATTCAGCAGGATGGGTCTAGGCTAATATATTTCGTCGTGTTCAAGCAATTCAAAGCCACTTCCAGACTAGTTTTAACTGTTATGTATTCACTACTACGGCATGTAGACATTGCAATTTTCTTAAAACTTTACTTTTAATGGTTACTACTCCATCTGCAATGCGAAAAGTATGAAAGAAATTTGCAACCAGGTTACAACGATTGTAGCCAGCAGAGACGTATTTTTCGAAGTTGCATTAATAAGCTTAAAAATCGTACAAAACGCTTAGTCGCGGAGTATATTGCGTAAGGAATAAAGCTTGGCGAATGTACGTATCCGAACGATGAAATTTATAGAGTCAATCAATATTTTCCATTTCTATGGAACTTGTAATTATTTTACCCTAAAGCATTGCAACCGCACGCAGCTTTCGCTGCTGGTGTGCATTAATATATGTAGGTATGTTGCGGCAAGCTATCCAGGATCTACCCACAAAATTGTCCTGTCGAAATAATTAAGCGAAGATGTCGCTCGTCTGCGCATGGCAGAACACTGCCTAATATAATCCAAAATAATTGCTTTCGCCTAGGAAGTTACGCTTTTGTAGAGCTTGCACACTTGTTCGCATGTTTGTCCCTATATCTATCACCAAGAGGAATGAAAAAGTAAAAAACGGATCTTGATGAAATTTATAGGGAATATTAGGTATATTTTGAGCAGGAGATTGCTATCATATGGTGAAAATCCGTCCAACCGTTTATTTGTTTGCCTACCGTCCAGTGAGAGGGAAAACAGCTTAACATGTTTACACATATCTGTTCAAAATATGTGTCGATGCACATTAAAACGATAAAACTTAGAATAGAATGTGACAACATTAACCATTGGAAATTTCATGAAAATCTGGCAATAACTTTTTGAGCGATCTGGTAACAACCAAATGGACCAATAAGCAAAAAGGCCCGCAAACATACAGACAAACTTCGACGAAAACACAGCATCTTTGTTGGAGAGTAGTTAGGCACACCTAGGAGAGGGGCCAACATATATCTTTGTTATAACAATGAATATCCAAAGTAATAATTGATAATTATCAAATGATATAATCAAATTGTTTGAAAATGCACACTTTCTGACTTGATTTCAGTTGAGAGTTTCAAAATGCATTGTACGATAATAATGATGAATATATTCATTTTTCACAATCAAATTCAAGTTAACTCCATGTCACTTCCTTCGGTTTCTGTACCTATAGGGTCATTCCACCGTGACGATCGTTACATTCGGAGTATACTTATTGCCAAACTTCAGCCTATAACCTTGAAAGTTGTATGGTGAGCCTGATATGGGTTCTACCATAATAGTACCAGTGTCTAATAATGCTAATGGAACTATCCCCAACTCTCTGTGATTATTGTCGTTTCAGCTATTTTCTTTTAAAGTGGCCGTGACAATTGTTACAATGATGCAACCTTGAGTTGACCTAGTGCTACAAAAATGCAAAACTCTCTGAAAGTACAAATAGATATTTGAATACTTTACTTGGGAGTCATATGTAGATGAAGGATGTGTATAGGTTTTGTTAATAGAGGCAATCACCATTTATAATTGACGATCGTTACACTGCGAATTTCTTACCAAATATAATAAAAATAAAGCAATTAAACAATCTTTAGGTAGTCCTAGGGTCTTATAACGCATTTTAACAATAATGTTTTCATATGTGAACCTGCAATATATATGACTAACCACGATAATATTTATTTCAACTGACTATTAAAAATTTATAATTGGCTTCGAAATGCCATCACTATGTAACAGTTTTGAAGCAAAATGTTTTCTTAGTACTACGGAAAATTATGAATTGAATCGGTTGCATTTACTGACTGTATTAAGGTTTTTTACAAAATTGTTCGTCTTTGACAGAGTGTTACAAAAATTTGGCAGGTTATTTTTGTGTTTTCTTTTCAGATTCTTAAAGTAGAGGTCTTCAGCTTTAATTTGGTATATATAAAAGCTACTTTTGGTGAATTTTGGTAAATTTTCAAATTTTAGCCTCAGGTTGACATCAGAGTGGAATGACCCTATATCACCTAAAAAATTATATTTTAGCAGACATGTAAAATCTGAATCCCTAATGAATTGAAGACTATGAAAACACATCACGCTGCAAAAATATGATGTAATATGTTTTGAATACCAATTCTGAATGATTATAGATTCTTTATAACGTTATTTGTTTCATTTCTTAGGAATTATCGTTAATTGTTATTTATTACATCAAAGCCATACAAGGGCGACAGCTAAAAATTATTTTAGCCACTCATACAACGATGTGAACAACAATTTTCTACAAGTGATGTGTTCTCTGTTCTCTTTTTATTTTCTAAGTGTAACTTCAACTAGTTCATTGCTCTGAAAATATTTTGGGCACATGCCCAAAAAAACCTTCATATTTTCGAAATTCGTTTTTTTTCACCAAGCAGTAGCTATGCATCAGACGGACACGCAGGCAAAATTTTAGACAGCCAGTGCAACCCTAAGGAGTTGGAATAGGGCCTTAAGGGCGGGCCATTTTTGAAAGTTCATGTTTTTTACTTCAATAGCTTTTTATTATTGAATCGAGTTTCACGAAACTTGGTAGAGTTATGTAAAACTGAGAAAAAATGGTGGTTAGAATCCTGTACGTTTCCTATTTGCCCCATAGAAAACGAGTAATTCACAGAAAACGGATTCCACCGTTTTCTGTGAATAACTCGTTAAAGGGTTAACCGGTTCACCGTTTTCTTTGAATAACTCGTTTCCTATGGCGAAAACGGGAAAAGTACACGAGTCTATCCCACATGTTTTTAGTTTTGCATATCTGTACTAAGTTTAATTCAAATTTGTACATAAATAAAAATTTGTTTTTTCAGTCGTATTCTCGAATTTTAAATAAAAAAATTTCCCGCCAAAGGGTTCAAATTTTATTTTTATTCCGATTTGAATGAAACAGGGAAATTTTCCCATATGCAGTGCTTTGATGGCTTCACCATGGTAAGCTTTGATGTCAAATCTTTATTCACTAACATCCCTAACAAAAGACACTCAACACCACCACAGATGAACTTTATTAAATTTTAGCCCTGCGTGGGAGCGCGCTTGCCCCACCATGATGTGAACAGGGCCTAACCGACATGCCACGGCGATATACCACAACGGAAAGCTCAGTCACGACCTGAGATTACTTCTAGTTGAAGGTAGTTTATTATCAAACTTCTGTGTGCAATAGTAGAAAAGGGAGCACTCCGATAATAAAGAGTTGAGTACTCAGCGTTCAAGGCAGCAATAACAGCATAACTGATAGTACATAGAAGCTATTACACTCTAGAACGCTAGAAATTGTTCGTTAACTAATTTGTAAATCTGGCTGAGCCCGTCGTGCTTCTTTTGAAGAGCCGGATACACACGAGCAATTACAACTACATGCAAATCTTTGCCATCAACCTATCTTTATTACATGCTCTCCACTTCAGACGGGATAGGATTGGCCACAGGCCATAGAGCTTGTTTTGCCCATCATACCTTGTGGGGAGCAGGGATCATAAAGCCTATAAGTTACTTCCCAGGAACTATTTGACTTTAATGCTACGTAGCAGATCCATAGATCAACGTGCTAGGTATGCACATTGATCTGTGGACTCCAGAGAACGTTGTTAGCAGGTTGTGAGAAGCACATTGTGCTACAACGTGCTGACAACGTTATGGCAACCTCCATAGCCACCTGACATTGTCAATTCAGCTCCAGATTCCGTTGTATCATAACGTGCTAAGAGACCCCAGTACGTTGTACCACAAGGTGCTAAGGACGTGCCTAGCACGTTGTGATACGACGTGTTAACAACGCTATTTGGAGTCCACGGATTAAAGAGCATAGCGCGTTAAGCCACAGCTTAAAAAGTTGATTCTACGCCGTGTGTTAGCTGGGCTTAGCCATTAGATGGGCCTTTGGGAGATGTGCCTTTCTTTCTCATTTTGCTTTCTTCTGTGTTCTTGCTCCTATCTGTTCATGCCCGTTGACCGTGTGTGGGAATAATCTCGTGCAATGGTTCCACGTTTCTACTTACAGTGTGTGTGTTCGTTCTTTTAACCTTTGCACGTGACATTGCCTTTGTTGTGGAAACAGAAACAATATCTTCTCATACGATGATGATGATAATTACTCCCTTTCTCCATTTTATCCAAACCAGCTAAATCCAGTTTTCTTATGGTCTAATTGAGTTATCAGCGTGACAGACAGCACTTACAGCAGCAGGTTTCATTCAATTTCTTTTCTCCCACGCGCTCAAACGAAAAATAAGATACAGGCCAGACCAACTACCAATGAGGACGAAAATAAACTTCAGGCATAATATATGTAGCGTAATTTCATTGGACTTAGCACTCAAAAATCTTTCGTTGTCGGCAGTGTCTACAGGCACCCCAAAGCATCTGCGGAGGCCTTGACTGTACTAGAAAACCTCTTCTGGAAACTTATCGAGATGAAGAAAACTTTCTATGTCATGGGAGACTTTAATATTGATGTTTCCTCCAAAAAAGATCCGCTGACTCGGCTAACAAACAAAAAAAAAAACTTTTATTTCTCATATGGAGACTGTGTCCAACAAGGTTAGGCCTAGTTAGGCCTTTCTCAACTTGTGTGCACTGCGACAAGGATAACGCAGAGGTCCAGTACTATTCTTGATCTTGCTATCACAAATGATGCAGCTTCTGTGACAAATGTAGATGTCGCTAAATCCATAGCTGATCACCATCAAATTACATGAAATTAAATATAATTTGCTAACTAATTACGGGGTTTTGCCACATAGTTCACAGCTTATACATCAACTGCGTGCTAAACGTGTTGACTTTCAATGTGTGCATTAATTAAGCCAACGATGTCTCACTCCCGCAGGTCTGCGGGTTTGGTTCCATTCGGACACCCATGACAAATACGTCGAGGCACCCGTCATCTCTGCTCTAGGGCTGCTGGGAGAGATCGGAGGCCTGATGGGAGCTCTAGGCGGCCTGTCGCTGCTCTCCATCGCCATGTCCGTCACCGCAGCGCTCCGCAAGCTGACCAAGCGCTTGCGGAGCCGCCCATGTCGACGGAAAACTTATCCGCAGCAAGAGAAACTTGTGATTTATATTACCGCTTTCGAAGGGAATGCAGGCAGTGTTCCTGCTTCTCTCGACAAGACTTCAACTTCAGTCAACTAACGCGTGTGGGGCGCTCAGAAAGCGTTCATTTCTTCGATAAACCATCAGATTGTTTTTGATGACACCACATATGATGCTCCATTCAAATGTTACTAGCTGACGTATTGGCCATTTAATTATTATGGATATTTGTGCGACTATTGTGCTTCGTGCAGTATTTGGAACAAAAACTATAATGTCGTAAAAATTTAAAGTACAGAATTAATAATATTGAAATGGTGGCCTGCTTTTGACAATGAATGATGTTCGTGATCATTAATTTGTGAAGTAATCATTGTGAAGAAAAAACTCGCGCCGTGGAATCAGAACATTGTTAGCACACAATGTCACAAGGGCATTCGACTCACATTCCTTTTCTTATGTTGTGGGTGAATGTTTATTTTACAACCTGGCTAGCACTTTAGTACGCAGATGTCTTTATTGTGCACACTGTACAGCCTCAGACCATCCTTTTGTGCAAGTAAACTATGTGAGCAATGTCTAGTGGAAATGTTTTACAGATACCTTTACGCATTTGTGCACTTGCGTACCCAAACTACCCGTGCCATCATAAATACAACCAGTTCACCACTTTGAGAGATCCCAATGAGTGTTTTAAATCAGCTTGGCAAATATGACAGACACTCTCTCGCCCTTGGCTGGCCAAACTTCAGCTGGTCAATATCTTGATCAGTTTCTTATAAATTGCTATTTTAACCTTCTTCCACATTTGGAAATTGTGCAAATGTGTTACATAATGCTGCACCGCTATCATTTTAGATTCAGCATCCAGGTGATATTATAAATTTGTCTATCTTTCTTTCCATCTTCTTTCTATGTCAAACATTCAGTCAGCACAGAGAGGCAATCGTTCACTCCTGGCTCACTTCTGGGAAAAGTTTCAGTTAGTCTCCAATAGTACTTGGGTGAAGTTTAATTAGTAATCACACTGCAGTTTCATTATCATACTTCTTTAATTAGTGACTCGCACTGTATTCTAATTCTTCTACTCTCGTTCTAAATTGCATAATTTCTTCGCAAGTCTTGAATGAAATAAATGCACGCAAGCATCTATCAGTGCGACCATTCTGTTCCTAACATGATGTCTTCAACAACGTGGGAAGATTGACCATCCGCTGGGGTAAATCTACCGGCAAATTGCCAGCTTGTTAAATTTCAGCTAGTTTTCAATAGTACCTGCACTAACACTTTAACTGCGATGCGCACCATACTTGGTACCTGCTCATAAAATAAAAGGTGTTTAAAAAATTATGTTCATCCTCAAGTACGAATACATCCTATTGCATGCAGTTAATACACTAATAAACTACAGAGAATGATTACCGTGGCACGTCTTAATGCTACATGTATAATCTTTATTCACGAATGTTCAAGTAATAAAATCAGGCACGACTAATGCCGAGGCCACATATGTATTTCTGTGCCCAACTGGTTGCTAGGATGAGCAGCTCATACGCGGTTTTGATATATATTTAAAATCGGTAGCATAGATACCGTGGCATAAATGACGTCCGAGTCTCGCATCTTTGCATCAAGTTGTCTGTGTAAATGCCAAGTGTGACCCCGGCATAATGATAGTCCCAAATTTAAGGACCATAATGCACAACGACTACTCGTAAATGAATGTTCAACACAAGTAGCGGAGTCGCAGTAGAAGTATAATCAGTAACACTCAACGTCTAGTCTCTAATTCTAATTTGTCTGTTCTAATGCTATTTTTATTTTTAACCTATAAAGCATGGATACTGTTAAAGTAATATGTATGAACAAAATTTAATTACATGTGTCGTATCTTTTAGAGCGGGCTACTAGGAGCCGACATCGAGCGATTAGCCAGCCAGGCGGTCATTGTGGCACCGTGGGTGCTGAGTCCGTCAAGTTGTTTAGTATGCACAGCTACGTGGGGCACTTATACCTTCCCAGGAATTGGAAGATAGGGGTCGCGGGTTTTTTATCCTTTCGCTACGGCGCCATAGTTCTTAACGACCATGATCGGCTGCAGCTGTACTTAGTCCTCGGAGCCCAGATGGCCTGTGCTGTAGCACGCACCAGTACACAAGGGTTTCGCAGTGAAGAGTGCAGTCCAAGTTGACTCTACCTTTTAAGTGCATTGACACATGTCGTTTCTTTGATGTGTATGAAAATTGTGGTTCAGTGTGTCCCTAGATTGATGGAAATGCATCGTGTTTGAGGGAATTGTAATTGTCACGCAAAGCTGAGCAACGCAACTTTCCAATTTTTATGTATAGGAGTTAATGAGGAACCACGTTGATTTCTGAACTCGCTACTTGTGCTCATAAAATAAAAATTCTCTCGATTACTCTCAAATTATGTACTAGTGCAAACATCATTCGTAAAAAGAGTATATATAATTTTTTTTACTTATTTACTGATAGTAGAATAAAAGTGAGAACGCGTACGTATGATTACGCATCATATGGTGTCTCAACTGGAAAATGTACTAGAGCATAATCACGATACATATAAAATATCTTATTACATGAAGACAATATCAATAAAACATTTTGAAAACTACGAATTCAGAAATGTTGATGTTTAATTAAATATTAGTTCATTGTTCGTTGTCCAGCATTGTTCGAGTACCTATTTATTTAAGAACTTATGTCTTAAAAAAAATAATTTCATTGTGGATGCATGTAAAACTTGCACAAAACCAGATTCACTCTCTATGTAAAATCCGGTTCTGCTTGTACATATTATTCACAAGTTGGCGGAGTGTAGGAAACGCAAGAGCATGGATAAATAACCAGACTTAAATAGTTCAGCCACGCGCAAGAGTGGAAAGGCATACAGAGGAAACACCGTAGCTTCAAATCCCCAATGACTCTGCCAGTATTGTTTCCTAAATGTTGAGTACATAATTAGAGACGCGCGTTG
Source organism: Parhyale hawaiensis (assembly GCA_001587735.2). Taxonomy (NCBI): domain Eukaryota; kingdom Metazoa; phylum Arthropoda; class Malacostraca; order Amphipoda; family Hyalidae; genus Parhyale; species Parhyale hawaiensis. The sequence continues at coordinate 40,534,653 of LQNS02278094.1, read as the reverse complement.
AGTAGGTGTGTAGAGAATACGGATCTCCTATACAATTGTCACCCCGAAAAGTCCCACCTGTACAGTTGTCACCCCAACTTATCCAAGCTGTACAACAGTCACCCCAATGTATCCGCTCGTACAATTGGTACCCCAATATCTTGGGTTAGATTCACCTCTATGTTAGTTGCAGAGGTGAGGTTAAGTGAGGTTAGATTAGCTTAAGTAATGTTAGGTTAGGTAATTCTGGGTTAGGTTAGTCGTTAGGTTACCTCACCACTCACCTAAAAATTACACGTACCCAATGACCCCACGCTTTCGGCAGTATATCTTCGTTACCCGAACTATTTTCGGGTCAGACGAAATAGCACCCTTCATAACTTCGGGTAGGTTAGGTGAGGGCAGGTCTGGTTTTCCTAACCACCTATTTTTTCAATTTCGGGTCCGTCAATTTTGGGCTCTTAGTGAGTTGTGATTAGGAGGTTATGTCAGGGTAGGGTAGGTTAGGTTTGGGTAGGTTAAGTTAGGTTTGGGTAGATTAATTTAGGTAATGCTAGGTTAGGTAAGGCTGGGTTAAGTTACGTTAGGTTAGGTGATGCTAGGTTAGTTTAGACAAGGCTAGTTAAGGTTAAGTTAGCTTAGTTAAGGCTAGGTTAGGTAAGGCTAAGCTAGATTAGGTAAGGGTAGGTTAGGTTAGGACAATTGGCAATTAGATCAGACCGTATGAACAACTGTCACACCAGTCTTTCCCACATATACAATTGTACTGGTGATCCGAGAATACTACATCATCACTTTAAAAAAAAAACATGTTATAATAACTTGGAATTTTCAACATTGACTTGCGAGATGTGAGGTGAAGTCACAACATTGTGCTTAAAGCAAAAATGTTCATTGAGTTTGCTTAATTATTCACAAACACTTCGTGGAAAACAAAAATTTAACTTCAAAACTCGTACATTTTTCAATGGAAAGCATGAAAACTACATTTATTGTTCCATCTGTGAAAGTGTGTCTTCTACTAGAGTAGGATTTGTATGTTGAGAGGAATAATTTTTTCCTTGATAATACCTAGTTGATAAAATATACCACAATCTATCTACTATATAATAATTCACGTCGTGTTTTTATTTATTTATTT
>LQNS02278094.1:40521196-40533196 GCA_001587735.2 Parhyale hawaiensis | reverse complement strand
GGAGTCAGCGGGGGTTTTCCTGAAGGGCTAACTTACTGCCGCCATTTATCGAACACATGCACCAGTCATTAATAACCCAATATGCCGTCATTTACAATGACGGCTCGGGACACTAGTAACCCATAAAACACCAAGAATGTGAAAATTTGGCAAAGAAAGCTTGAAGAAAAACACATGATTTTACTTCATTTCCTTAGAATTGAAGTTCTTTACGTATTCGTACGCTCTACTGCGGAAAAGTTTCGCACAACGAATATTTCATATTGGATGCATAGATCTACCTATAGTAGTGGTTTCCAAAGTTCAGTTTTCTACAGACTCCTATGAAATCGTTCTGAAATACACGGACCCTCCGCCATTAAAATAACATCAACTTAGTATATTACGTACTGAAAGAGTATTGTAGATGGCTTTGGCCTCCGGGCTATTGTTTTTCAGTTAATACAGAACGGCAGAGGCATAACAACATACGCCAAACCATGCATAGACCACACCATACATTGACTGGACACTGACCCCTAAAGTAGATTTCCGTCCCTCAATTGGGCCTGACTGCACGGTGCCGCAGATGCATTTTTATATGTTCTCCCATTGGTTTACATACTTTGTTTAATTAACTATTTGACTTGATTGTTTTGCATTCAATAATGACTGGCAAACTTGTACATACTTCTAGAACTTCTATATGCAACAAATTCACAAAAAATATTAAGGCTTGAAGTGTAATTACGTACAGCAACTGTTCATGACATCCTCTGATATTTGCAGTAGAGTAAATCTATTTCAGAATAGTTTGTAAAATGAAGTCTCATTTTGTAAAACAGAAGCTTCTGAAATTTGTGGTACGCTCGATTTCTAATGAAATGCCACGTAAACAGCTGATAAAAATGTTAATGAAATTTACTTGGTTTACGGGCTAAATGAGATGATCAGAACAGACAGCAGAGCTGAAGGGTGAGTCGGAACAGCTTGCACTCATGAAGTGACGAACCCCTGGCAGCAGTGAAGTGATGAAGCACTGGCTGCCATGAAGTGATCTGAAGGATAAAGCAATGGCCGCCATGAAGTGGTGTGGTATTAAACATTGACAGCAGTGAAGTGATACAGCATTGGTATTCGTGAAATGAACTAGCATCTTCAGCAGTGAAATGATGTAGTATTGGCAGACCTAGAGTGATCTAGCATTGGCAACTGTGAAGCGATGTAGCATTGACTGTCGTAGAGTGATCTAACATTGGCAGTTGTGAAGTGATATATCATTGGCACCTGTCAAGCGATCTAACTTTGACAGCTATGAAGTGATGTAGTGTAGGCCACCCGAGTAATTTAACTCCGGTAGCCATAAAATGATGTAACATTGTCATCTATTAAGTCATATATTTAATGGAGGCAACTATGAAGTGATACAATATCTATTGAATCATGCAATGTAGGCAACCATGAAGCGATGTAAAATAGTCGCCCACTAAATTATGTGATGGAGGCAACCATCAAGTGATTAAACATAGTAATCCATTAAATATTGTAATACAGGCAACCATGATGAGATGTACCAGTAACAAAATTTTACAACGTTAAGTAATATAATGCAGACAGCTATGATGAAATGTAGTGTAGGGAACAACCATGATGTCGTTCAAGTTAGGCAGCCACGGAATGATTCCACTTACGAAACTTTGAAAGTGATTCAACTTACTCAACCACAAGTGCTGTACCTAAGGCAACCATGAAGTGATGTACCGTAGGTGATCACAAGTGGCGTAGCATTCTTAGATAGTATTGTGAAATGATAAAGTACAACTGTAGATGGTTCTAGTGATGAAGGGTTGTATCAGCACCAAAATGTTATCTTAATGCCTCCTAATGGCTGTCCTGGTATCATCTCATTGTTAAATATGCATCTTTCGTTCATGACTAGTAATGTGGTTTTATTCTGCAGTATTAGTGTGGTTTTAATCAGGTTTTTAATATTACTGGGATTTCTTAATCTTCCTTTCCTTGTGGCTACTAGGATGAGCTCTACCGAAAGCTCGACATACATCAATTTGTGAGGCTATCGCTTCAAATCCGTCATTGGAAGAAGCTCAATTGTATGTGATAGTCAAGTACATTATATGTAGTATTTATGTGCCAATTTTTTCTGTAAAATTTTAATATTCCTAGAAATTATGATGAATTTTCAATTATTCTTGGTGGCCCCAGGAGTGTAATATATATACCGCCTACTGAAACTATATCATTGTGAATTTAGATTCTCTGCTCTACAACGCATTCCTTATAGTACGACGAAGAAATTAATCTTTGTTTGAGGTCTCTGTGATTATTAGAACTCATTCTATTAACACTTACGTAAATCGGCCTCCAGGCCCAATTACGAAATGCCCAATTTCAGTGTCCAGTCAATATATGGCGTGGTCTATGGCCAAACACATAATTACTGGTGTCACAGTCACGTGACATCCCAGCTCAGCCCATTAATCACATACAGTGAGTTTTCACCTTGATTTTTTAATTTATTTGACTCGCCCTAAATGACTATTTGCTACGAATAATGGTTAGAAGTTCTCGCCATTTTGAGAAAAAATAAGTTTGTGATCGAGCAAAAGTATTTAGGGGTAACTATACCACAGTTAAAATTTTTCAATTTGATTAAATTTGGGAAAAGTTTATTGTAAGTTATTTAAACTTATGTTTTTCCTCCTAAAACCTTTATAACCTTAAAATATTCTGTAATTTTTAGCATCTAAAGGATAAAACAATAATATTGCCACAGAAGCTTCACACATCATGACCCTCTAAGGGTCCGTGCGTGAACTAACAAGGTGTCCGTAGGTTCATATGCACCCCTATGGGAACCATTGATCTATAGCAATAAATCAGTAAGAATGCTATAATTTACTGATAGATTAATGCATGGTGAAAAAAGACAGATGCATGAAACCTCTCTGAATGTCGAGAAGAGCTTAATTACTGTATGTGTGATAAAATCTAAGTACGGTACTTGTTTGTAATGCAACAAAAATTTGATTTCTATATACAGAATCTATAGTTTGACCTTAATAGTCCTACAGTTCGACTGAATTAAGATTAACAACGGTAGCACAACCAAGTGCAACACCAGTACGACCGAGAGGCCCCTGAACGCAATCTGCTTCTTATGTAACTTATCAAAGAAATGACCCTAGCGACATAGTGGCGCAGGTACACGGATATAGAGAGGATAAAGGCTGGAATCCCCTTACGGGCGACTGTTTTTGAGATGATGACCTCGTGCAAACAGCTAGGCAGGGCTATAACTGCGTTTAAAAATACCCCGAAAAACTCTGAGAAAGAAGAAAGAAAATGAAGACTATTGTTATTATTATTTAATTCTATCATAAAGACAATTTTATTAGAGCGGAAAATAAGGGAGATGTAGTACATTGATAGAAACATGAGTCCTATGCACAAAGGTGCTCCAGGAGTAGCAGACTTATAAAGTTAGGAACTTAGAAGAAAATACTGTACCATCATTCGGAGTAAAGATAAAGTCTACTTGATCGCACCCTCCATTGGGGAACCTACGCCCAGATTCGTGCTGTAGATATAGACCAGCTGCTCCAGAGGAGTAAGAGCGGTGCAGCCGATCATGGGTGGTTAAGAACTATTGAACCTGGTATAAAAGCGATAAGATGCAAAATGGATACGAAAAACAGATGTTCCGAAACTGTAGCAAGGCTAGGTTACTAAGATTGTTGTTTGACGCTGCTCCCAATAACTCCGGATCGATGGATGAGTGTAACTTACCTGAGCTGGGTCTGCGAAAGTATGACAGCTGCAGTCGCTACGGTTGAGTGTACCTCATGTCAAAATGTGTTACGCCGGGGGTCGTTGCATTTGGTCGGAATTCGTGTGTTTTTCGTGGCCCTATATCCTAATAACGCACATCTGCACAAATCTAAATATATGTCTTTATATCTTCAATGTACAATGTAGTGATGGTGAGCTGTGTGTATACTATGTACATATATACCTAGAAAGATACCTAGATAATTATTTACCCAATTAAAATAGTTTGCATGGTTCATGTTCCTATAGAGCTGTAAGTTTGGCTCATTAAAGGGTTCAGCTGTCATCTTAGATTTGCTCCCTTTGGTCAAGATCAGCCCAAATGACTAACTTTAGCTCCTCTGGAGCTTTCATCTAAGGCGTCCAATCCACTATTATGGTTAGAGATTCAGGCGGTAATCACAAACCTAATCCGCTGTAGATAGCCGAAAACTGAATCCTTGTAGAACGTAATTAGTTTGCCATTCAACCTGAAACTCCGTCCAAATTGGAATCGATCATTCAAAATGCAACTTCTAGCCAATTTGATGATAATTTTTTGCTCAAAGTTTGCAAATCACTCGAGCCCAACTTTCTACGGCAGTTATTATGGATGATGAATTTAGACACACCGAACAGTCAAATCAGGACAATACAGGCTAGCAGGAGTAACAGAACCCGTGGAAATTCCACGCTACATGTTTTCACTTTCTCACCTAAGTTTCATTGTTTTCATGAGCATCGACTCATATTTTGAATAGATATGTGTATACACGTTAATCCATTGTCACGCTCACTGAGCCATTTGCTCAAAGAATGTGAAACGTTGCTGTTTTCAACTCTCGTGTACAGTGGGCTTGCGGCAACCCGCCTATCCTTTTACAGATCGTGTAACCTATCTTCGTGCTCTGATATCACCTGTGGATTTTGCAAATGTTCTGCCAGTAATGGCTTCGCACTTACATGTTGGTAGAGACATAGAAATAGTAAGTCAAAAACATAATGAACATAAACTCTTCGCGGTTACTTTTCCTTTGTTCTTCATCCATACTTGCATTGTCTTTTCTTAAATGTGTTTCTCATCGTCAGCAGAAAATTTAGTCTTTCATAATTTGATTAGTTTCATTTATCATCGATGTATCTGATGTCTTCAGTTCTATAGCGGCAACCGTGGCTTTTCCGCACAGTAGGGCTAACTGAAATTTTTCTGCTTTCTGTAATGAGATTATTATACAACAAACTAAAGGAAACTCCGCCGATGCGATCAATAATTTATTCTTGTTGCCGTTAAAGCCTTTTGGGAGGTCATTTTATGTCATTTAACATCATACTTTCACTTCAAAAAATGCTTGAGAAAAAAGCAGTCCAAAAACGCTCGCTTTCTACAGTATCCTGGCTACGAGTTTTGTCCTATTGTGGTCTTCTTGAGACCCTTGCAAAGTCAATATTATATTAAGTTAAAATCGGTATGTATGATACTAGTACAATGAAGTTCATTTTTTTTTTCACTTCGAAACAAACTGAATATTTATTCAAGAACGGAAAAAACACAGCTATGATTGAAAATCCTTACAGCAGAATCAGAGCATCTTGCAAGTTGAATTTTCCCCTATCTAATACTGATAGCGTAACTTACAGACGAATTAACGGGCGTGCCTAGCCCCAGGCAGAATAATATTACACTAGCTGGAACCTGTAGAAATTTTTCAGAACAGAAGCAATGTTCTTCAGTATATTTCAAACCTGTATCATCCTAATTATTTCCTATCTAATATTGTAGGAACTTGGGAAAATTTATAGAACAAAAGCACTTGCCTCAATTAGTATGCCCTCGGACCAGTATCATGCACACGTAGGATGAAAATGTTCCAAATCAAGCAGGAATTTCTGCCTAAAACAGTAGCACTAAAATTTAAACTTCACTCCTCTCATTAGTCCCTTTTCCAAGTAATATCAGGGATGCCTCAAAGATGCCAGAAAATTTCCTATCTAATACTGATTAAAGCGTCATTGCCGTACTAAGTAACTAACTAACGAATGGACAGCCGAATTATAGTATAGACTCGCGGGACCCTTGGAAATTTCACGCTTACTTAATGTTTTTCACGTACTTTAGTCTGGCCTGCGGCAGCGCTTCTAAATTAACGTACCCCGTCTAAATTATTGCCCGCCGCTTAACCTTGCCGACCGTTACGAGTCAAGATGTCGACCTTGCACCTCGTTTAACCCCTCTTAGTATTCTGATTTCACCTGTGAATCTCTCATACGTTCTGTTGGCAAAGACTTTGCACGTGTATAGAGATACGACGGTACTTCTTGAACTGTTCTATGCATTTGTGGCCCTTTTCTAACCTCTGTTTCCCACAGTTTACAGAAAAGTTAGCCCTTTATAATCTTACACATTTCAAATTTTGTCGGCATACTGTATCCAATTTTTTTGCATATAACACTCCCCGTGGATATTGATCAGTAGCCGCTCATTATTTTTCTGCTCAGTTAAATGCGGTAGCGCTACACCAGACTCGGCCCATTTATAAAGTCACAGCAGCATAGCCCTCTGTTCTCAAGAAGCCATTGTATGTCTTTAGAAGTGGCACATTCAGTTCAAAAGAGAACGCCTCGTGGCGTAAGAGCATCACCCGGGGTGGGAGCAAATTCAACGCAGTCATTTTTGATGGCCAGCTATTCCTAAATTTTTCATAATGATGCTTCAAAGTTAGCACCCTAAGCCCCTAGTATTATATCATTAACTAGAGAGCACTCTGACAGCCCATACCTCCGCCAAGCATACACCGGTAACGAAAATTTCAAATTGGTTCTGAAACTATGATTTTCTTTGTCTCAACGCCATAATCTAACTCTAACCATTTGTGCATTTTGATAGTACTAACAATTCCTCTAATTTTCATGAAGATTTGTTCATAAAGTTTTGAGTTATGCTGCAACACAAACAGATCCACCGATCGTCACCAAAATTTAATCATTTATGCCTGTTAACATTACTAACAACTCCTGTAAATTTCATAGAGATCCGTAAATATCTTCTGAGTTATTGTGCTAGCAAGTATAAAATCAAACATAGCAATAGACGAACAAACAGATCATCTCAAAAATTTGATCATTTACGCTTCGAATTATACCTAACAACTCATCTAAATTTCATGAAAATCCGTCCATAACTTTTCGAGTTATGGCCTTAAGAAAAAACAGGCAGACAGACAAACAAACAGACAACAAATAAACAGATTTTCACCAAAAGTAAATCATCTCTTACTGTTAACATGTCTAACAATCCGTGTACATTTCGTAAAGATCTGTACAAAACGTTTAGAGTAGTCTTGGTGACACACAAAGAAACAGACAGACACACACGACAAAAGTATGACCTGCTCGGCGGATGTAATAATAATATAGGAGAAACAGGCTGCCTCGTGGCGCAAGGCAATCTGCTGCGGTGGAGCAAATTCCACTCCATAATTTTTATGGCCAGCTAGGCCTAGTTTTTTGGCATGGGTCACATCTAGATCAACCCACTAAACTCCCTGCAAATAATTATGAAGATTGTTCAACTCCTTCTGCCTGTTTTTGGATGGATAGTCAAATATATATATATTTAAATCTTAAACGAAAACATTATCAGCCCTTTCACTTCGTTCGCGGGTGATTAAAATACTTTAGAGTCGAGATGTCCAATGCTACCGTATCGTAGCTAAGTGTCTGGCCCTATTATTAATGTCATGCACCACAAGCAAAACGAACATAATTTTGCCCGAAAATAAGATGAAAATCGGTAGTTATGCTTTGTGTTAAATGATTTTCATGTCTTAACTTCGAAAGTCACTGAAAATTGTTTTTCAAGAAGCGAAAATAACCCAGCTATGGTTGAACTTCCTTCCAGCGAAAATCAAAGCTTCTTGCGATTTGAATTTTCTCCGTTCTAATACTGAAAAGCTTAACGTATAGACGCTTCAACGGACGTACGGAGCCTCAGGCAGTATAATATTATAGAAGATGACGCCACAAGTGTAGCACATTTCCTGCTAGAGTGCTAAACGCTTTTGCATGCTATCACCTGAGATCCTTCCCTAATAGACTGTTGGGTCGCCCAGAAGCTAAAATCACAAGAGAGCTTCTGGAACGGCGAACAATTTTTATAGGGTGTATGTACCTTCTCTCAAAGCAAATTGTAATTGTTTGAAATTTCTTTATGCACAAAAACTAGCCGCATCATCTAATGCTGAGACCCCACATGCTTCGCACGAATAACTGAAGCGAGGACGGCAGTCGAGGAGGTTGAGTAGAACTCGCGACGTCGGTGAAGCTCAAATTTCCGACTGTGCTGAGGTCTGGCTAATTTGCTACCCATGCGTATTGCAATGCTATGTTGGACTTAATGAAAGTTTTCTAAGTATTGCAGCGCAAAAAATACGTACATATTGCTGTTCGCGCGTGCACAGGCAGGAATGGACGAACTCAAGGTTGTATTTACTGTAGTATGCGAGGAATGGCCGAAAGGCTGTGGCCGTAACATATATGGCTGGACAGTGAAAGCAATGGGAGAAAATGAAGTTTACATGCCTATCGAGCGGAATATATACTTTCCCTGCTTACTTCTACCAATACTGATCTCAAACTGCACTTACCGCACTTTATATATCGCCCAAAGAATATATATATTTGCGGTCCGCCAGTAATCAAACACGCTGAAAAAGTTAGAACGCTGGCTTGACTGGCGTACAGCGGCCATGCTCCCTCCTCTCTATTAAACTTCCTTGATGGCGGCTTTCTCATAGTTCTGGAATGTATTTGAACTCTGTAGCATAGATACGGCAGTATGAACGCTATGCGAGCTGCCCATCATTATTTTTTTTTATTTCGTGTCATACATGTCCGTTGCTCTCTCACTGTTGAAAAAATGGTTAGCTGGTCTATATCTTCTAAATTTCACGTTCACTTTTCTCCCATTTTGAAAACTTTGTAAACGTACCGTTGACTAATAGGCAACATCTTGCCCTAGCCTATTTTTTTTGCATATTGTATTTCACACTCTCAAAAAACCTTTCCCGCCTTAACTCAGTGAAAGCGGCGTTTCTCTTAACGGAAAATAGTATCAATATAATCTCGTTAATGGTACGTAGGCATTGTACCAATAATTCTCAAGAGACCAAAATTAATGTTAATTCTCTCTTATGTTATTATTTAGTATTATTCTTATATTAGCGTTAAGAACGAAAACCTCAGGGTACTGTGCCCTAACCTTGTTGGACACAGCATCCATATAGGAAAACGACTGGGCTTTATTTATTTATTTGTTTATTTATATATTTCCTGGGAATGTATTGTCCTGCACCCGCAGAAGACGCGCACGTTTATGATAGTGACGCTGTTTTATGCGTTTGGATATCCAATAAACCTTACGGTAATATTTGTAGCAAAAAGAACATATATACAAATCATTGCTAGCATATTTTAACAGAATAAGAAGTCATCTGCAGTATTCGTTCAGGAGAGGTAATGTTCACACCAGTAGCAGTTAACCATATACTGAAGCTTAATTAGAGCATATTTACCTGTAACCAACTATTCTACTCGCTTTGTGTCCCTCAAGACTGCGCACATTTCGAGTTTTTACGTCCCTAACAATTATATTTCATCTCATAAGCAAGCTAGTGTAGAGCACAATTTATTGTTAAGTATAAAGAAACTTTACACTTCTCTATACCTATGTCTTGCTTGATGCCCTCGTAACTCTAATTTTCTTTACTATCACAAATTATACAAACTAATTACCTACTGCAGAAATGAACAGATCGCTATAAAATTCGTTGATTGATCTGTGATGCAATTAATTTTTCGTATCAAGCGTAAAATGTCGAGAGGGAAACTCTGCTCATGCAAGAAAGTGCACTAGCATGCATTGGCTCTGATAAAAGCTGATTATCTGTTGATCAGCTAAACACATCAGTCATTACTTGTTGGTTGTAAAACATAGCAGTCCTCATTTTGCATTATTTGAGGAAAAATGGTGCAACTTGTGGACTACCTATGAAAATGCTCCAGAATTTTTTAAAAAAGTAATGGTTGTGAAGATCAGGAATCGATCGATGGTGATGAGTAGAGACACCCCAAACAGCAACATGATAAACTAGAACGCCTCGTGGCGTATGACCATCACCCGCGGTGGAGGTAAATTCAACGAAGTCATTTTCGATGGCCAGCTAATCCTAGTGATTCATATGGATGCTGTGTCCAACAAAGTTAGCGTCCTAAGCCCCCGTACATGACCTCCTTAAGAATAACATAGGAAAAAAATAGAACTCCCCGTGCTCCTGACGATCTGCCGTGGTGGAGGCAAAGGTGCCCCGGTGGAGGAACATTGAGCTCCGTCATTTTTTATGGCCAGCTAGGACTAGTTTCTTGGCATGGGTCACATCTAGGGTAACCTCCCAAATGTTTTGTAGTTTTTTAAACTAAGTTTAAACGACAAAACATTTGTATTAGAGAAAATATCATTTATAGCTTTCGTCAAACCGGTATCATATTTGCATCTTTATGTGATAACCGCTGCCATTTTCAAGGTGTCAACGAAATATTCTTCATCATCTTCGATCGTCCCACCTGATGAGCTGAGGTTACAGCGAAACGCGTCGTGGGTAATAAAATTTCAACTAAATGATTTGCTTCTGATGTAATTCTTCAATATATGTATATGTATGTACGTAATTCTTCAACGAAAACATCATCCCCTCTCTCACTTCGTTCGCGGGTGAAAAAAATGTTATCGATTGCGATATTTCTGTCTGTATAATGTCAGCTCAGTAGCTTCAGCCTATGAGGGAATTTAGTCAGGGCGTTGGTCTCGCTATATTGGATCGGGATTCAGTTAAATTCAAACCAGTTACCCTTGACATGGCCTCAAACTCAATCCTGCATCACATGATTCAGTTTTAGACCGTCCAATGAGTAGTGGAGCTAGCTCTCAAGACGAAAACCCTGGATAAGTTAAAGCTAACGCGCTAACGTACACCATTATATTCTGGTGCAGATCGGTTGACTCGTTTGTACGTTTCGCTTATGTTTGTCATAATGTTGGTCAGCAGCATAACTCAAAAAGTTATGAGCGGCACTTCACGAAAATTACAGAAGGTGTTAATACTAAGAAAAGGCACAAATTATAAGATTTTTAAGGTGATACAAAGAAAATCATGGTATCAGAGTCGATTTCAAATTTTCGTTGCCGTTGCCGTGAGTGGCGAAGGTATGCGCTCTCAGAGTGCTCTTGATCTATCTGCCCTAAGCTCAGCACAGCTCCTGCATGGGCCCCCGGGTTAGTTGCCACACATTAATGAGGTTTACACCAGAACTAGGGCTTGCACCCATATTGCATATATTTTTTAATGTTGTAAATTTTTTTGTGAGTGCCAAGAACAACACAGATAAACTATTCATTCTGTACTTTGGCTGTAAAAACTGAATTATGCGCTATTGTTTCTTGTATATGCATGATAAATCTCCATTACAAGTTGGATGCAGGGATGCATTACAATGAGATAAAAACGGTAAAATACAGGCACCTTACATTCAATCACAAGGTGGTAAAGAATCCTTGTGGTTTAAAAACACAGCCCGGCGATAGCAGGGTCAAAATTTAACTTATCTTCTCGGGACCAAATAAAACCACTGTTTTTCGTATCAATGTATTTGTCCGGAACGTCCTGCGTGACGCACAAGGCCTTTAGAAGGCTTTAGTTGCAGTTTCACAATATGGTTTCGACTTCAGCAAGTTTTACGACAATATTTCAGATCACAGTAGCTTTCTTGTGTATGTGTTTTATAGCGTATTATTCCAATATAGAATGTGTGTGACTACTTATTCTAATTATATAGTAATCACAAAGTAATGTGTCCTTATTTTCCTATTGTGTTACCAACAATATTAATCAATGAGTACAATAAGCCTGGAAAGTTTTCTTTTCCTGGCTGGAGATGTTTCTTCCAAAACTTGCTCTCAATGTCACGTTATCAAAAGCAATCTCCCAATTTTAAATATAACTAGACGACCCGTGACCCGTTGGGTCGTCATCACGATCGCCTTGTCTGTCTTTCGTGCCCATTTTGCTTCCTTCTCACCAGTTACTTATACTGATCTTTCTTCCATCTGTTCTTCTTTTTCTTTCCCGACTTGCTGTTCCC
>LQNS02278094.1:40476720-40487095 GCA_001587735.2 Parhyale hawaiensis | reverse complement strand
TAGGTATTTGTAGTTTAGTTTGGTGTGTAGGGAGTTATAGGTATCTACAACTGGTGTGGATTCCTCCCTGGTCTGGCTGTCCTGCACTGGGGGTGTCTGGGCCTAGGGAGATGCAGAGGTGAGTTTGCAGTGCCTTGTATACTTGAATGACCCGAGCAGCCTTTGCTCCCGTGTGTTTGTTGTGACCGGCTACCATATGGTGGCAAAACATGTATTAAGTAGAGCTACGCAGGTATATCGATTCAAAGATATGATGCTGCGGGTCTGCCCATGACCTGATGCACATCGCCCTGCTAATGGAATTGGAATTGGAGTCTCAAACGCATTTACTGACCGCGTCAGTAAACACGATGGTAGAGGGAATGCTTATATTATTGAGGAATGAATGTCCACGAAATTTTTCATGCAAGCTGTAATAGAAGAATCCAAGAACACCTCCCGTCCGGGGAGAACGATATGATCAATAAATGACTAAATGAATCAACTCGAGAGACATAATTTCAGTGTGGGCCTGACTGTGAAAACGGTGTTGTTATTGGCCCGATTTTTTCATGAAGGTAATATAAACGGAGAGTGTTAGCTACACTTTCTTACGACCATCAACATGCCTCACCTTCAGCAAGAATACAGAAATTTTTTTGATAGGATTGACTGGATACAAGGCGCTCCGTCATCGACAAATTATCGTGAGGAATTACTTTCAGAAGACATTTCAGAGGAGACCCTAGGTCACGATATCGATGGCATCCAAGATCTGATCTCACCCCGTGAGATTTCTTTGTATGGGGTTATGCTAAAAAATAAATTTTTGTCACTCGGCCTACTAGCCTAGCAGATCTGATGGAGAGAATTGAACAAGATTTTGAAGTTCTTAAAAATGACAGATCGATGGTTGGAAGTGCAATGAGAAAAATGTTGTCATAATTACACAAGTGATTGCTAGAAAATCAAAGTCAAGTGGAGTCATTTCAGTGCCTTTTCAATTAATAAATACTAATGGTTTTCTTTAGGAATTGTTTTTACTATAAATAATAATATCCAATCATATCAGAATTCTGTAATCAAATTTAAACTACTTTCTAACAAATGTTTTAGTGGGTTTTTCAGATTCAGGAGGAAGCCCATTTGCACTTCTTGGCGCATTGTTGTTTTCTGAATGCAAATATTTTTCAATAAAAAAAAATAGGAATGGTTACTTAGAAAACTAATTTCTTTATCCGATGAGACCAAGTATGTTAAAATCGGTTCATTAGTTTCCATTTTATTAGCATTTAAAAGTGAAGTAGACTTTTTTTATCACCCTTCACTACATTTGAATTTTTTTATCATATTTCTTATAGCAAAATGAATACCAGTAGCAGCGTACTGCAATAGATTGTTCTACCATAAGCATTAATAACAAGCTTACCAAAAATTAGCGGTAGCTCTAGGCCCGCTTATCCTGAAATTCGTAGCACTAGGGCGCTGCAATTTTAACGGTGGAGCACAAGCGTTAGCATCGCTAAAAGTTACCATGCTAGAGCTGTAAACTCTACAGCTTATTTATCATAGCCGCACAGATCAGCATACAAACTTCACCATTACTACAGTTGCTACAGCAACAACGTGGTGAAGTCGATTACTGTCTGGACTGATTCATCATTTACCACAGTGGAGCAAACGCAAAAGAACGTATTCTGCCTGATGAAAGCACGCAATTTTCGGTACACCAAATGTTATGCGGCTTTTCGTAGATCAGCCTTAACTAAATGTTAGTCCATTCACTAATTCGTGGTTCTCAAAAAGTAAGCTTTTTCCGCCCATGCGAAAGATCGTGAAGGAAGCCGCCGATGATGATTCACAGTAGGAGATATTTGACAAGACAGCTGCATGTTTAATGCAGGCAAGACACAATTGGATGGCCGCCTACGCCACAATCGATAGGAAATCGTCAGAGTTAGAGCAGCTCCCTCCATGTGAGCAAAGCGGTTAAGGTCTCCACTAACAAGCCAACATGTAGCTTACTTGTCAGGGAATAAGATGAACATCTGGTCTCACTGCCTAGGAATATTTCATCAACTGTATACAGGTGCAGTATTATCAGTCAGACAGCCTTTTAGTAAGAGGCGAATTACGCAAGGTGGGATCGGATATATAAGCAACTGCTTGCGAACTCCGAACTTTGTACACTGGTGACGCTGACTCGATGCAGATACTTTTAGCAAGTTACCGCCATGAAGGTTCGTACGGTAACGAACCGGCTGTTGAAAATTGCCATAGGCATTTTGTTTGTCGTACACTGCTTGTTCTCTACCTTAGAGATGCTCAAGAAAAGATATGGTAATAACTTTAGCATTGACCAAAGAGCTCCTGAAGTTCCTGCAATAACTGTCTGTCTGCCCGGAGCGTTTTCATCAAAAGGACTTGTTGACCTCGGGTTGAACATGAGCTGTGATCGGCAAGATGACTGCACGGACAATCTTTGGACTCTTCAAGGACTTGCCAACGTGGCGAAACGTAGCTTGTGGGACGTAGGATCTGTACCTCTGTCGTTTCTGGTTCCGAAAATTGTGATAGACGGCGTAGTATATAAAGGACAAGAGAATGAAAAGTTTTGGAAGAAGACGAACACCATATTTGGTCCCTGCTGGACGTTCAGCTACTCGGCTACTCAAGACTTCTTATGGCCGTCAGTCACATTGTACATAAAATCACAGAATCCGTGCTCCAGTAAATCCCATCCATCTCTCAATGAAACTGATGTTTACGCAAACTGTGAAGAACTGGAAAAGATCTGCAATACGTCGTGCAAAGAAGAAAAGGCAGCAGCTTCCAGGGTCACAATGAACTTACAACAAATGCCAATTATTTTGCACAGGCCTGGAGAGCGAGCTGGTATTGAAAACGCCCAAGACTTATTCTGGCTGTATGATGACGTCGTTTATCGCTGGAAAATTAACATACAAATTCGACAACAAAAATATTCTCTCCTTTCAAAGAACTGTGATGCAAACGTAATGAATGAAGAATGTGAGTTCAACTGCTTTGAGCAGCTCTTCGAATCTCTAGTACGTTGTACCATCATAGGAGATGATCTATCACATGCATGCTTGGGTGTGGAATGCAGCAGTTCCTATTATACTCTCTATAGACATCTCCGTCAAACGTATGAGTCTGATTCCATGAGAGAGTCGCTGCAAAGTTGTAAAGAGGCCTGTCCTAGCCGTTGCTCGGGAATTAAAAATACCTTCATTGTCACGCAACGGCAAGACACAAGAGTAAAGAACAAATTATTCCATGAGATTCAACTGTACTTCTTAGATCAGTTTGTGGAAAAAGTTACAGAGGATACGATTTTTGACCTCACTCAAATTTTTGGCAGCATTGGGGGCAGCCTCGGTTTGTGCTTTGGAACAGGCTTGTTTGGTATCCTACAAAAAGGTGGAAGTGTTACTAAAAAACTTCATAAGAAACACCCTCACTTTGGTCCACTGCTGTCGTATTCTAAGTATTTAATTTGCGCATATTGCCTTGCCGTCCATGGGCTCCTGACAATCTACAAGTATTTGCACTACCCAACTTCAACGACGGTCGGTTTTGCGGAAGTACGCGACAAAGAATACCCCAATGTGACAGCCTGCTATGCTTTAGCCTTGCAGCCTCAAGTCTTGGCTCAATATGGCGTCAACGCTTCCTTAATAGAAGAGAAGCTAATTCAACAGGATGTGTGTAACGCCGGAGTGTGTGATCTTGAGGAAACGCTGTCCATGGTATATGATGAACTCCCTGGCTTTTGGAACGGCAACACGTCAGTTGAAGTCCTCTGGAATGAAGCTGCATTCCGTCTAGACGAGATACTCAGTTGGTTTCATTTAGGGAATTTGCACAACATGAGCTACTGGAAGCCAATTACAACCACTCTGGGTCGGTGTTATGCATTTGATCACGATTTTAGGAACGGTCTCTTGAAGTTGGGCCGGTCACGTTCATCTGAGGACGCTTTCACCAACCTAACTGGTAATTTGGCTCTGAATGGACGATATTCCAGCAACAAATTTGTTTTCAGCCTGAATACCGGCTATTGGATTGATTCTGCCGCTCGTGTGCACGAGATTATCGGGCACGTGGCAGAAAAATACGTCATTAAGGGAACATTTGTCGATACAGAATCAACGCCAGCTAATCCTTGCCTTTCGGCACCTTACCGAAAAAAGAGTTGCGTAACGGACTGTATCCAAAAAAAGTCTATGGAAAAGAATCACTGTTCTTTACCGTATATTGCATCACATCTGCCGTTGTGCAATAATTCAGAACAGTACGAACAATCTTTGAAGTACATCATCCGAGGTATTCCGTCCTCAATCAAAGATGAAAGTTCCCTGGAACAATGCATGGCAGCGTGCCCCGATGAATGCTCTTCGGCATTATACAGCCAGCATTCTTCAGTGTGCCACATGAACCCCTGGGGTGGTCGCCATGATAAGCTGTTGCTGCAGTATTGTAGCTACTGCGATGTGCGAATTGAAGAACACCGATTGATAACGTACAGTAAATTGTTGTCCAACTTATGCGATTTACTGGGCCTCTACTTTGGTTGGAGCATTCTGAAGCTTCTTGTCGCTATGATATCGATATTCCTCCACATTAAATTCTTCAACCGTTTCGTGAAGCGTTATATGACGCGGATTAAAAGTGTATATCAATTCATTCAACGCTGCGTCTTTATGCTTTTCATAGTCTTCTCGCTTGAGCGGTTCTTTGCATACCTACGCAATCCCCAGTTGATCTCCACGTTTGAGGCCGTCGACAACACAGGAGCGGATATGCCCGCCATTTCCATCTGCCGCATCCCTCCCATGGACCCAGCCAAGCTCTTGAAGGCTGGACTTACACCCAACGTCGAAAAATATTGCCAACTTGACGTTAACGAATCTTCATATTCATGTGCTCCTTCAATGTATCAAGATTTAATCAATCAACTGCCTGGCCTTTGGCAACGCAGCTTAGATGAGATGTGGAATGAAACTGGCTTTGAGTTACACGATATGGTTGACTCCTACTCTTTCAACGGTTCCATGATTACTGTTGAGGAGGGCAAACAATACGACCACTGGAGTGTGAGCGTTACTCAACTGAATAAATGTCATACATTTAAAACTCCTGTAGATGTGTCGAGGCCAACTGTTCATATCAATCTGGTGAGTACCTCGTATGACCCGAATAGTTTACACGGGAGCGGCAATGAACCTCCTTCGGCAATCTCAGCGATGCAGTGGGCACAAGGAGAGATGTTCTACAGAGCCTACATCCATGCGCCAGAGGCAGATGTTCCGTTTATTACCGATAATCAAGAACTGTTTGTATATAATCATCGCTACAAATCAGTGACAACGGTAAAAATCTTGAAGCTATTGGACTTCAAACATGAAAATCTTCCACTGAGGCCTTGTGAGGAGGGCTCCTATCAACACGATTCGTGCGTCAACGCTTGTCTGCTCAGGGCTCTGGCAACTATTTACGGATGCCGGCTGCCGTTCATCCAACCAATGAACTTCAGTAGCGGCGATGAGATACCGTTGTGCGATCAAGCAGCTTATCAACGCTTTCCAAAATATGCAGACAACATGAAATACTCATTTCCTGACTACGACTACCATTTCACCAAATGTTCTGCTGACTGCCCGTTTCCCTGCGTCATCAAAGGTTATGAAGTCACATCAGACAAAGCTTCTGGCTTTCTTTTCGGAAATGCTCCAAGAACTTTGATGGGTGAGTAAAGTCTGCAACCATTTCTTTATAACTTAAGTTTCATCAAAAGGTAGTTTTATGCTCTGCACCAACATTCAAAGTGTCGGCAATGTTCCTTCTCGTATAGTTGCAAATTCAAATGTGATTACATAGAAGAGAAGCTTAGCGAAATGCTGGCTGCCAAGTCCGATTGCTGAGTGTCACTTGTAAATATTCGGATGTATCTTGAGATTTGAAGTGAAACTGAGCTCAGAGAGCTGACCGCTTCTCTGTTGTTAGGACCGACTCAGTAAAGCATCCGAAAGTAGTCGATTACGAACGCAGCGGAAAAGATTACGTGTGAATCTGCTTTCAGGGATGCTTTCTACTCGATGATCAGTAATGTCATTCTTTAAGCTAAGCGACCAATTTATGTTTAAATAAGACAACATACTATAGTATATACAACATGTAAAGTACGATATGTACCTGTACTCCCTTTATCTATATTTTCGCTGTATTGAAGGGTCGCAAGTCGTAATCAAAGAAACGGGAAGGTATTGTCGTCGGCCCTCAGAATACATAGGAAGATAAAAAATTTTGAGTTTGAATTCCCATCCAATGCTATAAAATCAGGGGAGGTTTTCGAAATTTTCAAACAGTGCCTGGCACCAAACCGCTATTTTGTTAATTAACGAAGTCAATTTTCGGTAAAATATAAGTTGTACATTACTATTTAGAGCCACGATGCCACTAAGGGCTTATTGACACGTCACTGATATCAACGCATTTCTTATATACTTGTCCGAACGTGTTACTTTGCCCTAGAAATAGCAGAGAAGTGCACTGTTTTCTGAGTTCCATTTTACTCTAAATTTGAAGCGACATCCGCATCCCGAAACCAGTGTAGTGATAACCTTTTCTAGTGTACAGAAAGTTATGCTGACAACGACTCTACAAAACAGTGTGACGTGTGAATGAGTGAACGCGTTGATCTAAATGACGTGTAAACTCGGCCTAACCAAAAGTGTCCCGGCACGACAATGTCGACCGAGTTACACTAAGAACACTATAGGCTTCACTTGTTCACAGCCTCAGACAGGATCGTTGGTTTAGCGCAGCAAAATGGATATGAAGGTGCTAGCAGTAGGTAACTCGATCATACCTGGTGCGGCTGAAAACTCTACTTTGCGGGTAAGGTTGAGTCTTAGGCCAATGATGATGAAGCCTGCAACTTGATTCAGACAGAAGACGCGAGCATTTGTATCCAAAATTCCGGACGAGCCAAGCCTAGTGGACTTAATTTATCTCGACTTTGTCTAGCCTATTATTGACATCTTCACCTCCGGCCGTCACTCTGGCTTCCGTTAACTACAAAAATCCAAAAGAAGTTGGCTTAGTATCATAAAGTAGCTTTCCGTTCATCTAGTGGATGGACAACGAGTACAATAGTACAATAGAACGTTCATTAATAGCGCATAAACTTATTTTCTAATTTCTTTAAAAAATGCATATTTTCAAGACAATTTTTGTTGCATGTCTCTAGCATTAACTTTACGTGAGAGATAAATGAAACCAGAACCAGTTATTCTGCAGCAGCTACTAGGTTGACCGTGCTGTTCTCTGTTTCTCTTAAACTAAGAAGCGTCAGTCTTCACACTGCTTTGCAAATAATGTTAACTATCAGTTACCGCTAAAGAATATAGTACTTTACTAGAGCACTCGGAGAGCGCATACCTCCGCCAAGCGAGTCAACGGTAGCAAAAAATTCAAATTGGCTCTGAAACCATAATTATCTTTGTATAAACTCCAAAATCTAATCATTGTGCCTTTTGATAGTAATAACATCTGGTGTAGTTTTCTTGAAGATTCGTTCATAACATTTTGAGTTATACTGCCAACAAACGTTATGAAAAACATGAGTCAAACATACAAACGAACAAACCGATCTGCACCAAAATTTAATCATTTATGTCTTTTAACATTACTGACAACCCCTATACATGTCATAAAGATCCATTCATTATTTTTTGAGTTATTGTGCTAACAAGCATAAAATTAAAAGCAGTGACGAACGAACGAACAAACGGATCATTACCAAAATTTGGCCATCTACTCGTTGTTATATACCTAACAACTCATGTTAATTTCATGTTCCCTAAGTTTGTGAGTTATGGCATTGAGAAAAAATGAGGCTGACAAACAAACAAACGGATGGACATATCTTCACCGAAAGTTAATCATCCGTTCCTCCTAACATACCTAATAATCCCTGAAAATTTCGTCTAAATCGGCTCATAACTTTTTGAGTTATCTTGGTGACAGACAAATAGACAGACAAACACGACGAAAACATAACCTCCTTGGCGGAGCTAATTATCCCTATCCTTAAAGGAGAGGTAAAAAATACCTCGGCGTTTGGTGGCGGATGAAAACTGTATATACTCATAGAACTGAAGTAGGAGGCATATGCGACGCCTTAAAACGTGCTTACAGTTTTGATACAATAGTGACTTTAAGTGTAAATTAACATATTTAATTTTAATTAGATTTTCAATCTAAAATACTTTTCACCTTCATGCAACCATCCGTTGTACATAGTTTTTCAGTTTCATGATTTTTTCAAAAATAATCAAACGACCTCTTCACGGGAGCCAGAACTATACAATCAGCCTGGAGTATTGTAGGAATGTTATACCAAAAATAACGTGAACGTGTAGAGATTACATCCGATACATCATGATTCAGTTAACTTATAAACGATTGTCCATAATAGTCAGTCGACACTTGCGAATGAACTGACAATTAAGTTAACTGTTTAGTGATCGGAACCAACGCTGATTTTCGGTATTGTAAAATTGTTACGTTTTCGATGCATTGCTGAAGATGGACCCATACTCATTGCAATGCAATTGTGAAGATCATGAAGCAACGCTGCCAAAGAACATTACTACTTCCTTCAGAACATCTAGCGCTGTTCTCTCACGCGATTATGATGTAAGAGTCACCCAGAGATTACTACGTCACGGATGACCATGAAACACACCAGTTTCTGAGGGGGCAACTCTCAGACGTCACCAATGGGAGGCTCAAAAACAACAACCATGATAAATAGATCGATAGATAAACCATATATTTTCTCATATGGATTCAGTGCCAAACATTAAATCAAGGGCGCACTACCCTGAGGTATTCATTCGTATAAAAATTTCATTCTTATAGCCAACACAATGGGACGAGCTTTAGCATTAGATTGTGGATTGACATTGCTAAAGCTTGTATACTGGCCGTTTTACACTTTCTTTCGCTAGTAATTCTTAAACAAATTGTCGGATCACTATGGTATTTCACCACAATACCATTTACACCCTTACCTAATTTATGGGCCACATGGCATATTGCTATATCTTTTTACAGAGGAGTTTACTCGTGTATATTAAGCCTATATTTAAACTAAGACAGGAAGTCGCTTCTATTCATTCGGACCATATGCGACCATTCCTGGGGCGTGTTGTAATCAGGTCTTCGGTGTCACCCATGCTACACTGGCCTCCAATGCGACTCAGGTTGGGTAACACCGGGTGACACCGACGACAACAATCCAAAAATGTATGGTTATGAGCTGGAGAACACTGCCTTTGTTTACAAACTTTGACTGTGATACTTGACAATTGGTATCAAAATGTCGACTGCCATATATTGCTTGAATTCATGCATTTGAAGCATTTTACGTATTTTTTCTACTTTTTATCCTAAAAGACGGTCATAATAAGACTCCACCCAAAATGTTTAGGCACAAGTAGTCTGCAGTTCCGCACACTTCTTGGGGCGCTGAGATCGCACGTTGCATTCACCGCTACACGTTGTTACACCGGGTAACACTATGAGTTTAACACCGGCGTCTGATTGCAACACCATAGTGATCCGACACTTCGTTCAACAATATATTAGCGAAGAACAGTGTAACACAGCCAGCGCAAACTTTGTTCGTGGGCAGTAAGTTTTAACCCGTAAGAAACTAAAGAAGTACAACAATTTTAGACAGATATTCTTCCATTGCATTTTTTATCTAATATATGATATAAATTGGAAATTAGGAAAAACGAAAATATATGCATAAAGTGGTAGCAATAATGATAGCGCAACTCAGAATTTTTCGATAACTTAAAAAATACTACGCCATATCATGTGAAATTTTCACATAAAAACCTTATTTCAACTAGTTACCTATTGCTTATCATAGTTTCCCTATAATCTATTTGATTAAACTTTTATAATGAAATGTATAAATTTGTGTTGGAATTTAGGTGGAAATAAAGATAGCATAACTTGAAAAAATTACATTTCCGCTTTACTACATCCAGATTAGAGATGAACAATATCAAAACAAACCGGCGTCGCCATATTGGACAGTTGCTCCCCACCTTGTAACCTCTATATTTGGAAATTAACCCATTTCTTAGCATGGGAAGACAGTGTGGGTTTTCTGAAAAGGAAAAGGGTCAAATAAGAGCATTAAATGAAGAAGGATACTCTATATCTGATATTTTTAGGAAGGTTAGCAGATCTAGAAAGGTGGTAACTAACTTTTTGAAGAACCCAGAAGAATACGGAAAAAAGAAGTCTCCTGGCCGCCCTTCAAAATTGAGCCCTACAGCCCGCCGCCGAC
>LQNS02278094.1:40447797-40464670 GCA_001587735.2 Parhyale hawaiensis | reverse complement strand
CACTGGGGCTGCTGGGAGAGATCGGAGGCCTGATGGGAGCTCTAGGCGGCCTGTCGCTGCTCTCCATCGCCATGTCCGTCACCGCAGCGCTCCGCAAGCTGGCCAAGCGCTTGCGGCCAGGGGGCGCAAGTCTACAGAAAGTCTACCCAAAACCTGAGCAAATTACGGTTCACGTTACTACTTTCGAGGAACATGCGCCCGGTGACGCTTCTACTTCTGGCTCAGACATCACTAGCAGCGAGTTGCTGTAGTGTAGAGGAGGCTCTTATTTCAGTGTCGATATCTTTGCTTACACCTGCAGAGCGAGCGTAAGAGATATTTCACTGAAATTTTTATCAGCCTATCGATGGTCTATGCAAGAGTGATAGTTGTGCTCCATGTTTTACCGAGAAGGTAAAAATAATAGCAGCATAAATACAAATGGAATGCCACTGAAATGGTACATGGCCCACTTACACCAATACCTGACAGTAACTAGAACGCTCTAAAAGTTCATGGCTACGCTAAGCAAGGCAATGTTAACGAAGAATTCAAATTTTCCCAGATTCGTTTCAGGATTTCTCTTTGCTATCGCCTGAACTTGGCCATTTGTGCCTCTTGGCAATAAAAATAGTTTGTGTAGGTATTTGAAGATCCGTGTGTTTCGACAAACACAAAGACAAACACATACTCAAACACACAAACGAACCACCTGATCATCACCAAAATTTGATCACTGTGTCTCTCAGCATTTCTAACAGTTCCTGCAAATGTCATAAAGATTCGTTGATCGCTAACTACTTGGGTATTGTTGCTGACAAACAGCAAAGCCAGCAGAGACAAACAAACGGACGAACTGATGATCACAAACATTTGGTCATTGGTTCCTAGTAATATTCCTAACAATTAGTGCAGATTTCATAAAAATCTGTCCTTAACTTTTTGAGTCATACTACCAATACAAAGAGGCAGACAAACAAACAGTTGAATTCCCCTATTATGCCTAATAATCCCTGTAAATTTTGTAAACGTTCTTCAACAATTTTTTTAGTTAGCTCGATGACAGACAGATAGAACAACAGAGCAACAGCGTAACAGACAAACGCCAACAAAAACATAACCTCTTTGGTGGAGGTAATTATATATAATTACCAGCGATTAGGTAACTAATGTTTGTAACAAATAAATACTTTCTCACAAGGCAATTCAGCTGTTGTTTGCACACGTGGTACCTCGGCACTTGTTGAGAAAGTTCCATACTCTCTGTGGGCTCTTGTGAAACTGCAGCAGCAGTTTCGTAAAGAGAGATATATACCTACTTCTGTTACGTAATCAAAGAAGAAGCCTTTACGTAGTAATCTAAATTACTTTTGCCTGATAATAACGCCGCCGTATGAATGGCGTTCGCTGTTCTTATTTGGGATTTGGATTTTTCATCTATCTTATGTGTACTTACTAAAAATTAGTACTAAAATTTAGGTTTTCGTACCCCTTCCATGCAGCGCAGTTGTTGAGGCCGTGCCGCATTGGAATTTTTCTACAGTAGATATTCGCGGTGTTGGCTAGTTCTTAGCACGTCACACAGAAAGGAAAAGCAGACAAAAATAACTTACTTATTATATTAAAAAACGCAGCATTACAGAAATTTCATGTTAAACGCTACTAGTTCATGTACACTACGGAAAGCGCTGAAATTGATTCGTAATCCAGCAGTACAAAATTAACGAAGGAACATAAATAATAACAAGTAAAACTTACGAAATATGAATACAACTTAAGCCAGAAATAAATAACAGAAACAAAAGGCACGCACAAAGTTTGAAGCAACTTAGTTTACTACGGTAGAGCATGAGTAATACTGCTTACACTGCACTTCTGTATTATGCGCACTGCGTAGCCTGCACGCGCTGCTCGCATATTCACATAATATACTTATATATATACTGTATTAGAGTGTTTCCAGGATCCATGTTCCTATAAGCTTGTAAGATTGATTTATTAAGTTCTAAGGTGTCGTTGATATGGCCGCCCTGAGTGTGCTAGTCTAAAGGGTTTAGCATTAACCTCGATCTTGACCGTTTGTGAGTTTACTCCTTTGGATCAGATTCCAAGAGTTAATCGTAAACCGATTACGTCCGAGAGAGCAGAAAATGCCATAACTACAGAGCATAATCAGTCAATCTGCCAACTGCAAATAACCCGTAGAACTTGATGCGAAGAAAAGAGTGGACCGAATGATCGACATTTAAGTTTGGAACAAATTAAAGCAAGTCGGATTAGAGTATCTTTACATCAAAATTGATGACTCTCACTCGGCCTAATTTTTAGTTCTGTACGACGAGTGTGAAATTTTAGCGTACGACAGCAGAGTCCACTGATGTGCCTATGAAGAACGAAGTAAATGTAATCTACCGGCAGGCCAGAGGGGGATTTATGGTTCTGATTTCTGGGGCAACCATAAATTTTGTTAGTATTGTAGAAGACTTAATGCGACACGTTCTTGAGTAATATCACCAGTGATCTGCACATAGTACCTCCACTAAGGACAAATAGTCATTCTATGGAATTACTTCGTGTACTAAATGTAAGTCGCACTATCTTAGGAACAAACGCTCGAGGCGAAGACGTCAGTTCACCTGTATTGAATATCCAGAGCTTCTAATGCTAACCTTCGTCGCATCAAAAATAAATGTCATCGCTTCAATATCTTTCCAAAGTTGATTACTGTACTCCTAGAAAATATAATGTTCCTATTAGTGACAGAAACGATAGCTTGTGTTTTAGAAAATTTGAAAAACCTACGATGTGCCTGTGTCCCCGCACTCGTCAGGTTACCATTAAGTACTCTAGCATTTCTGAAATGATACTAATTTATTGCTTTATAAACAAACGAGCAGGGCATGATTGATTGACTGATTAGTGTGACGATATTTCAACGCATTATGCTTGTGTTCCTATATATTATGCACTTTTAGTTTCAATTTAGTTTAGCGTCACGACAACATATTTAACTAAATGTGTAGTATTAAAAGTGCATAAGAAAGTGCAAGATGACCTAGCATACCGATGTTAAATGGTTGTTGGTCGAGTGTTGAAGAAAACCAGTTTGCTATGGAAATTTGAAACACTCGAAGATGTAATTTTTGATGCTAAGAATAAATCTACTGAACATAAGAACGTGCCAATGTTTTTTTTCTTTCTTCGAAAAGTAAACAAAAAGCGGCAACAACTTGACTGGCTGGTTGTTGAGAGTCATTAAATGATACTCTGTATCCAAGGACACCGGCAGCAGTAAATGATTCAGAATTTACAAGAACACAGTTCCCCAAGAAGTGAATATCAGCAATTGAGTTAATCCTACGAAAAGGTTAAGTCTTAACATGAAATACACTTAAAGACATTGAAAGACTTTTAGTTGGAATTAGCAAGCGTTAGGCCATCTTGATGTCTCATGACCTTTCTTGTCAATTTGTTTCATAATTGGTCATACCGGTACACGTTGTTAAGTGATCGTATGTTTCAAATTTAGTAGAGAACAAGTTGCATTTGCTTTCCTAATAAGCTGATACATAAGCAATACAATAACTATAACAATAAGCAATACACAATTTCAGTTTGAAACCTTCATCTATGGCTCTCTAAAGCCATTTCTGGACATACATACGTTCGCTTTTAGTAGTGGAGTATGTTGCTTCGATAAAAAGCTAAGGAAAAATTGAGTGGTAAATGCCAATTGTATTTGGCACTCCTGAAACTGGGTGATTACTGCTGCAGTGGTAGCTAACGGCAACTACTGTGTGGGTGCTGCACAGGTCCATGCCGGTGTATTTGTAACTCTCTCTCAAACTACAGACATAACTAACGTCATTAGCCATCATCTTGTCGTAGCCATCAGAAGCCATTCTCTCGCCTCAGTTAATGTCAGAAGCCATCGTCTAGTTTCTACCAATTCAGAAGCCATCGTCTAGTTTCTGCCACTGTCAGAAACCATCCTCTAGTTCAGGGAAGAATAACAAGTAGCCTGGCACGGAACTGAGCGGTATATACCCTCTTTTAGCAGTCACGAGCCGCCGGCCACAGCACATTACAGTACATACGTATAATACAAGTCTGGATTAGAACCTTGAACAAGCTGGCCGAGAGCAGAATAGAGTTATACTGTTTAATATATTGCACAAAGTAATACAAGTTTAGGTTTAAGCAGAGGGAAAATATGCAAAGATCCACAAAGAGCCATTCAGCCACAGAGACACAGCCATGTGTGGAGTGCTCCATTGTATGCCAAGTGGATCGCCCTGAAATCTTGGAATGGCAAGTGAATTAAGGACGCGTTCAATTGGGTAGTCAACGTCAATCTAAGTCAAGTTCACATGACGCAACTTGTCCAAAAATACAGACAGGAAGTTTAGCTTTTATACTCTGAATCGCGTTGTATGTGCTAGAAGCATCCCAATGAGTATGAGCAGAATGAAATTGGAATTTTATGGAGTAAAGCTAATAGTTCATATGGAAGTCTCACATTGAACTGCAAAACTAAGAGTCTACGACTGAAACTTGAAGCAACAAGTCGAAGTCAGGGCTCCTGTCTGAAGATTCAGACAAATCAAATCTCAAAGGCTCAATTTCGCTGCCCAATCGAACCCACCCGCTGTTTAGCCTTGCCCTAAGTTTACTACAGAATGAAGAGAACTTCCCTCAACAAACTTGTCAGTGCTATATTACGAACACTTACTGTTCCTGATTAAACTTGACATCTTCCAAACTTCTTTACGATAAGCTACCTAACTATGTATCACTACAGCAAAAGTAACGAACCAGTCGTTTTAGGAAAATTTTAATGCCACTGAACAACCACATGTAGAACAGAGATATATGTAAATAAGCATTGATTTGACATGAAACTTGGATATTTATGGTATTAAAATTACGAACAGCATTACGTCAGTGTGTGACAAAAAATTGTTCATACTTTTTTGTCGCTCTAATTGATATGGGTAATTAAATAATTTCACGTAGGCACATGCGTCGTAGCAATATGGCAATGTGTTTCAGAATATTATCACGCTCTTTTGGTATTTTTCAAACGGACATGCATTTTTAAGTTATTTTACAAACAAACCTGGCATTATATCACATGAGGAAAACACAGCGATCACTGTCTCTATATTCCTTTGTAAGTACATACGCGAGCGAAACCTACATATGCAGAGCTCAACTATTGTGGAAGAGCATGAATTTTTCTGTTCACTCTATAGGTCATGTACTGTTACTATAGGTCATGTACTGTTACTATAGGTCAGTTACTGGTTACTATAGGTTGCTATAAGTCAGTTACTGGTGCGATGGAAACGGACACCAAAACACTGCAACGCGCCAATTTACTGTTTGTTCTGCACTGACCTAGAAACATAAATAAATGGATGCACGACATAACAGTTATTACCTATGAGTATTGCTTTCTAACGATATATTTAAGTATTTTCAACATCAAAAGTAACAGCAAGCAAAGGAACGGCACCTTTTAAGCCTCAAAAACATTTGCATCAGATGCATTGATTGCGACAGGAATTTTACCAAACAGAGCAAACCCAACCGCATTTTATGCTTGGCACCGACAGTTAAAAAACACAACTATTGAATATTTGCCACTACAAATGCGATGGAAGCCAAAATATACTGAATATTAAGTGACAATGGACAACAATAGGAAGGGTAACTAATTCTTCCTAAGATATGCAACCACGAATGGAAGGCGATTGTTTATCTGAACATGTAGAGCTTAGGCTTAGGCTGGGGATTGCCACATTTGCCGTGGTAGATGCGGTTCACATAGGATCGGCCTAGGCTGCGAGCTCGGCAATTCTCCATCTTGAGGAAGCAATCGTTGCTGTAGGTCTTGCCGTCGGTGCCGCACACCGGCTCGAAGGTCTGGGGGCAGAAGCGCAGGCAGCTCAGGAAGTTGAAGCCTGCCAGACACTTCTTCAGGGGCACTTCGTACACGTGCGACCTAAAATGAAACAGCTCTTGTGAGGTGGAACACAAACACTTGGTACACAACAATTCATCGGTATGGTATGTAAAACAGTTGAAACCTTCGTAAATTAGTACTTAGCTATTCTAAGAGAGGAAAAGGAAGGGACATTATTTTGAGGCATGTTCGATCGGACTCCGAAATTAGGCCTTTAAGGGCTGATTTGCCTGAACCTGCAGACAGAAGCTTTGACCTTGGCACTTTGAATTGCATCCCAAGTGTAAGCAGCAATATATTTCCATTGAGCCGGCTGAGAACATTATTATACGGAGCAAGATTAAGGGAGGCAACACAGATCAGGGGCAATAGGTTTAGAGTCAAAGTCTGAAACTCAATTCAACCCGCCAAGGCCAGAGTACCTGTCTGAAGTTTCGGACAAGTCAAGGCTCAAAGGCTTAATTTTGGTACCCAATNGAAAACATTATTGTACGGAGCAAGATTAAGGGAGGCAACACAGATCAGGGGCAATAGGTTTAGAGTCAAAGTCTGAAACTCAATTCAACCCGCCAAGGCCAGAGTACCTGTCTGAAGTTTCGGACAAGTCAAGGCTCAAAGGCATAATTTTGGTACCCAATTGAACGGCCCATTGTATGCCAAGATAAACGTAGAACCCATGCACGAATGTGTTCCCACGCATGATCAACGCGCATGGGCACAGCAAGTCGGGGGAAAAAAAGAGGAAGAACAGAGGAAAGTGATAGAAGTCCCGAAGCCCTAGCTAATGACTAAAGTAACCTGTGCAGTTCCCCTGGTGTCGCTGCTGCCCATAACATAGGATGGACCAACGTAACTAACCTAACCATATGACATAACCCTATGGCCCATCCCATGCATCCTGAGGGGGGCAATTCATCCTTTACTGCTAGACATTATTCTTGTATATCCAATTTTGGTACGGTGCTCCAATTCAAACAGTGGCTTCATAGCGCGGGAATAGTGAGGGAAATGCCCACTACACAGTCGGTGGTTCACGATTTGATGAAGGGAGATTATCATCCATGTCAACACGAAAATAGACCATAAAACGTATGTGGCTCATGATGGCCCAAAATGATACAAAGAAACGAAGCACAACAACAGTCTGTGACAACAGTAAGATACACACGCGTGATGATATTGGCCGACAGAATATGAGAATCGAGTTGCTTTAGACAGCTTAGTTATTCCACTTGGCAATTAGGTCGTCGCCTGCTAATGATACACATTCAAGTAGGGAAGCCATTAGCATGAATTTGCTAATGCAGCATAACTTGTTTATAGAGTAGAACTGAAGGTCATCAAACCAAGCTCCATAGTGTACTGAAATCGTTTTTTTCGGAAGCTGGAGATACAATCGCACAGTTGCTATATATAGAGGATTGTAGAACGTAAAAAGATCAGAGTTGAAGACCACCGGTACAGAAATTTCGATTCTGAGTGTAAACTACAACCGACGTACGTCTGGACCTCCCAGCCCGCAACCCGCCTCAGTGGACCTTCTTGTCCACAACTCGCCTCAATGGACCTTCCTTCCCGCGACAAAATAATCTACCTATGAAACCATTTCATAGCCCTCGCTTGCTCTTCCAGCTTGTGCCAGGAGGGTAATTGCACCAGCAACGCTTCCACCTTCTCACTGAACAGCAGTCATTCCGCTAGAGAGCCACTTTTAATGCCACTGCCAGGGCTGCCAATGGGATTTTTGAGAAAATCCAAAATCTTGGTGAAACTCCAAGCTTTCGTAGCCCTTAATGCCCAGGGATAGATACACAGACACCCTGAGAACTCTATATCCCAGTGGATTCTCAGCGGGCAGTAACTAGGGAACACTCGCGCTATATAGCCTAATTGCTAACGAAATATAAAGTTTGTTCATACTTCATTTTTTTGGTGCTCTTCGTCGCAGCCTTACAACAAAGATAATGTTAGGTCGCCCCGACCGTATATCGCAACTATAGGAAACCTGCATACGCTGCTGTGTGCTGTAGATAAATCCCCTCTAGGGCGCAGAGGAGTGTGCTGTGGAGCTAGGGTTGTCGTAGAAAGAATTTACGGCCTTAATTAACAGCTGAGCTAATCCCCGACGTTTCCACTTCTGGATAGGTTACTGCTCCGCCTCCTTCTCTAAAGTGGGCTATGAACGGTAGAAAAGCTGACGCTGCAGTGCCAATTGCCGAGCAATAACATTCTCACTGGCTAAGAAATACAATATCCAACCTCGTGACAACGACCAAGCAGAACTCCCCTCCAATCGACCGCCGGAAGTATAAACTCGTATCTAGCGAATGCAATGCAACAAAGAATTGCCTGATACCACAGAATAAATGACGCAGCTCTGGCCTGAATTCACTCCATTTATCATATCAAGACGTAAAAGTAATTCTTCTTGCAAAGGTCACCGAAACCTAATTTTGTCGCTGAGGTATGCAGGCATTTACGACCTGAGCTTGCTGCCCACGCACTCACCCGCAGTTCTTCCTCTTCATCTCGCACTTATTGCGGTACATCTTGGAGTCGGAGCCGCACACCGCCACATTGTCGTTCCTGCACTCCATGACGCAGTGCTTCGTAGCCTCGCAGTGGTGCAAGGCTANCCTGAGCCTGCTTGCCCACGCACTCACCCGCAGTTCTTCCTCTTCATCTCGCACTTATTGCGGTACATCTTGGAGTCGGAGCCGCACACCGCCACATTGTCGTTCCTGCACTCCATGACGCAGTGCTTCGTAGCCTCGCAGTGGTGCAGGGCTACGGCCACAACCCTGCGCAAGATTTCACGCATTATTAAGCGAAATCAGCTCTCAAACTGCTATTACCATTTGAAAATAATCTGAATTACAGTCTTATTTGTTCCCAGAAAATTCTATAGTACGCTTTACATGTACCCGATAATGGTATATGAAACCCGAAATTTCATGTTGCATGAGCCTCGAATGTTCTCCTCTTCTTTTTCCAAATTGTTCCAAATTATGGCACATTAGCCCTGAAAATTCTGTCACATGACCGAAATTTTCTGAAAAATGTTGCACAGACTCTGAAATTTCGGTTTTATACTCATAACGCCACAAATTATCTCACAGAAGCCCTGAAGAATTGTCATATGCCCATGATTTCCCCAATTAGAATGCCATGCGTGTCATGGAAATTCTGTCGTGTCCCCAAAACTTTCCCCATGACAGTGTTATATGAGTGCTGAAAGTTTGTTTTATAATTATACCCAAAATATCGCGAGTTACCGCAGCACGTTACATCATCCCAGAACATTTCATTGCGCGCCCAAACTGTGGTAAATACTCGATTGCATCAGCCCTGGAAACTTGTAATTTGGTACAAAATATCCCCAATTACAGTCATGAAAAGCCCTGAACTAGAGAACACATTACTACGTTCCCAAAATCTCTCAAATAATGTAACTTGATTCCTAAAAATTATGTCCTGTGCCCAGTAAAGCCACCATTACTATCTACATTCCATGAACCTGGGAAACTCGGCCTAGGTCTTCTGGAGCAGGAATGTAGCCCACCCCTTATTACTTTTTTTTTCTATATACACTGCGACCCACAGTATTAGTCCAACAATATTTTTCTTTTTTCATTGAAAATCTTCTGTTTGACGAGAATTATGTTTTCATATTGCAACACTGTGTGCTTAGTTCATCTGGCAATATTTGTTTACATTCTGAAGAGGTTGGTTGCAGAACATTCCTTTGTTTAACAGATATACTGTGAGCCATGCCATTAGTCCATTTAAATAATATTCAAAATGGGACGTGCTAAGGATCTAACACACGAAGAGAAGCAAACCATTATTAAAGAAACGGCCATGAAGACCTCATGTGCGTCTATTGCCAGGATTTTAGGTCGCCATGTTAGAAAAATTCAACGTTTTTTGAGGGATCCTTCCAATTGGAAGACACGGTCTGATAAAGGTAAAATAAAAGCTGTCAACACGCGGGATATCAGAAAACTTAAACGTCAAGTCTTCAAAAAGCCAGGAAGCACAAGCAAAACAATTTTTGAAAGCTCTGGTCTGAATGAAATGCCAAAAACTACGAGAAACCGAATCTTGGGGGCTATTGCAAATGTGAAATCTCCCGAAAAAAAAAAACCTCCTTTGACACAGAGGCACATCCTTCTGAGAGTTGAGTTTGCAAGGTCTTATATGAAACAGGATATGAAGTGTTTTATTCACAGATAAGACCAGAGCGACTCTCGATGGCCCAGACGGATGGTCTAGAGGTGGTTCGGATTTGAGGGCAAGCTCCACCATCGTTTTTACCGCCATCAAGGCGGTGGTGGTATTATGTTGTGGGCTGGGATTACGAATGATAAACTTGTGGGTCCAGCAATGGTACGTGAACAAGTTAAAATCAATTCTGCTAATTGTTGCGCAATACTCGATGAATGTCTTGTTCCTTGGCTTGATGACCCGACTTTGCATCTTCGCAAAAAGCTAGTTTTCATGCAAAACAATGCACCCTCGCATTCAGCCAGAGCTACAAAAGAATACCTGGCTTCTTTGGGATTCAAAAACCAAAATTTGATGGTGTGGCCACCCTATTCTCCAGCTTTGAACCCAATTGAAAATTTGTGGTCTATCATCATGCGCACAATTTATGCAGAGGGTAAGTAGTTTTCCTCAAAAACAGAATTGTGGGAGGCCATACAAATTGCTGCAAGATCCATCGAAGGTACTATTATTACGAAATTGACTCACTCCATTGATGACCGCATTTTTGAGGTCATAAACCCTAATGGACGTTAAAGTAATAAATGAGTTTATTGTTTCTTATTTATTTTGCCTTGTTTGCTGTTGCAATATGTTCCAAGTATTTTTGGAGTATTGTTTAGTAATTAATAAATAAGCTGATGGTTAATTTGTGTTTTATTCATCATATTTAGCTAATTTTGATACCTGATACGAAGATCGTGGTTCAGGAAATAGAGGGTGGATTAGATAAAAGTAAGTTTCTAAATGGTATCAAGCAAACAGTTTCTCAAATAATAGGATTATGAACACTGTACATGATTACTCTGCGACATACAATAGAAATATCAAGCTATATTAACAGGAAATAATAGTTTTATTGAGAAATCAAATTGTACTTATACCGTGGGTGGCAGTGCAGTCTGGACCGTCGTTTAGATTAGAGACAGAACACCGGCTTCCAAGAACAGCTATGTCTACTTCCTCGGGTCGGCCAGTACTAGAATCACTAACTATTGTCGTTTTCACTGAAATACTGCTTTTTTCCCATACTGCTGATCTTCAGATATAATTTTACTGTTACCTCTGATCAACACATATGCGAGACCAATAGTTGCTCTGCACGTAACGCAAGGCATGGCAATTATAGCACAGGTCGATCGGATAGTCCCAGTCTAGTTATGAAATGACAAACACACAAGTATTTAACAGACCTCTGTCGCATCACATCCTTGCATTTCCCGTATTATTGAAATACAATTGCATAGATGCAAGTGCAACAAATGAAACTCACTCTTCAATTGCTTAAACTACAAGTGAATAAAATCTAATATTTATAAAAAATGTAATGAGAATGAGCACAGTAATTATCTGGAAACTTTGATAATTTCCTTCCTGGAATCCATGGCGCTCTTACTTTTGCCCGCAGGTCCTCCTGTGCATGTCGCAAGTGGATCTGTAGACGTTGCCATCAGAACCGCAGACTGGGTAGCTGTTCTCTTCGGTCTCATCACACTCACTGTCGCAGTTCTCCCGCGTGCTCATGTCGGAGCACTCGCCGTAGTGCGCCAGCTCTACACCCTTCCTGTGCTCGCACAAAACAAGTAGGGGTCAGTTGCGTGTATTGAATTCCTTAATTAATGAAGATATACATAGAAATAACAGGATCAAATAAGCCAAATGAGCTATTTCTTTGCCATAGCAACACGATACCCCAAAGCATAGACTGCTGTCATGCCAAGATATATACATATAATTAATTATAGAGCAAATCAAAGAAATTACACAAACAGCGACCTCCAGTGAGGCGATGAATTAGCGAGCACATTTCTTTCAACACGTGCGGCACACAAATTAGGAACAAAATGTAAGTTACCCCTTCTCTACAGTGTAACGACTTGGAGGACTGAATTTATTTATAGTTAATATTAACAGCATGCTGTACATGTCATGGAAGCGCATGATCTGAGCTTTAGACGTTGCACTATCTCTGAGTTTGCTGTTCCCTTCGGATCTGGAAAATGTGTCCGCCAGCCCTATACTCATAAGGCTTATCAGGCACAAGTGAATAACTTTACCACTTTCTAAGGCACGCAATTAAAATACAGGAAACTCCACTACCGCGGTATCAGCTTACAGAGGTAAACAAAATCACAGCATATTCCTAGACTAGCAAAATTGCACTTTTCGGTAGGAGATTTCACTATTTTACGTACATATTATGTTATTCAATTTCTTGCGAAATTTTTTCTTTGCATCATCCTTTAAAAGGTCGTACAGTACCAACAGGAAAGCCATTAATGGCCATAAGCCCACCAAGCACTAAATAAAGTGTCGTTGTATCCAGAGGAGATGTCCATTAATTAGGGTTGAAACAACAGTGAGTAAAGCAGCATCACCTTTCTTAGGTTCACAGTAGTGAGTAAATAGAAGTCTTTCTAATAGTTTTTTCCATGTAAGCTGTAACAGAATAATCCAATAACACCTCCCGCCCGTGATGAAGGATATGATAAATAAATAAATAGTAAGTTAAGTAAAGCGCACGTGCAGTATGAGGAGCTCACTTGCAAGTGGCCTTGTGCAGATGACAGTAGTTGACGTAGGTGGAGCTGTCGGTGCCGCAGACGGGGTCCAGAGTGAAGGGGCAGTGAATCCTGTCGCAGCTCTCCATCTTCTTGCGGCACTTCTCCAAACCCACAGGGAACACGCGGCCAGCTCCACCAAGTCTGAAAAAATATAAACAAATGAAAAACAAAGCCATAGTTTATGCCATATTTTACTGTAAAATAGTTATTTAAGAAAAAACTGTCAGCTCTAGATAAGAGCTGTTTGTGTTTTTTCTTCTTCTTCTTCTTCTTATTCGCACCCTCTGATGTGCGTAATTGTGCTGTATTTATAGCCCGCGAACGAAGAGAGAGGTGATATTGTTTCGTTGAAGACTTAAGTATACATGTATATTCGTCTGTCCCCCAAAAAGTGGTAGGAGTTGAGCAATGATCATAATTTTTGGCAGAGTCTGCTAGGTTCAACTAGATGTAACCCATGCCAAAAAAATAGAATTAGCTGGCCGTCAAAAATGATGGCGATGAATTTCGTTTTCTGTCCACCCAAAATGAGGCAGGAGTTGAGTCGTAATAACTTTTTAGGCAGTTAGGTGGGTTTTCTGAGATGTAAAAAACGGCAAAAAATTTGAGTAAGCTGGCCATAAGAAATGACGGCGTTGAATTTGTAACTCCACGCATAAAGAGGCAGAAGTCGAGCAATGTTCATAATTTTTTGTTGGGTGTCAGGTGCGTTGATTTAGATATAAACAATGCCATAAAGCTAGAATTAGCTGGCCATCAAAAATGACGGCGATGTATTTTCTTGTCTGTCGACCCAAAAACAGGCAGAAGGAGTTGACTCATAATATATAGATATTTTCTAGGCAGTCAGATAGGTTGACTGAGATACGAAAAATACCAAAACTCTAGAGTATGTTGGCCATAAAAAAATGACAACGTAGAATATATCCCCTACCGCGTGTGATGGTCTTACACCACGAGGCGTTCTAGTTGGCATTGCAGTCGTTCTCCGCAGTACTGTGTGCATTCCAATTACTGTGCTTTTTGACCCCGATACTCAGAGCGTCCGATTACGATGATATAAATACTATGCTATTCACACGATTTGAAACAGCAGTAATGTATTCAAGGAGTTGATAAGAACAAAACCTGGCTGACTGGCAGCTACACAAGCTAGCTGCTATTAGATATAATATATATTGAACGGTGGTCGATTCCCAAGTTGGTATATGCGGAGTAAAAACCGTGAGCTCAGTCTGTTGTCCTATCTATAGCTGTTCTTAAATGATCTGTTTACCAGAAGTCTTAAGAATGTAGATATAGAAACCTCGTGACAGCCCTTGTATTGACAGCTAAGTAATTTTAGCTCGTGCATAAACGAATATGAGATCGTGAATACTTGACCTCTTTACCTTAACATTCTAGCTACGACTACATTTATCAAACGGTCTCAAATTCACATTAAGAAAATTAGATCGACTTACTAAGTTGCAGCTCTTTGTGAGCTAGCATTATAATATTCCTCTATTGTTCTAAAAAGCAGAGATCGTTAACTAATTTTACAGTTTTCTGAATACATACACTTCGGAAACATGATTCATTAAGCCTGCGAAAGCTTTTGCATTTCCTATGACGATATATTGTAGTATTGGTAATAAAAGATTCATTATAATATTTACCCCTGTGAGCAAACCAAATTAAAAAATTAAACACTCGAAGCTCTAGCACTAGACAGCTAGAGAAACCGAGACTACACATTTCAGCAGTCAGATGAAAGCGTAACTGACTGTAACTAGTGAAAAGCACACAGAGGTATCACATTAATCAAAACTTAGCTCCACTAATAAAAAGTACAAACCTCAATGTTAATAAAGTGTTTGGGAAGCTGCGTCACTGGACAATGACCTAGGAAACAAGTAGCAGCGGTACAACTCGGGCATGCCAGGTACGAAACTAGAGGTAATCCAAAGTACGTACTTTGGATTACTTGGTTCGAGTAATGATTTGTGTGAGAGAATGGGTCGATCGCATGACATCGACACTTTGTACTACACTGCAATAATACTCTTCTTTATCAGTTAGCCCGGGGCCCCATCGAACCAACAAACAAGCGACGGGCGACGCAACAAATTTGTTGCATGAAAACGCTTCATCGGGTGCAGAAATCTACTGTCCCCACCAACGCAACCCAGATCGCGCGACACACTATAGCTCACAGGCTCCGTGCATGTCTCCCGCAAAAATTACATTGCAGCGATTGTTGTGTCAGGAGGCCTTAGTCGTTACTCGCTCTTTCTGATGAGCTTGTGCAACACCAACACTTACATGTAACACTACCACGATAATCGAAATAGTTGAACTTGACCGGAACTTCATTCCTCACCGTTTTATTCATCACTCTGAATCAAGTTTCAGATGTTAACTGTCAACCGATTAGACTTAAGAAACTTGAGATTTCACTTGTCTCAAGAGTAATCGGTAAGCGATTAAAAACCTACAGTTCCCCCGAGATTCGCTATCAAAGGTCCTCGGTTGAAGCTCTGGATAGTTTACAATCGTTTTAGATCATCTAGATCGATTTAGGTGAAATGAAGAAGCACGAACCCGCAGTTGAGCCTCTCCATGTCACACTCGCTGTCGTAGAGGCGGCCGTTGGAGCCGCACACGGGGTCATAGGGCACACCCTCACAGGTGATGGGGCACCCGCCCGCCGTGCGCTCCTGAGGGCGGCAGTGGACCATCGGCGTCTCGAAGATGTGGCGGCTGAAAGTAGGCATCATTAGACATCGTACGGCTGCATCCTTCATAGCTGCGGTTAAATTGTAACAATCACTGCTGCATTTTTTACAGCAGTAATTATCATGGTTACCTTTTTTTCTACAGCTGTGATTATGTTATGACTATCACGATGTCTAGGGAGGTTCCAACTCAGGAATAACTTATCAAAGATCTGGCTTTCAAAATGCTAACAGTGATATGGTATTAGAAATATGTTGTTTGCAGCATAAAAGCCAGAGAAATAGTCTTCCCCGCTCTGTCTATTTACACGTCGCTTCTTTCAGTATGCTTGAAGCAAACGCATACAGAAAAATAATAGACTAGTTGTGCAGCAAGTATAATAGGATTACCAACTTCAGTAGCAATTTCAGAAGCAAGTAAATGAGCTCTTGTCGTCAGTTTTGCAGAAGTTGTCAAGCTTTGTGAGTAAATTATGAGAAATGCGAAGAGATTCTGAACTTTTATCGTACGTAACATACCATATATGCATTCTGCTGTCTGCGGAAGACTGCTCAAAATTATCAAAGAAAAACGTAGGAACTATGTTGAGCTGCTCAACATAATAAGTATTCCAATTTTATGCCTTTTGAGCACTATGTTATGATAGGTATGATTATTGTCCTATAAAACTTTCGTAATGATTACACCACTGGGAGGACTATATGCATGTTCCGTGAAAATCCAGTGCTTGACGGACAGCCAATTTAATATGTAACTAGAGCACTCTGAGAGCGCATACCTCCACCAAGTGAGGCAACGGTAGCAAAATTCAAATTGGCTCTGAAACCATAATTTTCTTTGTATTTACTCCAAAATCTAATCATTTGTGCTTTTTTATATTAATAATAGCTTGTTCAATTTTTTTGAAGATCCGTTCATAACTTTTCGAGTTATACTGTTAACAAACGTTATGACAAATATGAGTCAAACATACAAACGAACCAACCGATCTGCACCAAATTTTGATCATTTATGTCTTTTACTATTTTTTTTTAAACTCCATAGAAATTTATTTGTCACAAATAGGTAAAATTCAGGTATGGTCAGATCAAAACTAGACAAAAGGGTGACAACAGGTCGCTATAAGCCTTGCCGCTTCTTCCACCTAAAAAAAAACTCTACAAAAAATAGTAAGAAAGAAATCATTTAACATAAAACACATTAGAGGTGTTATAGTCTTGCAAGTAATTACAAAAAAATGACCAAAGGGTGCACTAAACAATGAGAAGCAAAGATATTCAAAACACGGTTCATAACAATAAAGTAGCAACTTTGAGGTTTCAGCTGCCCACCCTTTGAGATGACCGAGCACCAAACCCGCGCTGAAACCTCAGATAGG
>LQNS02278094.1:40414177-40446941 GCA_001587735.2 Parhyale hawaiensis | reverse complement strand
CATCAGTTACATAAAACACAGCATCGTCCGCAAATAAGACGCAACTAGCACCGGGTATTAAAACAATATCATTGATAAAAAAAATTAAAGAGAAAGGGGCCTAGTGTCGATCCTTGGGAACTCCTAGAAACACTGGCACAACTCCTATAAATTTCATAAAGATCCATTCATTATTTTTTGAGTTATTGTGCTAACAAGCATAAAATTAAAAACAGTCACAAACGAACGAACGAACAAACGGACCATTACCAAAGTTTGGTTATTTACTCTTTGTTATATACCTAACAACTCATGTTAATTTCATCAAAATCTATCCATAACTTTTTGAGTTATGGCATCGAGAAAAATGACGCAGACAAACAAACAAACGAACGGATGGACAAATCTTCACTAAAAGTTAATCATCTGTTTCTCCTAACATACCTAACAATCCCTGTAAATTTCATCCAAATCGGTTCATAACTTTTTGAGTTATCTTGGTGACAGACAGACAGACACAAACACGACGAAAACATAACCTCCTTGGCGGAGGTAATTATGTAGAATGAAATCAATATCATAGCTTATGGCTCATTGCAATAAATAGCAATTATATGCAGAATATGCTATAGCACGTAGGTACTAGCCGATGAAATACGTTAGATCAAGAGCGGTACAAAGCGACTCGTGAGCACTCACCCGCAGTTTTTAACTTTCATCTGGCATTTGCTGTTGTAAATCCTGCTGTCGGACCCGCACACTGGCTTGTATGAGAAGGGGCACACGTCATTGCAGCGTTTGGTGGTTTGGCAGTGAGCGTGCGATGTTGGTACCACATTTTGCCTGTGTACAAACGTAAATAATCAAAATTAGAAAATAGGAAATATTAACGTGATTTTCGCATGGCATTAGCATCGTACTAAATAAACTAAAAATGTAGCTATTCTGCCGCAATACCTTCGTAAATGCAATCTTTGATTTGCGGGTGGTTTAAGTCCAGACATATCAGTCGTACGGGGAAGAACCTCTTCTTCTATCTTTCAAACTTCTTTTAGTTTAAGTTTCAACGGACTTTAGGCTTCTGTCAGAGTTCTCTGAAAGCTGACGGTCCCGTACAGCTCCCGCGGGCCGACTGGTTTACTTGAATCGGCCTCCGCTGACGGGCCGGGACAATATGAGGCCTCTGCGGACGGTCCGGGATTCACGCGCGGGCCGTCCAACTTCTATTAATTTGCCGGTAGCGGCTAGCTGCTTTGGCTAGTATGAGGATCCCTCCTTACGCGCCAGACTATGGCAGACCCTGGAAAGACTGAGGGTGCAGCCGTCGCCGTGTAGTTCCGCCAAGGCTTTAGCGGAGGAATCCTAGGAAGACATGGGAGTGCTGTCTACGCTGTGTCAGTCCGTTAAGGCTAACCATTTCGCGTTTCTGGTGGTGTGCCAAACTGCGAGAGCGGTTTTCTTGATAGGCTACCCACTCAGGTGTAACCTGCCTTCGAGAAAAACGTGGCAAGAGAGATTTGAGCAAAAACAAAGTTATTCGCCAGTTTTATTTCGGCAGCTCGGCCTATTTTGCAAAAGCTGGATGCTATACCAGCTCAAACATTAAAACACAAATAATCAAATTCTAACATAATTACTTAATTCTGTACACTGCAGGTTTGCACATATACAGGCATAAATTCCATATAATCGTAGTTGAAATTACACATACAAGTGTTTGTCTCCATCGTATACAGTGGACAACGCTGGAGAACAAACACGAGCGTGAAATATGAATTCAAGCGGTAACTCAACCAAGTTAAAAGTGCCCGCGCGCCACTAGACGTAGTACGAAAGGCAGGTGGTAGGCCTACTGGACGCTGGAGAAAAGACTCTGAGCGGTCGCCGGCCGGTACCATAAGCGACTATGCTATTTTCAGTGAGTGGAGCCCATGTGTGTCCTGACAGCTTCTCTAGATGATTCGGCTGTCAAACTGTCCTAAGTCATTGGCAAATCAATTATATGTACTCCAAGATATAGTCATGGTTTTGGTGTTGACCGTGATAGTAAAAGCAGCCAATGGCAAATGGAAAACGAATTGTACTTATACTTTTGTGTAATAATCACGTGCCGGCAATAACTCGCTTAGAACACACTTAAGAGCGTCTATGAATTTGAAACGTACACAACAGGACGCCAAGAGACGAGTAGTGCACGTCTGCGTTTCTCACCCGAGCTCTCTGCATCTACACATTCATTACTTTGGCTCCTCATACAGAAGCGTAACAGCCACATGGATATATTAGAAACAGTAAAGTTATTTCAGCTTCCAGAGGTTTTGCAGCACAAAAAGCCGATGTTTGCCAAACAAAGGCGAGCTGATGTGAGCAAAAACAACGGTAGCTGACGAGCGCGGCAGCAGACCTGCAGATTGGGGCCGCTAGCTGCAGAGCCGCCTGGAGCGGCGAGCGTGAGGCGCTCCAGAGATGGTCGCCGCAAGCCATACAGAGAAGAAGCTGTGCCAACTATCCTGAGTCGAGCGTTGTACCAGGACCAATGAGTAACACAAAAAAGTACCAGTGAGTTCCAACAATAGTAAGTACCACCAGTAGTGAGTGCCAGCACTATTGAGTACAAGGGCAAGTGTGTACCTATACAAACAGCAGCGAGTTCCAGCGCTTCTGAGCAGCAGCATCAATTCTCGGGGCCCCAGACTCTCTCAGTAAAGCAAGTTATAATAGCAATAATAATACACCCATTACAATATTAAACTGTTACTTGGTATGCAAGCGAATGCATCTTATTTCTAGGTTACAAACGAAGGACCTGTCGCAGTGATCTTACATTCTAGACTTCATTATGAACTTTTCGACCGTAGTGGCGCACTGACGTCATCATAACGGCCAGTGACGCAAGTGCGATGTGTTTGCGTACACACTCAGGAAGCTCTGCTTTCGGCAAAGTTTACAAAGCAATTTCCCGTCACTCGGACATCTCTATTCCTAAGAGAGCTCTGCTTTAGACTTTGTATACCTTCAGTGTACTTTGGGATAGGCAAGTGGTGGTTACAGTCAGGCGGACGAGTTCATGTCGTACTCCATTACTGTACACTATCCTGAGACAATGTTTTCCACTCAAAATTTCTTTCACGAACGCGTGTGACATAGCAAGCAAAGAAGCGCAAAATGTCGATAACATCGGTTGATGTGTACGATTAAACTCTTCAACGATTAACGGCACAACCTATAATTGCACACTGCGTATCTACGCTGAATTTCGAGAAAAAAATCAGCGCATAGAAGTCAAACATTTGCAATATATGAAGCGTTTATGAGACATATAACTGCAAAATTAGGAATATGAAATAATGTGTGTATACCCAAACAAAATTAATGCGAAAACATCGCTGCATATCTTAAGACAAGGATGAGTGAAAAAATCTAGCTGCTGAGAA
Organism: Parhyale hawaiensis; assembly: GCA_001587735.2. NCBI lineage: Eukaryota > Metazoa > Arthropoda > Malacostraca > Amphipoda > Hyalidae > Parhyale > Parhyale hawaiensis. The sequence goes on along the minus strand of LQNS02278094.1, from coordinate 40,443,528 downwards.
ATATGCAAATAGCAGAGTACGAAAAATTATGCAGTTGGCAATCATCTCGCAGGTCACGACGCAAACCACGAACATCCTGCACCTTGAGTAACAAGTACAGGACGAAGGGAAATTAAGTCTCACCCTAGCCGTATTTAAAAGTCTGTAGTAGGTACTTTAGATTTTGAGATTCCTATGTGTTGAACTTAAACTCATGCTGCTGCTGGTCGTATTGTTTCTTCAAGAAGTGGAAACGAAATTCTGAATACGAAAATCGAGCCACGCAGAATGTAAAGAAACTTGGTAACCCCCGTAGACGTATAGAGAAAACGCACAGAGAAATAGGAAGTCCTAACAGAAAAGGAAGAACAAACGAAAACATGTTTTAGTAAGTAGGCTGTAGAGCTTGTAAGATATCGGGGCAGAGAGAAACCTGAGATATTGCCCAGCGTATTTATGCCTATTGACGAGCACGCGATGCCTGCGGATTGGAAGAACTTCTCCACCATACTCCTGCAACGTAGGTTCTGCTCAGCCCCTAACTGTTTCCCGCCACATCGCACCGCCTCCAGTTTCTAGTAAACATAAAAGCCAGAGCAGGCAGTTTGTTGAACTCGAGATAAAATTCACCAGAATATTTTACAGGGCTTCATTAACGCACCTCTGCCCCAAGCTGGACTGCAGTGGCTGCAGCATGGCATGAGATGATCCAATAACTCCTCTTCAACCGACCTTTGCTTACTATTATGTCTAAATAAGAGTACAGCCGCATGCCAGCGACTGGCCTTTTGCATTCAAAAATGAGTAAGCGCATTTTTTCTATATGATAAAATCTGTCAGGAGTAAATCGGTCGCGATGCTCCCCGATGCAACACATCGAGTACCCGTGCATTCCGTACATGCATATAGCATGTTTACCTGGCCTTATGAGTACACTATTGCAGATTCAATAACAACTGAGAAATTCGTATAGAAATAAAAGTTTTACATCGACTGCTATGATTGATTAAAGGAACCTTGCAATTCACAGCTTCAGGTTGTTTCGTTCATAACGTTATTTATTCATTAAAATCTCTAATCTGTTATGCCAGTAGTACTGGTCGAAGACAATCCATTCCAAGCCTGAACATTAGGCACTGTATATAACCACAGAAATAAAGGCGACATTGCTTGGACCCACCAAAAAGGTAATCAGAAACCATTTTCAGCTTGAAATTTGAGTAGTTGAGCATTTACCAAGACTCAAGTCGATCACAAACAAACTAAACAAACTAGAACCACAATGCATAGAGGGGCGGCGCCAGCAAAAGTTTTTATATCAACATTTATCGCCCTTGTTAATCTACGAAGTAGAGTCAAATATAAAAGCAATAGAATAATTTACTTTGCGTATGCAAGTCAATTATTTTTTTAGTATGGATACTTCAGGATGCTGCGCTCTAAGTATGTATGTTGGGCCCAGCATCCATATGAAAAATATATGAGATTATTATTATGCCAAGAATCACATGAGGAAAGCTCACTGCCATTCCAGAAATATATAAGGAATTTCTCCCGCCCCACCAGTCTTTCCATTACAATACTACCCCGCAATTATTATCAAATTCATAAATAAACATTTCACGGCAGCGATTTTTGTATAATGATGAGCCTCAAAGCGCTCGTTTGTTTCAATTTAACGATATTAATCTGCTCTCCGAGCAGATTAAAATTTCCGCCAAACTTTCGTGATCGGAAACTAGTTTTCACATAAAAAGTGCTGGTATCTGGTGGAACGAATACACTTTAAAATACTTAAACTAAAACCAGTTTTTGAATACCATCTGGTTTTGGTCACAATCTTTTACAATCTCGGCTTGGTCTAACGATGATACCTTAATGTTAGCAAAAAGCAGTCGTTACCGTCCGACTAAACGTATGTCCAACTCTAAAACAGTAACTATGAATGAAAACCGCACTGATGCTAGAGGATTTACGTAACTTACACAAACCTGAACGCCGCAACCTCGTAATTGCTTTTTTTTCTGAAACCACTGCAGTTCTATGCATTCGGTTAATATCCCCCTTCATGAAGAAACTCTCTGCATGTTCTGCTTCGCTTCTAGCAACGAAAACCAACACGAGCGCTCGTTCCAGCGCCTCATGCGATTCCATTGCAGCATTTCGGAGACACTGGCGATCGCCGAGTCCAGAAGTCGGGCAACGTCTCTGTGATGTGCAGCAGAGCGTGCGCTGCAGCCATCACACCTGACAAATTAAGTCTAATTTGCACTGGCCAGCTTCAGTGCGGGAGACCTCGTTCATTTGCTGCTTTTGTATCCATGAGGTAATTTTGTTCGTTCAATCTTAGGGCCTTAATTCATTACAAATATGTTCCTAGCATCACTACTGACTTTGTAAGTCATAAATTAGAATATAAATTTTCTAGCTTTACAGAACATGCATTCAGGAGCCAGTTTACTCATCACTAAGGGCAAACCACTGCCGAGTTATTTTATTAAAGCTGCTAATAATTATTTGTAACTAGGTATGCAGCACGTCATAAAATAAAATTCTACCGTAGTTACAATTTTGGCTGGGATGAGTCTCCATTGAGTTTGAGGTCACCTCCCTTAGCTTGTCCAACACGACTTAAACTCAACTGCAGGGTCACACGACAGTATTTTGGTCTCTATACGCTCTACTCCGCGTCCGAGAGTTTTGTTGAGCCCTTGTAAGCAGAACTTTCTCACTACCGAAAGATGTACTTCCGTAGTAGCCATGCCAGCAGCTCGCTTGGTAAATGTAGCTAATAAAGTGTTAGGCATCTCTTTTGCAAGCTCTTGCAGGTACGGCAATAGCGCATAGAGGGAAGGAGCATGAGACCCGGCTGCCCTCTGGCAATAGGCCTGTTGGTCCGTCTATGTATACTACCAGATATCTAACATTATCTGAAGTGAATCAAAACTAAAAGAGTTGTCCATTTCGGATTTTGAATGTGGTGTGTACTATTGTGTGAGAACCAAGGACTGTGGTGTGAAGCCTCATCCTATGAAAATCAGCAAACGTCATAATAAAGTTTCTAGCAATGTTGTTTTTGACCCGTTGACCGCGATGTGCACCACATATGGTACGTACACTGCGACATATAAAAACTGTCACCTATTTCTTGCAAGGCAGTCAACGCGTCAATAGAAACCATCAGTTTTTGCAGTCGCAGATACTGTTGCACCAGAGCACAGCAATTCTTCAGAGCAACAAAAGAGACTGCGTCTCAAGTGACACTCCTTACGGTACTCGAGCATCGTATCAGAGGCCTGCTGCTGCAGGGAGTCACGCTTGCGTTCGTCCCAAGAAGTGAGGAGAGTTAGGCTGGTAGGTTCAATAATTGCGGAGGTTCGAGAAGGAGAGTGAGATGGCCTGCAACAGAGCGTGACCGCTCCTAACTGAACTCCCTCCGCGTCGCGGCCCAAGTCAAACCTCGCACTCCTTTTTGGTTCGCTTGTTTCTCAGGTGCAGAAAAACGCGGCCGAAAGCCAATGGAGATTTTTTTATTGGGATTGTTAGTTTGCACAACCATTGGTATGCGGTTCATTAACAATTTCGTGTTGGAAATTGTGAAAGCTCTGCATCCCCTAAGTCTCCTGCATACGGTGTTTAACGAAGAAGTTGGGGGGAGCAGTTACGCTGTAGGTACAAACCAGAAAAAAAAACGAAATCCAAGTCTGGCATGTTCAATTCATCCACTTCAAATTAGATACTCTAATCCGATGAGCTTCAACTTGTCTAGAAGTATGAGATTTCAACCATCTCAAGTGCGACAAATAGCGATAAACGCTAAAGCTAAGAGGAATAGATTACCTATAGAACAGTACACACTGATGTCAGAAGTTGGTCGGTTTATACGATGCATTAGGAGCAGGGGAGGGCTCTAGCTGAAAGAAAACCTCAAGTGATGAATGAACTACAGCTTTATTCAATTTAGTCTCTAGAAAAATTTTATAATTATTGTCACGTTTCTCCATTTTCCCCGAGAAAAGATAACAGTTTGAGCAAATTCTCTAGGCTACCTGTAATATTAGGAGCGTCTGCGTTCCTGCTCGTTAGTTACGGATAGAAAGCCTGCGGCAACTAATGCGTTAGGCGTTTTTGCAGATGCCGCGAAGAGCCCCTTGCAGCTACGATGTGAAGAGAAGGAGCGAAGTCAATAATAATTACTCAAGCCAATAACCACATCGTTAGAGGTTAACCGTCTGTCTTCATATGACCACTAAACGTATCTGGCATTCGATCCGAATTGGCGACTTTTTAAGCAGGAAAATCGAGTACGTCCAATTACTATATATTACTGCTTCCTCTTGGCCGACCGTTTCGCCCTTTATCATATTGCAGACCAACTGGGGTGGAAAGAGCCACGTTAAGTGCTGGCAATTAGCTTTAATTGAATAATTAGCGCTGGGTTGAGAGGAGCGCAGAGACTCGTGAGCGCAGCCGATTGTGACGGCTAAGGTTGCCGGGCTTACCTCCAGGGTTATCATTAAGACAACTGTTAAGTTTATACGCTAAGGTACTCTTTGTAAGACTTGACTCTCTCTTGTCTGTGTATAGAGGATTATGCTCTAGAATTACCATGCTAGTAGATGTGATACCGCGATAATATCTATGCGTTGTAATGTGGATGTCATGAGCAGAATTCATGCGTTGGTCAACAGATCTCGTATGTAGCACAACTGCGCTGTACGGTGGATATCATAAGCAGAATTCATGCGCTGCACATCGGGTATGATGGGTAGCCCTTACGCTGCCCACAGCTAGTGGATCACAAAGACCAGCTTCATGCAATGCATAGTGGATTTCATATGGCAGGTCACTTACATGCAATATATAGCGAATATCACAGATAAGGTAGTATTTACCTTCTTTGCAGTGACAATTACCGGTATCATTCACGTATTACACTGTAGCATTTACCAGAAGTACTCTCCACCCCCCCCACCCAATTCAAGAATTCAAGAGACACTACCGGTAATCATTCCGCACAGTCCCCTTTAAATTCTAACCGTAGGCTTCTCAGATACATCACTTAATAATTTTACTCATTCTTCACTGTAAAACTTAATCTTGCTTTTCTTATAGCAATACTACTCTGACTCACGTATCGTGTATAATATACCATGCAGAGAAGTATTAACTTGCGTGGCTGCTTCACACTCACCCGCACGTGCGCAACCGCAAGTCGCACAGAGACGTGTAGACGTTGCCATCGGAGGCACACACGGGACCGTCAGACTTCTCGTACTTGCAGTTGTTGGGACACTCGGTGCTGAAGTTTGCGGACCCAATGCACGGGCCGAAGTGAGCGAAGGTTGTGCCCGATCTGCAGGGGGAAATACGAATGGTTTCTTACTTTAAATACATCACTAAGATCTTCATTTCTGTTTACAAAGTCTAATCTCCTGACCAATATGCCGGTGAAATGAATTGCTTTTCTCACACTACAGTATGAATATTGACCTCCATGCAGCAAGACTCACCAGAAAGACTCATTATGTGTCTTAATATGATAAAGCTGTCATCGCTTGGTTTGTCGAAGACGAGTTAAGCTGAGACCACATTGCTAGCCCACCTCAATGAAGATCCAAACTCAAATTGATTGGAGTACCTTGCGCAGCTCAGCCACAGGCAGTAAACTGCTCGAGCTCCTCAGCCACCACCACCTGACTCAGCTCGTTATAGAACCCACGAGATACGGTAATACTCTAAATCGGGTATTCTCCACTCCTTATTGTGAAATTGTTGACCTAGCCATCCTAGACTGGCTTGGAGACCACAATATGATTGAATGTACTCTCAAAACTGTCAATGATTTCACCACTAATGCGAATTGTCTGAATCTGCCAAACTATCGAAAAAAAAATTTCTGGGAATTTCTGGGAATGGCAGCTGAATTAGGAACAACTGACTTCGCAACCCCTATGAGAGACGCCAGTGTTGAACAATGCTCCCACATTTTGAAGACGAGCATCCTGAGAGCAGCTGAACGATACATCCCAAATAAACGAGTTCGTATCAGTCATGATCCCCTCTGGATGAATCGGACAATCAAACGCTGCATTGCAAGGCGACAAGAGCGTTACAAAACCTGGAAGCGTAATCCAACAGAGGAGAACAGGTACAATCACAAAAGGGCATGTTGAGAGGCAAAGAAAATAGTCAGGACCACAAAAAGGGAAAAAGAAGTTTCCGGAGCCGCTATGGCACAACACAACCCAAAGACATTCCATAAATATGTAAATGAAAGACGACTCAAACAAGATTCCATCCCGCTCAAAAAATCTGACGATGAAATCACAAATAACCTAAGAGACAAAGCCACAATCCTAAACGACTACTTAACCTCTGTATTTACCATTGAAAATGTTGCGAATATCCCTGAACCAGTACCGATGCAAGTTGCACCCATAAACACTTGTGTTTTCACGGAGATCGAGATCCTTCAAGAACTGACCCACCTAAATGTGTACAAATCCACTGGCCCAGATAATCTTACTCCTCGTGTACTACGGGAAATGGCTCCAGTCATCGTGAAGCCACTGCTAGAAATATTCAATCGGTCCTTAAGAACAGGCCAAGTTCCGCAGGATTGGAAACTAGCTAATGTGATCCAGATACATAAGAAGGGGATAAGAAATGCCTCAACAACTATCGACCAATCAGTCTTACATCGGTCGCCAGCAAAACCATCAAACGCCTCTTAAAAAAGTGCATCACTGATCACCTGAGGATGCATCACCTCATATCTGACTCCCAGCATGGTTTCCGAAATGGAAGAAGCTGCTTAACAAACCTATTGGACTTTTTCTCAAAAGTTACAGATATTAAAGATGAAGAAAATGGTGTAGACCTTGTGTATCTAGACTGCCAAAAGGCTTCCGACAAAGTCCCCCATCAACGGCTTTTGAAAAAATTAGAAGCCCATGGCATCCAGGGAGACTATTTTCGATGGATCCGAGCATGGCTTACTGGTCGGAAACAGCGAGTCAAGCTTGAAGGAGAGACGAGCGCCTGGACTCAGGTATCATCAGGGGTTCCACAAGGTAGCGTGGTTGGCCCTCTTCTGTTTTCAATTTGCATCAACGATCTCGATCTTAACATCCGTAGTAGAATCAGTAAATTTGCGGATGATACAAAACTATGTCATCCTGCCATGAAAAGGGCAGAGTTCCAACGAGACCTTGACCACCTCGTGGAATGGAGCACAACTTCGCAGATGAGCTTTAATGTCGACAAATGCTCAGTAATGCACATAGGGCTTGTGAACCCTTGAACCCCATGAAAATGAACGGGATGGTATTGGCTGCTGTCATCCAACAATGTGACTTGGGAATCACTATTACAAACAAACAACACAGTCAGCAAGTTGACAAGAGTGTGAAAATGGCAAGCAGAGTAGTGGGATTCATCACCAGAAATTTTAAATACAAGTCCAAGGACATCATCATTCCCTTGTACAAGGCATTGGTACGGCCACACTTAAAATTTGCTGTTCAATTCTGGTCGCCTCATCTGTGTAAAGATATCGATAACATGGAAAGAGTCCAACGTAGAGCAACGAAATTGATACCTCAGTTGCGAAATAAGCCAGCCGTATGATTGTCGCCTAAAAGAACTGGGTCTGATCTCTCTCGAGTAAAGGCGACTCAGAGGGCAACTAATAGAAACATTCAAGTATTTGAATGGCTTCAACGACGTACCTACAACGGGACTCTTTGAAAGAGACCTCAGTGATCGCTTGCGAAACAACGGTCAAAAACTCATGCATAAAGCTCGAAGAACGACCTTAAGTCAGCAGTTCTTTCCGCATTTCATAGTAAGCATTTGGAATAGACTCTTTTCCGACGTTGTGAGTGCGGAGTCAGTCAACTCGTTTAAAAATCGGCTTGACATACATTGGGAGAGACATCCTCCACAACTAAGAACTCTTCCTCCAGGAGTTACAAGCTCTTAATGGCCAAAGCTTCCTAGGCCACCTTAATCCGTCTTCTTCTTCTCTCTCCCGCTCCAACTACACTGCCTGGCATCTTTAAAGCTTGTATATCAGCGGTTCTTGATCGTGCTTGCGTGCATTCATGATCGTCTCTGTGGCTGGGATTCTTCCCCTTTTTTCTCTCTCTCTTCTTCTTCTTTACTCCAGTCCTATATATTCTACTAGCACATTGGCAATAGCTCACAGAGGGCCGGGGCGTAGGTTCCGGTGTCTCTTTGGGAATGGGCCTATTGGTTCGTCTACTGCCCCTTATGAAATTTAATCTAACTTAAACCTCAAAGAATTAATTGTGCAAGCCAAACGCTGACCTCTTAAGCCAGTAATAACTGTATGCGAAGCAAATACAAGCTATAAATGCTAAAACGTCTGAGGCGCAGCAGTTGGCTGAACAGGGCAGGCGCAGGATAACTTTATGTTCTGTAGGAAATACAAACGAGAAAAAAGCACGAGGATTCATTACAAAGTGAATCAGCTTTTCTCCCTTTTTTAGTTTTAACTCATTATGACCCTTCTGTGTTTTTCTAAAACCTTGGCACCACTTTGGAACCCCTCATTCAGTTGCACTGAAATTGACGTGAAACGCAGTATATCAGCAGGACAATGTACAAAGCAGAGCTCGGCAGGGAGGGCGCACAAGCTCCCAATTGCCGGAAATGCGTCCCGCTCCGCGGTGACAGGATGTGCAACACGGAGAGAGTGATCGAGTTAAGCGAGCGTATGAAGGAAAATTTATGTACAAGAGAGATAGGCAGCAAGGTTTAGAAAGGGAGACATGCACACATAATCTGCGCTAAGAGAAACCCTATATAATGCAGACAACAGAGGGAAGCAGTCAAAGGAAATGCATGCAAGAGTCAAATATCCTTTAAATACCAAGAGAGAAAGACGAACACATTTTAATGCAAGAGGAAACACATGCTTTATAGAGCAGATATTCAAGCTAGAAGTAAACACGTACTTTTGACTTCAGCAGGTGACACACAAATATATGTTAATATTTATTAGCTGCATATTCTAGACAACAGAGAGAGACTCGCTCAAGATTCATTCCAGAAGGAAATGCATACTTCAAGACACAGAGGGATGCACACTTCTGTAAAAAATTATAGTAATGACGAATACATTTTATGTGTGGAGATATAGGAGAGGTAATGAGTAGAGCGGCTATTGAAATACAAAGGATACATACAAGTATGGACGTGAAGAGGAAAATAACCCGGTGGTTACAGACGATGACAAAGATGCAAACGTTTGATTATAGAAGTGATACGCACAAATTTAGCTTAAAACTTGGCTAGCAAAAAGAGACGTTAATGAGCAAACGAAGACAAGTGGTAGATAACAGTCAGAGTACGACATTCAAGCGGAGATGAACATAGAGATACAGACGCAAATTGGTAAAGGAAATGAGCAACATCAACTGAAAGTGAAACGGAGACAGAGATAAGCAGCTGGTAGCAGGAGCGCCGTAATGGTAGTCAGCCCACTGCAGCCGAGCGGAAGCGGGGCTGTACAGGGGACATTGTGGGTGTTATTCGTGTACGTGTGCATTGTGGGTTGAGCACTTCTCAGACTTTTGTCGTGGAGGTCGTGTTATGCTGCAGGCTGTGAGCTCATTCATTCAAAGACTCTACAGTACTCAGAGTCACAGTGTGAAGCATAATGGTGGCAGGTGAATGGAGAGTTCATATGATAGTGTCGCAGCCCGACAATTTTCGCTGAATAAATGACAGTTATTTTCTTAGAAGTTAACAAACTTATGCGTTTGGCAATGGCAAAAAGAGAGCAACACACTCCGCGTAGAGACACTGAAGCAATACTACACGTAAACTGAAAAGGACAAAGCTGTGTCTCAGTGTCGGGTACACGGGTTTAGTGATACAAATGATGGCCAGCTGTTTAATATTCTGCCCAAGAGACTCAAGTACGCGGCCTCATATTGAAAAATATTATAAGAATTGAGAATTCTTTTTATTGTGTACTCGCAGGTGAAATTTAAAGTCAATATGCTATTAATTATAAGCATATATTGATCAATTTACTAAGCTCTTTTCCTCCGAATGATACACTCTATATTCGCCCTAACCACCTTCACCACCCCCGCCCCCTCTGCTCTGCACGCCGCCGACTCCGTCGGATTATTCATTAAGCATTGTCTGCCTAGATAACTTCAGCGATGTATGAGTAATAAACTTTATTTATAAAGATTGCAATGGAGCATAGATGCTGTGACATCATTCACACTAATGCATGTTTTCCCCTTATTTGCACAGAATATTGCGTGTGACACATTTTAGAGTTAACTGTTGTTATTTGTTGCATTTTTGTGCTAAATTAAGTAGTAACTGTCATATAAACGGTCGCCGTAACTCTAACTTGATAAGTTTTGTGACACGAAAAGCTCTTTATACCCACTGAACTTGCTATTACAAAAAAAAATGTGTAGCATTACTTTGTTAGTAACAAGAAGGTTTAGTATTAAATCTAAGTGCTCAGTACTTTGAAAGTTTATAAAACTGAAAAAACGTATCAGGAAGATGCATTTATTGCTGCCCTATTTTACAGTTACTAAAATTGATTTCAATCAAATACTATCTACAATATAATAAGGACCAAAATGTATTTGTTATTTTTTTTTTTTTTTTGTTTGATTATGTGTCCATCTTCTATCACGCTTAAAGAAAACAGGCAAAAATTAGGCCAGGATTGCAGAAGATGGCAAAAGTATACGGCAACTTTATCTTTGAATGCACTTCTTTCGTTGCCAACGTTGAAATCGAAGCAATGAAGATATCTGAAGCTTCTCTTAGCACTCTCATGCATCCCAATTCGTGGTTTCTTCCCACAGACAATTGCGTTGTATTTCTTATTCTTCCAACTCGATTTCATTATTCGCCTATACAGTTTTTCGCGAAAAAGAAATTTTCAAGCTACATGATATCCAGGCGTATCCATGATGCAAAGACGAACATAATATTTTGCGTGACGACTGACTGCCTGCAGAAGCAATCAGTTTTTCTTTATGTCAGAGAACGAAAAGAAATGTCACGCTGTTCAGAAGGTATGAAGCCTAGAGACTCATCTCTTTTGTTCCTGCAAGTTGGTAATTGTGTTAGCGAAAGTGCAACAATGGGGAAATATCATTAATTCTTTGCCGACATTTTCGACGGCCAAGTACACTATACAGTATAGTGCAAAGTCAAAGTTTAAGCCTTGCCTACTGCCTTACACTTTACTGTGGCATTTACTGAATGTACTATATTAAAAAAGAAGCTCCAGTGAATGAAATCATAGATTTATTCCTGTTTCAGCTTTTTTTCTTATCAAAAAGTACAGTACTGTCCAAAACTAAGGGACAAATTTTCAAAATGACATAACTTTTTCTAACCATGCCAAGTTCTTCTTCTGCACACTATTAGCCAGTAAAGTTTTTTTATTATTGTGTTGAAATTTGAGACACGTATGAAGGATAGTAAAAAAGTAATGAACGAAAAGCATTTCTCTTGAAATTGATAATGTCCAAAACTAAGGGACAAACAAGGAAAAAAATGCATTTAACTCAATATTTGGTAAATAGTCCCTTGCTTTCGATTACAGCTGCACATCGTCGACTACATGACCGAATGAGACTCTGACAATCTTCAACAGTAATTTTCGCGCATTCCGCTTGAAATTTCATCCAAAAATCTTCCGTATTGATAGGGTTTCTTGTCATAACTTTCACCCCTAGTGTTTCCCAAAGATTCTCGATTGGATTTATGTCAGGACTTTGTGGTGGCCTAGCAATAACTTCGAGATCTTGCTGCTTAAGGTAACTCATGACTGTCTTTGCCTTGTGGCAGGGGGCATTATCTTGCATGAAAATAGGGCTGGGGACACCTGAGTTTACAATATTAGGCACGACAATACCTTCCAACAGATTTTTATACACCTTAGTATTCATACGTGTTTGCGAACGAACGAGAGGCAATGTCCCTTCACTAGAGAACGAACCGAAAACCATCACGCTCCCGCCGCCAAACTTCACAGTCTTCTAAGTACACTTTACACTTAATTCCTCACCTTCACGTCTTCTAACAAAGTGGTTACCGTCATTACCAAATAAATTGAACTTGCTTTCATCACTGAAAAACACTCTAGCCCAATTTTCATGGGACCAGTTAACACGCTTGTTTCCAAACTCTAATCTCTTTTTCTTGTTCTTGACACTCACAAGCGGTTTCTTCTGCGGGCGTCTTACAAATAACCCTGTTTCTTGAAGACGCCGAGAAACGGTCTGACGTGAGACGTTCATACATGTTGTGTCATTCATTTCCCTAGTTATCGCAGCTGAGGACTTAAAACGATCCTTGAATGACGTACGCTAGATGACTCTGTCCTCATCAATTAACTGACGTTTTACGGGGTCTGCCGGTATTTAGGGGCACCAATGCAGCCGGTTTCATCGTACGACTTCACTATTCTGCCCACAACACTTTTCGAACGGTTACCGTCTCAGAAATTTCTCTAATAGTGAAATTATTCTTGTGCAACTTGATGATATCTTGTCGCAGGATATAATCAACTTTCTGACGTGGTGCCATCATGTAACAAACAGCAATGTTTACAAATGGCAGTGTCAAACTTTGTCTTCGATGTAAATAAAGAAATACGGACTGAATAAGGGATTAGCTAAATTTTTCTTTTTTGTCCCTTAGTTTTGGACGTTATAAATTTCAAGAGAAAAGCTTTTCGTTCATAACTTTTTCATTATCCTTCCTACATGTCTCAAATTTTAACACAATAATCAGCATCTAGCTGGCTAATAGTGTGCAGAACAAGAAGTAGCTGACATGGTTAGAAAAAAAGTTATGCCCTTTTGTAAATTTGTCCCTTAGTTTTGGACGGTACTGCATAAAAAGTTAACCCTTATCTACACTTTAAGTTTCCTGTGGCAGTAACTGAACATCGACAGTTACGGCTTTGAAACGCGTAGGCCACGGATTTTTTCGATATTTTCGCTTGTCTTCCAGCAAATAACATTAATTTTAACCAAATAAACGCTTGTAAATGAAACGCATGTATTTTACCTATGCTACAACCTGAAGATTACTGTGGTAGTTACTGAACGAAACCCTAGGTGCGGAAAGGCCACGACATGGTTGAGATGGTCAAGACACCACCAGCCAGAGAGAGCCGCAGGTTGACCAAAAGATTCGCTGCGCTCGTGGCCAGAGCGGCTCCTGATCATACACTGACAGTCAGGACCGCACGGCGAGGGCACCGCAAGCATTTCTATTGGTTCACTTTCGCCCGCTCGGGCGCGCTTGCGAAAGTTCGCTTGTAATCGTTTAAATTTCTTGCATGCAGTACAGGACGCTGGCATTGTCGTGACTCGAATGTTTGACTGACGTCTTCATCGTGCACCTAATGAACAAAGTGTCAGCGAAATTAGCTCTTAACTTCTAGTAGCAATTGCATTATCAGTAGTGCTCTCAAGTGGAGACGGTGGGAAGTAAGTCATTTACATTACTCTATATGGGTTACTCTCTGTTCTCTTTCCACTCAGTTGAACATTTACGTGTGTTACATGAAGCCCTGACTTCGTGAATATTAGCAAGAGTGGGAAACTAACAGTGGAATAGGAAAAATCATAAAATGGATAAGTTAAGTAGCAGCTGGCGGGGATGGGATTAGCGTATAGAGAGAAAAGTCTTGTTTGTAGCAGCCTCGTGGCGCCATGTAAATATAGCGTGAGAGGCGCGCGCTAAGTGCACATATCGTGACGGTGAGGCAGATGTTCACTATAGCCTTATAGTGATCATTTGTCCGCTTATAATAATTGCTTCTCGTTTGTCAGAACAGAAGTCAATATTTATGGACGGATCTAAGTGAATTTTATGGTAATTACCTCCTCCAAGTAGGTTATGTTTTCGTCGGTTTTGTCTGTCTGTCTCTTCGTCTGTCTGTCACCAAGATAACTCAAAAAGTTATGGACGGATTTTGATTAAATTTACAGGGATTGTTAGGTATGTTAGGAGGAACAGATTATTAACTTTTGGTGAAGATCTGTGCATATGTTTGTCTGCCTCATTTTGCTCAATGCCATAACTCAAAAAACTTAAAGACGGATTTTTATGAAATCTACATGAGTTGTTAGGTATATTGCGCGAATAGTAAATGACCAAATTTTGAGGGTGATCTGTTCGTTCGTTTGTCGCAGTTTTTAATTTAGTGCTTGTTAGCACAATAACTCAAATAATTATGAATGGATCTTTATGAAATTTATAGGAGTTGTTAGTAATGTTAAAAGACATAAGTGATTAAATTTTGGTGCCGATCGGTCTGTTCGTTTGTATGTTTGACTCTTGTTTGTCATAATGTTTGTTAGCAGCATAACTCAAAAAGTTATGAACCGATCTTCACGAAAATTGCACGAACTGTTTGTACCATCAAAGGGCACAAAGTATTAGATTTTGGAGTTGATACAAAGAAAAACATGGTTTCAGAGCCAAATTGAATTTTTCGCTACCGTTACCTCGCTTGGCGGAAGTATGCGCTCTCAGAGTGCTCTAGTTATTAGGTATGTTACGAGGGACAGTTGAAGACATTTTTGGGACAAGCAAAAAGAAATGCTGGATTACGAGTTACTTTAAATTTTTCGCTAGCGTTGCATGGCTTAGCGGAGGATTGCGCACCCAGAGTGCTCCTCTAGTTGATGCACGGATTTATTCGTAAAGAAAGGAGCTCTTCCCTCTAATCTGTGAGCTAGTATCCAAAATCTCAATCAATTTATACAGTTGTTTGTCCCATTAAAACAGGAATTCGAGAGCTCCATGCTCTGAGTAACATGCTAGTTAGGCATTTTAGCGTTGAACAGAAGAGACTAAGCGAATCAAATATTATCTGGTCAGAGATGATGTTGCTATCCCTTGTGCAGTGAACCTTTGACGCGCTATTGGCTTACTGCACACTCACTGTGGGCTGTGGTTGTCACCTCTCTGTCGTAATATAGAAGAACATTACACTATTCAAACACCTAATGAAGTCCCTCAAAGCAAATAGTGCCCACAAAACAAACATGGTCATTATTCACCTTCTGCCGTCCATTGTTTATACTGTATTGACTTGCTCAGTCCCCTTTAACAGTTGTAACATAAGCAGCACGGATTCACTGAATGATTAATTAATTACACCAACATTATGGCCAGGATGTTTGCATTCTGCTCAAGTATGGGGAACAGACGAAGAACTCAACACTCTACAAACGGGA
The DNA here is from genome assembly GCA_001587735.2 of Parhyale hawaiensis. NCBI lineage: Eukaryota > Metazoa > Arthropoda > Malacostraca > Amphipoda > Hyalidae > Parhyale > Parhyale hawaiensis. The sequence goes on along the minus strand of LQNS02278094.1, from coordinate 40,428,271 downwards.
ACAGACTAAAGGTGAGCTCGATTGCGCACTTCGATCAAGATAATCTACTCCGATTGTTTTATCCATTTCGGAATTTAGTCCTGATCGAGCATTCGATTACTCTGAAGCTCGATCTACAGTGGTGAATCGAATGCCTATATTGAAATTCCAGTCACGCTAAGCTAATTACATTTCACGAATTTGGTCGACCACAGTGGGCGAATCGAATATGCACATGCATGGTAAGTTGGCCTAATGTACCATAGTCTCTGTCCTGCGCAAATTTGTATGAAAAACTAATTGTCCTTGTAGTTAACTGCGTTGTTTATTATAATGCAAGTATGAAATCAACGGTAAGGTGTGGAGAAATTCTGTATTAAAGCAAACACAAATAATGATACTCAAAATAGTCGAATATTGAAATAATAGAGATTTTTCCCTTATAAATACATGAGTATATCAACTTGGGACAGCTGCACTAATCAACAAAAGTATGCATCTCTTCCTAGCAGCAAAAATTTGTATCTCGTCCCATGAAACCGCTAGCATTGATCTCACCAACACACGCGCTCTACTCAGTGAGAGCCTCTTTCTTCCAAACCCATCGAACCTAAACTTGCTTTTACTGATCTCAATATCGATAAGAAATTCCAGCTTCATGCCCATAAAAACTTGAGTTGAAGTCACGTCTTGGAACTGCGGCAGAAATCCGCAGCTCACGAAAGACTCGGCGGTTGCAGGACGCGGGGATCCGAAGAAACCGAAGGGAAGACAAACAGCAGATCTCTCTTTGCCTCGGGACGGACAAACGAGTCTGGCTTTGTTTCCGAGGGTTTTTCTCGGCTCGTGTTTGAAGAGCGCTATGCCACAAAAATGAAATCATTCTTTTGATACTTTTGTAAAGAGAAAATTGAAGCCAAAAGCAGAAAGTGGAAGAGAATCATGTCCTCGTTTCTGAAAGATGTGCACGTAACTCGAGTATGCGGTAAATGTCAACCGGTTACGTTGTTTTGACGTGGAAACTGCGTGCCGAGTAATGTAACTATTGGTGACACCGTCGGTGCGTGCGTGTGTACGTGCGGGCAGGTTGTTAGGGACGTACGGTGATGGGAATAGCAGAAATGCATATATACCGTAATTTATTCATAGTTTACATGGATATTTCGAAATTTATCCATATGCTTACGATACATAAAAAAATGAAAATACGTGTGCGTGGAAAATGAAATGCCGACGAGCTTTGTATTCGAACGAAAGCTAAAGTATTATTTCGTACGTTTGCATATACCGTAATAAAATTACTGCATTGAACTACTTAATTGAAAAATGTTAATTTTCGAAGTCATATTACAAATAAGAACATTTTTTTATGTAACAGAAATGAACCACTGATTTCCATCTTTAGGATTCCGGAAATAGATCACTACGTTTCATGTCCAGTTACACCGCGATGGGAAAAAATTGTTCTCTGGAACGCGTGCGCAGTGCTTGGCAAATATTGACCCGATGGGGACTGGCTGGGCATGAGGAATTTAATTTATGCGCCACTTATGGAAGTGTCGCCTGTTGACTCACGTACTTGGGGAGGACTTCAGGTATCATTTCTAGGGACAGTTCCATTTGGATTAGTAAAAGTCATTAGCTTTAGCTTGACCCGAATTTCAGTCATGGCTGTTGCTTTCACTGCTTTGGATCGACTTTTAGGCCGTCTCAACAGCAACTGCTTTGGGATTAACAAATAAAACTCGATCCAAAGCAAGAAACTCGATTCAAAGCAACAAAGTCAATCCAAAGCAACAAACTAAATCTGAAGCAACAAACTTGATCCAAAGTAACAAAGTCAATCCAAAGCAACAAACTAAATCTGAAGCAACAAACTTGATCCAAAGTAACAAAGTCAATCCAAAGCAACGAAGTCAATCCAAAGCAACATAGTCAATCCAAAGCAACAAACCGATACTTAATTCGCTAAAGTTGATGAGATTGTTTTATCTCTTTGGAGCTCTCCTAATTGACGCCACAAGCAGTGCCTGCATGGTATACTGCACGCGAACATTTTGAACGTGGATTAAGTCAATTTAGAGCGCTTTGTATGGCCACTGCAACTCTGCAAATTAGTCACGTGGTGTGATTGTGCTTAGTAAGCAATGACTTCAAATTTATTGGGAGCAACATTAACTATAAAATGTTGTAAAATAACAACGTGCACTGCTGGTCTGCTTTGTAAAGAATACAAGAGAAAATAGTTGGGTATACACAATGATCAACTGTGGAAATATTGAACTTCAGAAGTAAGCTAGGAATTCTCAAAAGGCTTGGTATGCAATTTTAATCCTAACAATACAAACTTTGGAGCTGCATCCTGCGGATTTTTCTGTTGCTGTTAACTTATGGGTTATGCAATTGCAACATTGAAGTCTACATTATCACAATTCTCCTTTCTATTTGAATTGCACAAATTATAAGAGTACAATAAACAGTAGTGGAGTTAACTTTTCAGTGTAAATTTATCAATACAATAAGCTCTACATCACTGCATCGACATAAGCATACTCCGGCCACCATGCATCAATTCTGTGTGGATGGTTGTGGGAACTAATACGAGAATTGCACTGACTCCCAAATCGTCGCTGTAATTATACCTACGCGCGTTACTACACAAGTCATATTAGCCCTCCAGTTATGAGGTACATGTGCGGTGAAAATCTTACCTCTTGAAAAGCTGAAAAGTTTTTAGAAAGAACTTTGTGAAAAGGTAGATAACTGTGGCAGGCAGGCAGCTCATCGCTACTAAAGCGGCGGTGATGCGCGGCTCCAGGTCAGGATATTTGTAATTCTTTCATGAATAAGAAGACGGATAGTGTTAGTGCTATGATGTAGTAGTAGTAGTAGTAGTAGTAGTAGTAGTAGTAGTAGTAGTAGTAGTAGCAGTACTGACCACCTCTTCTCATTAGAGAATTCAAAATGGCATAGAACTGTGCAGTACAGCCACTTTCGTTGCCATGAGCGGCCACTGCTCGTATACTCGTAGAATTAAACTGAATACTGTTTGCTATTTATACAGCGTATAAACTTTTCTAGAGTCATTCGCTGGGGTGTGTCGCAAACAGCTTTTTTGGGGTTACCGGTGCTACACCGCGTAACACCGGTGACCCAGCCAGTCGCAACCCGTGTTGCAATCATAGCTCAAATGGCGACTGCGACACGGGTTACGGCGATGTAGGTCACCGAGCACAAACGTCTATTTTGAATAAAAGGAGCACTAAATTCATTCAAATACGCAACAAATAAGCTCCTTGCACCAGAATAAGTAAATCAGATTAGTTAATTGAAACTTGTAGTCACAAAATTTTCAATAAAACAGAATTTTATTGTTCTTGAGCTTACACCGTTCGTCGCTAGATGGTGTTCTCACAACCACGTTCCAGGTTTCGGTAACCCTTTTTAGGTTGTGGTAGCCCGGATTTGGTGTGATTGCGACACACCCCAGAAGAAGACACCCTAGATTGTCGAAACAAGACATCCCATAGAGCGTTTACCCCTCAGCGCCCAATATGACCATTCTCTCACATCGCAAAGTAGTGCAATTCAGACAAAACTTTGGTGTTTAATGTGGAGAGTGCGAAGGGTTGAGTGACAGCCGCATGATTTACTTAAAGCCTAAGAGGAGCATTGTGCTTAAAATGTTGACCGTCATGCTGGCGTCATCGCACTCACCCGTACTTTTCTTCAGTGTCCTTCAAAAGTCAGAGGTGTTTTGTGCGATGTTATGCGGTGCGTTGAAATTTGATACCAAGCTAATGCATGGAACTGCTGTCCGAGAATAGCTGTGTACACACTCTAGCTAGTAAGTTAGCCAACTGTGATGAGTTAGAAGCGTGTCGTGAGTGGATTTGGTTAGTTTATAAAAATTTTGACATTTCATCGACGGTGAAAGTCAGAAAAAAATATTCATGAGTTGAAATTAACTTTACGTGTCCCTCCTAATTCTTACTGTATTTTTTTATGGCGTGTATAACATCACTTGGACGTCGTCCCAAGTATCATCAAAGATATCAGAGGTAAGGGGCATGAAAGTCATGCAAGCAAAAAAATGGAAGCTAGATAGGTAGATTACAAGCATCCGAATGAGTTGTTGTGTCGGCACAAACAGCAGAGAAAAGAACAGCTTTTTAAGTGGCGATGCATTGCTACTTTGAACACAGATCCAGAACTATAAATTCCGTTACAGCAACACTTGCTAAATACCGTTCGCATTTCCTGCTAACATTTTAATAACTTTTTTGGTAAACACTTGCTGTGATTACGATGACACAACACAACATTCGGATGATTAGCTGGGCAGGTTCAGAAGACTGTCGTGTGAACAAACTTGTGTTGTTAACTACGGATATTCTGCGACTTCTCTCGATGTCCGACTGCAAGACTACCTTGTGACGTGCTTAAGTAGCTAAACAATCTTATCATCTCTGCTGTATCCGATCCATGCAGAACTTCAGTACTGAACGATGAATTTGCCACTTTGGGTCGAGTTTCCACGGCTAATCTCAAACTGTTTACCCTGACAATGACCGACTACTCGGTCCTTCAGACTGAGGCCGTCTCAGATACGCTAATGAGATCAGCATGTTTCGATGGCGCTGTCGCAGTCAATGACGTCATTAATGTTATAAAACTTTAGGAAATTATTTACTTATCGTTTCAATCTTTTTTAATTCTGCATAATTCCCATGAAATACTTTTTGCAACTATTATTGTTTCACAGTTAATAAACCTGATTGAAGGCAATGCCCGCTTTTGTCAGTAAAAGTTCAAATATTGAGATACTGTGTAACTAACCGATACAGTTTCATATAAATATTAGCTCCTACATATGCTGCGTGCACGCTGGTCTGCTCATACTTTCTTTTTAAGTTTATTGATGAAGTTTATATATTTTGAGCGGGTTGGGGCCACTCATGATGTACTGTAATATTCGCTGAAAGTGTTAGGCTTGTGACGTTGTTAAGTGTGTGTTGTGACGCCCGTGACACGTACGTGCGGCTTTTGATAAAAATGCAACTTCTAAAGTCTCTTGCATATGAGGGTAGAGGTTAGTAGCCCTAACGCTTCGTGCATTCTTGCGTTATGGCAAAGAACTCGATGAAAATGTTAGCCCCTCATGTTTCACGTGTCTTGGTTTTCTCCAGGTTAGAAATTGCCCTCATAATATGCAACGTTGTGTTGATATGGATTAGATTACTTTGCTAACTTTGCAGTCATTTGATATCCATATGAAAGGCGGCAAGAAATAATAACTCTACTACAAGAATTAGTCCAGTCAATTCTTAAATTTTACCAGGTGAAGTACGGCTATGTAATCTTATCGTAGAGCTACATAAAATATCACCCACTTAGCCCACCTTAAGATTGATGAGTCTAGACTTCATGCTCAATAGGTTATGTCTTACGAGTAAGTAAAGCGAGGTCAGAGGCACATGGAATGAGCCGTTTGCCTGGCCGCTGAAAACTGTGGGATAGCATTATGGAAGTGATCACATATAGTCAGTTGCCAAGCTATGGGTTAAGGTTGGCATGGTTTGGCCACATCAAGCTATATAGGTCACATTCGACTGTTTCTTTGCCTGAAGATGCTCTGCATTGCTTTAAATACAATGCTTTAAATAGGTATGTCATAAATTTCTGGATGTTTCTGTTTTTGTTTTTTTTATGGCCAGCTAATCCTAGTTTTCTGGCATGGGACACATCGAGGACAGCCCACCAGACTCCCTGCAAAAAAAATCATGTAGATAGCTCAACTCCTTCTACCTGTTTTTGGGTGGAGAACAAATTTCATCGCCTTCATTTTTATGGTCAGCTTTTGTCAGTTTTCTGGCATGGGTCACATCGAAGGCAACCCACAAAACTCCCTGCAATAATTATGAACATTGCTCAACTCCTTCGACCACTTATTGGGTGGACAGACAAATTTACAAATATATATATATACTTAAATCTTCAACGAAAACTTTTTCACCTCTCTCACTTTGTTCGCGGGTGATAATTAAACATACGGATACAAAGGCTGAAGGCTTATCGTTAACTTTTTCGTAAGATTACAAAACTAGGCTACTTGAATTACACTTGCTAAAGACATGCGTAGACGCGCGACATCTTCACTGATTGTGACGGGACAAAATTGTTGGTTCATCAAGCTTACACACGTAGCGGTAAACAGTGCTTGCAGTTGCATTGTTTCAGGGAGAATTTTTTACAAATTAGTGTGCCCAAGCAGTCAATAATGACAGCGAAGAACTTGTGATAACCCGTCTTGGGTTGCCCGCAGCATCATCGCTAAGATATTAAGGCAGAGCCTCACATGTATAGAAGGCAGCTCCCTGTCTGAGTAGTACCGCATGTTGACGGGACATGCACTATGTGATTTCTCAGGTTATTCACTATTTAGGGCAGTCGATTGAGCTCCGTTCTATACATATATGTAAGGCTCTTATTAAGTTGCACACGTATGATGCAGTGCAACTGCCAACATGAATTAGTGAACCGTACAGATAAGCGTGCTAGGCTGAACAACACCAAGCTTTCTTTCGGTGATACGCTTAAAAGCAATTTTCTTTTGCCCGCAGTCGATATTACTTCTAGTAAATACGGAGCTCTGTATCGAAGATACTCGAGGGTGTCATATAACTCGGACTCGGAAAATTTTTCCTGCTGAAAGAAGAACCAAAAATGGAGAAAACAATTTACTGCCAAGAAATCATCGTGGTCTTTACGCGCCTGCTGACCACTGAAGGATATCGTACCACTTGCCTTGATAATTATGCAGTCATAATAACAGTATCAGCGCAAACTGTGCATAGTACTCAGTGACTGAATGGTTAGTACGAACTTGTAGCATATAAATAAAAAATTGACGCGTGCGTTTTGAGCTGGCCACCATCGTTGCAGCCTTGAGACAAATTCATTTTATATTTTTGACATTGCAGTTGGAATCACGGCGAGTTAAAGTAAAGTTTGAAGGAAAACGGAGGCGTTACATGCCGTAGTAGTGAATAGATAACAGGGGTAAGCTATACAGTTAAATTTGGTTTGAATTGTTTGAACGCTACGTATGAGACAAACACTCTGCGAACCTAACGCACTAACATACCAAACTCTGGCCCTTGGCCAGCTTTGATAATTATAAGTATAATAGTAGCTACCTAACACATATAAGTGTGTTTCAAAGCATTATGATATCAAATAATTATTTCATTGACTCCCAAAACAGTTTCCCGAGGTTCCCAAGGAAACTCCATAGATTGCAATAGTCAATTTTTTGTATCCATTTGCATCGTCTTTTGTTTTGGGCTTCCTCTTTTTACCCGAGTTGCCTTCCCACGAGAAGTGTTCCTCCAGGCATGCAAGGGTTCCTCGCTGTTCTTGATATATTGCCTGCCCACTCCTTTTCCTCTCTTAAGAGCAGATCAATTAATATCATGTCCAGTGTAATCACACGGCAGTTCGGAGAAAACACGTCGACCTGCGAGTCTCACACCACCGGTCTCTTCGCTACTTCCTGCGCTCACCGATACCGTTGATTTAATTTCAACAAGGAAAGTAACTCAGCAGGGCATGACGCAAACTGCCATCCTTCTTTTCCATTAACGCGCTTCAATCAGCGTTTGATGTAAGAATTACGAAGCGACGTGTGCAGCAGTAACTGTTAAGTCGTCGAACTGCAAGCCCATCATCGGCTACAGACCTAATGACAGACCACGGATGACTCCATACAACCGTGGACGGCGCAATCTACAGCCGCCCGCGCTGCGTCGTAACTAACGGCCTGCAACATCGTCTTTGTTTCGAAGTTGTGCATCAACTTCTGGCTTATACCTACAGCTTCGCATCTTTTATCTGCAGTAATCAAAAACCTGTGGACAGAAAAATAATGCAATCCACGCAAACCCCTTCGGCTCTGCAGCAACGCAACAGACGCTCGCGTATGTCACCAACTTTAGAGTTTGAAAAGAAAATGTCGCGCGAGCTTCAAATTCACTGATGAGTTTTTTCGAACCGACAATACCTGAGCTCGTAAAATTCGCCTAAGCATAAGTTAGCCAAATGAAAATGGACATTTCGCGTTTCCAAGAAAGCACAGACCCAGTAATTGTTCAGTCTTCTCTCATTCAGTGCCATCCATCCTCGAGTTCTTTGTGTCGTCGGTCGAGTCTGTTTTGGGGATTTGCTATCTTTGCATCTAGCGAGACGTCGTCGTCCGTGCTTGGATATGCAACGCGTCTCAAAAATGAAGCCTGTTGAAATGCAGGAACATTCGACTGTATGCTAGACACACACACACTCAGCCGTCGATATTTCTCTTTTATCTCGCGGCCGATGGAGAACTAGCTGATTAACGATATCGAGAGAGAAATGCACGTGTCCGAGCAACTATATGCGAAAATAAAACTTCAAAACACGTGTAAAAAACGAAAAGAATTGCATCTCTCGAAGTACAGATACCTCTCCAGATACTAGGTATTCCAGTGATGTTCTAACCTCATTTGATAGAATCAGAAGCCTACTTCGCGGTGAGCTACAATTAGGCTGGCTATCACTGCAATAGATCTTTGTTCTTGCGACTGTAATGTTTCCCTACTTCCTATGGTACTTGCTCACATACCCAAAAGTTTTTACGGTCTTTTTATCGGTTGTCAGCGCCTTTGGTGAGGTTCTGCATTATTGTCAAAGATTGCAGGGCTCACGGATACGAAGCCGAAGCTTCCTGCTCGAGTTTTCCCAGTGTATAGTGAGGTGGCCGGAAGGGCAGCGATAAAATTGATCGATGAAACGGAACTTTGCAGATTTTGCTTTTGCTGCATTTTCTGGCGACCTGTTAACCGCAGCCTTTTGACTACTCGGGGCCGTGATACACAACTCCCTTGCTTATCGCTAGAGAACTTTCTCCTGAAACTACAGGTGATACGATGCAATGAATTTTCGTTAATAAGAAGAATGTATTAATTTTACTTCTCTGGCTATCGAACTGATGCACTGAATACAAGTATTGTAAGAAATTTCAGAAGAAATTCGTTGTATTCGAAAGCTTTTCAACAGCATAAGGCTGTTTTTTAGCAGTAAGAGCTGTTGCTATACGAAGTTTTCTACTTTTCTTAAACTCTTAGCTTCGCAAAGCAGACGTTTGCACTCGTTTAACAGCTTCAGCTCATCAAATGAATCATTACAGCTAATTGTTTATTAAAGATTCCTTCGAGAGATTGCATTAGATTATTCGCTAGTTGCGACCCTTCTAACTATTTTATTTTGACATCTACTGCCGATAGTTGGTCATTAACACGCAGAACATTGGGTGAAATATTTCATTTCCGGGCTTTCACTGGTATCATGCAGCACTGCCAGCCGGCAAGACCTATGCCAGGGGTCCAGCAATATCCACTGGAAAGTGTTGAAAATTGCACTAAGCTCAACCCTTCCTTATCAACCGTAAGATCGAGTGACAGCACAAATTGTGATTCCCGGGAATTGGTCAGGAAGGGTAAGATGCTATACTAGGAAAGGTCTAGAAAACATTTTTCCTCTATAGCTACTACATTTAACAAGAACCTATTATATATATATATATACAATTATACATAGATAGAAATCATATCACTAGCATAAAATAAAGTTTTATGAGAAACTGATGTAACCCATTTACATTGCTCCACCTTGCGGATACACCTGCTCAGGTACCCAATCGGAAATTTACAGGTGTTTATCCGATGTTATCCGATACCGCTCACTATTTACTCGTATGCAGCGGATACATGCCTGCAAATTTCCCATTGGGTATCATGTGGCCTGTCAGAACCACACACAGGATCGTAAGTGTCTCATAACTCACCTACACTCCTCCACACGCAGGATACACCTGTTGAGGTACGTGCGGCCGTCAGAACCACACACAGGATCGTAGGTGTCAGCACACCGGTGCTGGCACGAGGCTCCCCGGGACCGCTGACACTTGGCAGAGTCCACCTCAAACACGCCTGTGGTGAGCGAAAATTTGGTCAGCCGATGGTACAGAGCAAGGGGGAGTGAACTTCCTCTGGTTTCCCCCCCCCCCCCGCTGTTTTTGATTTTATGCGCTTCTTTCTGATTGCAACGCGTCACGTCCACCGACTGATGGAAAAGGAAACAGAGGTTAACGACATTTTCTCTTTCACTCATATTTCCTTTTCAGCCACCTCTGTTACGGAACCAATGACATTTGCAACGATTGAAAGCCATAATGAAATATATATACATATATATATAGCTATAAATAGAAGCTTTATCACCGATATCCCGTCAGCGAAATTTTTTTCGTTATATAGAGATACAATATTGCTGCAAGTGATCACCATATTTCGAGGAGCTGCTACAATCGATCGTGTACAGATGTAGCCATCTACCACCGAAATTGTATAGCAGCTGATACGGCGGTAATATTACAATCAAGTAAGTGACTGCGTTACCTCTGATGCAGAGTTCATCATTGATAACAAATGCATTATTTGCAGATGAAATCAAACAGGCGAACAATTTACTGCTCTTTTATCCGTCGCTGTGCTCGAGAAGCGACATCACCATTTCAACGTATAGCCATCAGTGTTCCTCATAGTCTACATTTATGCAGAGCTTTGAAGTCAGAATATATTTATCTTATGAACAGTAGTAGGGTAACCATGCAGTGATAGTGGGTACAGTAAGTTACTACTTTACATGATAAAACTAGAGGGTCCCTGAGAACGTATACCTTAGCCAAGCAAGGCACCGTAAAGAAATGTTAAAATTGGTTCGTAAACCGTGATTCCCAATCAGAAATTTATAGGCATTTATACCGATTTTAGCTGATACCGCTCACTATTTGCTCGTGGCCAGCCGATAAATCCCTAAAAATTTTGATTGGGTTTTCTTTGAATCAACACCAACATTCAATCATTTGTGCTTTTCAACAGAATTAAGAGTTTCTATAATTTTCTAGAAGATCCGTTCATAACTTTTTGAGTGCATATACTGCTATGAAACATTCTGACAAACGTTAGTCAAAATCACAATCAGACCAACCGATCATCCCCACAATTTAATCAATTATGTCATTACAAACAATTCCTGTAAATTTCATAAAGATCTATTCATATCTTTTTGAGTTAGCGTGCTAACAAGCACAAAATGAAGCGAACAAAGAGATCATCACAAAAAGTTGGTCGTTTACTCCTCGTAATATACCTAACAACTCATGCAAATTTCATAAAAATTTGTCTATAACTTTTGAGTTATGGCAATAAGAAAAATGAAGAAGACAAACCAGCAAAGAAACAAACGGATGAACAGATATTCACCAAAAGTTAATCATCTGTTCCTCGTAACATACCTAATAATCCCTGTAAATTTCGTTTAAATCCGTCCATAGCTATTTAAATTATCTTATTATAGACAACGAAACAGACAGACAAACTGAACGAAAACATAACCTCCTTGGCGGAGGTAATAACATTGACTTATTGATCCTTAGTTCAATGAAAGCATCCAGGGCAGCATAACTGCCCAATACATGTGTTCGCTAGAAGCTATGAGTGCTGTTATAGGAAGATACAGTGACATTATTGAATATACGGTACATAACTATTAACTGTACGGCAATTGTATAACTACCCTAAAGCTGTACATGTGGAAACTCAAAAGGCGTCAGCGAACTAAAACTTCCAGCTCACCCTGAGGCTGTGGCAAGGAATCAAGCTTTTTTTCTGTATCCATTATATGTATTAATCATATTGCTTGATAACAACTCCCAGGTGCACGATAGTAATCATACTATTCCAATGCTACTTTGGCTCGAAAATGCGTAACCATTACTCATTATAAGGTTAAAATGCACAATGGATTAGCAATGAGTAATGAAGTACAATGTATACTAAATACATACTGTGAATCATACCAATGAGTCATATGCATCTCCAGCTTGCCTATGCGAATTGCAAGGGTAGCGAGACATAATTAACATATACATAATAACATTAACATATCCGTCAGTTTTCAAGAGAATATTAAGACGAAGCTATCACTCTCTAAAGCTACTGCCGATGTGAAATTGAAATTCAAAAAAGGACGCAAGATCTTGCTACAAGGGAAAGAATTTCTCGTATGATACGAGAGGCGTATACAAGCTGACTGTACCCCAGCGACCAGCGCTGTTTACTTGTGTACGTACCTGGGCGACTACATAACTGATTATTATACTATTTACGTGTACTGTTCAGTTTTTGGACACTATTAGGTCTGCTTTCCCGTAGAATAATAAAGGTTTACTGCACTTTTGAAGCCTTCTACATATAGTGATCATAGAAGCACCCAGTGCTCATCAGCAGCATCGTAACAGATAAAGAGATACAGCGTCGGTTATATTGTAATATTATAGCTTAGACTGCCTTACGTCGGCCGCAGTTGAGCTTCTTGAGATCACACTTGCTGGTGTAGATAATGCCGTCACTGCCGCACACGGGCGCCATCTTATTCTTGCAGTCCATGTTGCAGATCTGGCGGCCTTTGATGCGTCCGTAGGCCATCCCTGTCATGAGAACATTGTTTTTTTATCTGTCTTTCTTATGACAAAGCTGATACAGTTAAATTAAAGCAAAATAGTCTTACTCTTGCTAACACTGAAATCAGGTTGATCAGGGCAAACTGGGCCATACCGTGTGAAAATACTGGCAAAGAGAGGACAAAATCTGCTTAATTCACTGGTGACACCGTTAAGCAACACACACTACTTGGAAAGAAAATGCACCTGACTATGACGGCAGGTACAGATTAGCTAGTTCAAATTACTGCGGTAATTTGATAACTCTGCACGCTAAACACCCGCGCTGCAGCTGTAATACCACATTCTAGAGTATGTCAACAGCACCTAAGAATTTGTTATCACGGGATTGACTAAATTTGAACAGCACAAATTATAGAACCGTAATCAGGTGCACCTCGTATGCGGACCAGTTTAACTTTTTCACTAAAAATACCCTGCACGAAAGCTGTTCCCATTTCCACAGCGCGGGACAACCTCTGCCGATAACTCGCACCGTAGCAACGCTTTAATTTGAGTCTTATCACCACCGGCTGCACTGCTGTTGAGCGGTAACGCGGGTTTGTATGTAGAACTAATCTCATTCTAGAGTTTCTACTCTGCCAAGCCAGTTTCTGTATTGCCGTTGGCGAAGCTCTTTCATATAAAAACGTAACCAGTTAAGTGAATGGGTTTACCAACATCGCCATGCGCTACCAGCAAAAGATTTGTCAAAATTTGTCTCATGGGAAATTACACTTGGCTGAGAAGTGAGACTTGACGCGTATAGTGACTCCTTGGCGCACCTTCATATTCATAAGGCAGGTTTCCTTTTTCAGAGAAGAAAAACTTCCGTTCCTAGAAAACAATGTGTTCATTACGCTTAATCACCTAAAATTGGCACAAAATCTCATTGTTTTGTAAAAACAATCATCTAAAATCTAACGCTTGTTCTGCCTTCTTAATAACACGCCATAATGCCTATTGCTCTATGTCCAGGAATCATATCATTACAGTGTATCGAGTTGAGACTTGCATGGTATGGTGTTGAATGAAATTAACATTTCACTCATGAACAAGTTTAGGCATAGTCTTGAATCTTTAACTGGTGATTTCCTAAAGCCGGGGACTCGTATGCTTTTCTACTCCCAACTGGTTGCTCGGATGTGCGGCTCGCGGGCCGTTTCGATACATACCTACGTAAAATCGGTAGCATAGATACCGTGGCACAAATGATGTCCGAGTATCGCATTCTTGCATCATGTTGTCTGTGTAAATGCCTAGTGTGTCCCCGGTATTAGAGAGTGGCCATTATGGCGAATTCAAGAAAACGTTCTATAGTATGCATATATTAGCATTTACATAACATAATTATGTACGGGTATATGATACTATTTATAAGCCGATAATACATGTAACATTTGCCATACTCTTCCTTCAATTTCAATAAGGTTTCTTCAGTACTTTAGCTGCATTCGTATTGCAACCGCATTTCCCAGAAGCCCTGCACAGTTTCACTGAAACACATTAGCCCCGTA
>LQNS02278094.1:40397991-40413794 GCA_001587735.2 Parhyale hawaiensis | reverse complement strand
ATTTAACTTTGCCTGTCAAGTTGGGTTGGGTTTATTACCTCCACCGAGGAGGTTATGTTTTTGTCTCGTTTATCTCTATGTTATTCTGTTTGTCTGTCACCATTACTCAAAATTTTATGCACAGATCTTTACGATATTTGCATGGATTATTAGGCATGTTAACAGTAACACTTTATTACTTTTTGGTGAAAATCCGTTCATCTATTTGTTTGTCTGTCTGTCTGTCTGTCTATCTGTCTATTTTTAAGGCCATAACTCGAAAGTTATGGACGGATTTTTATGAAATTTATTTGAGTTATTAGTTATATTACGAAAAGTAAATACCCAAATTTTGGGATGATCTGTTCATTCGTTCGTTTGTTTGCATCTATATTTGGTTTTATGCTTGTTAGCATAACTCAAAAGTTATGGATGGATGTTCATAAAATTTACATGAGATGTTAATAATGTTCAAAGACATAAATGATTAAATTTTGGCGATGATCGGTTGGTCTGTTCATGTGTTTGACATATGTTTGTCATAATGTTTGTTAGCAGCATAACTCAGACAGTTATGAACGGATCTTCATGAAAATTGCAGAAATTGTTAATTCTATCAAATGGCACAAATGATTAGATTTTGATACTGATACAAAGAATATCATGGTTTCAGAACTAATTTGAATTTTTCATTACTGTTGCCTAGCAGGGCGGAAATATGCGCTCTCAAAGGTTCTCTAGTTTCCACATAATTTAATTTGAAAATAATGTATGATATATTCAGAAACCGTGCATCCTAACAAGGTGAGCCTGCAAATACTGCATCAGCAGTTATTGATTTAATTTATTCAACAACTATTATTAAAGCAATGACAAGCATGTAGGGCACATCAGTGTTGAGTGTGTAATTGCCCTAGATGCTGTCACTGACCTAATAAGGCATAAGGAAATAAAAATGATAGCATCCAGAAGGATCGAGTTTATGATCATCCCACTGTGTAGATAAATAATTTCACATTGTCTTCCTATTACAGTTTTCTCAGAGCTCGCGTGTGACCGTAAAACTGCAGGTATACGACGTGTCTAAGAGACAATGAAGCAAATATGTGCTAGGATTCTATGTGGAAAACACGCAGCTATTTCTACCTTTGTACTATATATCCTTCTAACAGTACAAATCGCGATATCTGCACTGCACCGTTAGGCTGCGTAGATATAGCTGTGCTATGCTATCAAAATGCTGTTCAAGCTTTGCGCTTGCCTTGGACAAGATTTTTTCTGAGCTGCACCACAATACCAAAGGGCGAAATTTTGACAACTTTTATCGACCAGAAGAACTTGAGAGGTCTACAGGATCCGCGTAATGTTCTACGGTTTCTTATTAAATGGCCAAAATATTTTAATCAATGTCAAGCATTTGAAACTGAAAGTTTATTTAGTCATTTCTGTATGATATGTCACAATTATCACTCATTTATTTCCCATAAACAGTACTTGCCAATGGCCGTGCTGTACTCGCAAAGTCAACTCGAGCAAAATTTACTCAAAATGTTGCATAGCTTGAGAACATAGTTACAAGTTTCGTGGTGCGCAAGTTTGTTGCGCATGAGAAAATGGATTTTCAGATCTTTTGCCTCCTTTCTTTCTAGTTCATCGGCCGTAAGCAGCGCAATGCTGACAGTAAACCATCCGTAAAACAGCGCAGCCAGGAGAGGTCAGAGCGATGCACAACATAGCGGCAAGAGTCAGTCTTCGGCAAGGATCGGAATGACCAATATGGTCATTTTTTCGTGACCGCGAGCGATGATGTAGCAGTTCTGAGTCGCCGCACACGACGCCGACACTCAGAGCTTCTGGCACCGCGCGGTCAACAGCGCGTACCTCAGGGGCCAATCAGCGCCTCTCATTACCCGGGGCGAAGAAAAAAAAAACATGATTAGCAAGTGTATGTTGGTCTGTACGTGTGTGAAACAGACTGTTCATAAAGTTTCACCGATAGTTGCGGAACAATGTTATTTTTATTCAAATGACGGTTTCTGATGTTTTAAGCGTAAAACTATACACTCTCCTGAGGTCCTGTAAATCCTGGTGGTAGGGAAACACGTAGTGATAAAGTTAAGGAGATAAACGCTGGCGCGTGCACTTATTTCGTAGTTAATACAAGTACATCTTTGCTACCGAGGGCAATGTTTTCAGTAGCATCGGTGCAATGCAAGCATGCATGTAAACACACAGCATGATGTAAATCCTTGTTGGTGACTTGCTGTGTAAGATTTTTAATAATATTTTAAAACATTGCTGTCGGATCACAGCCCCGTTCATTCCACCCTATGTATGCTGTTCCTTGTTTCGCAGTCTCACCCCATGCTTTCCAACACAGAGTTGGAACATTGAAACTGTCGGTACAACACTTTTGACAGATTTAGCCCTGTCCCTAAGCACAAACATTTGAAAGTTCTCATGTGCAGATGGCACTCAAGATGAAGCAGTTAGTGTAAGCTCGTTGTTGAGATGTGCAAACAGAAAATTAGCTCTTTGAACTCCATCTAGTCTACGTACTTGTTAGGGTCGTGCATGAGAACGAAGCAGTTTTTATACTTGTAAAAATGAAGAACTAGATACTGTCTAATATAGTTTTTGCAATTACTGCACGTATCTTATAACTTTGCTCACGCTTTACACTATATATTGAGTATCTCCATGTACGTCACTCTTGGTACATCATAGGATACATCAGTGTGTCAACAGGACGATATAACCTTCATTCAGCTGAAAATACCGAACTAATTCTAGCAAAGTAATGCATGGCATCTGTAGTATAGTATTTTCCATCGCGTCCAGATGCGCCGTCACCCTACTATACACAATTTGTTAATGTGTTTACTTCTCTAATTACACAGGAAAGACGATCCTCCTTGTGTACGAAGGTATTCTTAGTAAACTGCCGTAGAGCTTTCGTTTTTAGGGGAGGCCCAAACTGGCACGTGAGCTCGAGCTGCGCATTTTGGTGCTCCAAGATCATTTGGTGAAGACACCCGAGTTTAGCCGTCACGCAGTTCCCTTCTCCATTCTGTTTACCATTCCAATTAGCAGAGGGGGCTGTGGTTGTTAAATTTTTGAACTGATCTGCCGTCTGCGGCGCTTTGCGCCCGGCAATCTTTCTCTATTGATTAGCGGTCGCAGCGGCACCGACTTTTGCGCAACTGCCCGCAAAAAGATGCGCTCCAAACTGCAGGGCGGCCGCGCCGTGTAGTGTCCGGCAACGGTCCTCCACCTTGTCATCCGCTACAGGCAGGCCGGTCTACGGTAATGAGACTCGCAGGAAATTGAGACGTTTGCGGTTAAAATTTTGAGCAGCCGCGTCTTAAAGTCGGCCGTGACGCCGCAGCAAAAGAGAGTAACGTTAATGAGGCGGCTACTGATCGAGCTGTAAAGAGTGCTACTCTGCACGAGGGCAAGCCAAGCAGTTCCAGGAAATTAGGGAAAATAGTGAATTGAAATTTGAAGTTTCGACGCAGAGAACAGATTTACTGAAAGATCCAACCCGTGCGAACTAGTATTCACATTAATTTCACTAACTTCAAGATAACATTGATCTGCGCCCTTAGGAGAGCAGATAAGCTAGATGAGTAGAAACATTTGTGACTTAGGTAATTAAAAATTAGTTAAAACATCTTGAAGGCGTTAAAACTGTAAAGAAGCTATAGAACAATAGGTGTCTTCACTGTTTTAAAAACTTCAAGAAACTTTTGGCTATGTTCACTAAATGAATTTGACGCTGAGATAAAGAGACAAAAAGCCTTTGAAAATCAATCAGTTTCTACATTATAAGGTTGTCATTCCATATCTACCAATCAATCAGCGGCCGCTGACGATCGCGCTTCCTGTCATCATATGCCAGCGAGGCAGGTGCTGCCACAGGCGATTTGCCCTTTGATGGTCACAAAGAAAAAGAGCCTTCAAAATACGACTGCGTTCAACCATAGAACAGTATACCTAAGTATGAGCAGTCATTGAACTTTCGACTGAAACAAAATACTGTATCTTTGTTATTTGTTCCTGCTAACATAAAAATCCCTCGAACTGTTGAGCTCTCGGCCGTCTCAAGCGATTGTGAGAAGCGTCTTAAATTTCACCCACAATTGGCGAATTGGACACTCAGAATTTACGTTTCTGACAAGTTATATCCTCGGCAGTGACATAGAGTACTGAGCTCATGACACTGAACGTTGCAGGGTCGAATACCAACTCAGTCAAGAGAACTTTTACGGCGCTTGATATGCTTTCTCAGCATTTCATATCCACACAGCTGCCTCGAGGGTACTGGCCTTTCCCTAGAAATTGGGAGGGCGGGGGAAGAAGAGGAACGGGTCATTGTATGAAAGCCTTGCATCAATGGCCCCATAGCTCTTGAGGATCTGTGGTCGACTGCAGCCTAACTCTCCTTTTGCGGCTGTTTTCGCTGTCCCTTTCTTTCCGTTGACGAATGAAAACAACTGCCGACCGTTGCTCATTTGCCAAATGCCCGAGAGTGACGAATGCAACGGCAGATCGTTGCTAATGAAGATGCATTAAAATTGCTTTGTGCAAAGAAAATTACCGCTTTTATTGTCTGCCACTCTGAACTCCGTTTTTATGTGTCACTTGCGATAATCCTTCTATATCTCTTCAGTTATGTAATTCAGTTATATAATTTTAGAGGTTCCATCTATGTTTCAGGGGTACGGGAAAGTCCTGCCCTGATTTTTGTTTGGAATAATAGTTGAAGGAAATATTACTGACAAATCGTGATAGCTCAACAAAATAGTTAGCTACCATCATTTTGTAGTTATACCTTTGCCAATCTACTTGGAAGCTTTTTAACCCCCTTTTCAAAAAAGTAACATCTTTGAAAGAAATGAGGAATTAAACTCCGCTAATGACGTGAACAGCAATGAAGTTTTTTCCACTGAGGAAATGCTCGAAAGAATGAAATAAATGAAAATCTGATGGAATAACGTCTAACGAGTAGTTATGGAGGCTGAAGAGGAACTTCTCAACCTATGAACTTTGCAGGATGGGGTCTAGCGTTATCGTGTTGCAAACTTACTCCTTTTCTGCTCACTAGAGGCAGACATTTTCTGGGCAGCGATGCATTCAGACGTTCGAGTTGCTGACTGTATAAATGACTGCAGCCACTCAAAGTGAACCTTGGGGGAGTTCATACAACATGCTATTGGCTATATGGTTCACTTTGAAACTTGTCTTTCATGGGCCATAGATGTGTTTTAACTAACAGCAGTGTATTTAACCAAAGAAGAAGTTCAACCGAGTATCTGGCATCTGCTTTGACTTTGAAAACTACTGTCTAGACTTAATCTGATGTTTTACTTTGGTTAAAGAAAAGCGTACAGAACTTTCCGATGCCCCTAATGTATGTGGCTCATATGGCTACGCTGACGCTAGCTATATCTTAAAGAAATAAACATACTGTGCCGTGCTGAATTCTTTATGAAGTTCCAAACTCACTTTGTTTTGGCTCTTGGAAACAAAAGCCACTATCGCGAGTTTTTCCCAGTGTATAGTGAGCAAGGGTGATCGCATAGATTACTCATTTAGAGGGAAGCTTCAGTTTTAAATTCAGTTGGAACACAGTTCGTAACTGTCACAGATGGTAAGCATTAGTATTTTGAATAAAAATAGCAAAAAAACCCGCTGTCTCAAGATAAATAACAGCATCCACTGAGCCACGTCACTGTAGGCAAATGCTGCTGGTTTATACAGCTACAAATGCAGCCGTGGTGAAGCGCGACGTTAGTAAGTGTAAACATTTCTCGGCATGCTGGACACCTCGATGAAGAAACTGTACCTGAAGAATGAGAAGGAGCATCTGCGAAGCAAGGCTGTCATATCACGTCACACCTCAATGGCCACCGTGACCAACACTGGCTTTCACCTCGAGTTTATCAAAGCCATCTTCAGAGATCAGCTGTCACTATATTTAGGTTCCGGACGTAGGCCGCACAGTAGCATTCTGGACGACTTTATACAGTGGATCTGCTCGGCGCGACAGATGGGCGAGAGTGCAATGGCCACTCATGGTCATTCCGCTGAGCCGGTGTTAGAATTTCTACAAGCGTCGTCTAAACTAGCGCATTTTTAAGGACGTTGCTTCAATTTTTACTGGACGCGCAAGCATGACCTTCGGAAAAGACTCACTACAATTATTTAACTGCCCCAGTAGTTCAATAATAAGCTGATTTTGTAAACCGCCAACGACACGGATTTGAGTTATTAATTACAATGGAGCACGGAATAACATCACGCTTAGGCAGCTTTATGCTCATAACCTTCTTGTTTTGCTAACAATAAATTCTGCAGCTTGGAAGACATTCTTATCAGCAGTCGCTCAACTTGAACGAAACTTTCTTAGAAGCTCTCAATGGTCTCTCGTAATCCGGTAACGCTTGAGTGACCAAAGTCGTCGTGTCGAAGGTTTTTTTTTTTTTTTTGGGAGGAGTCGCCAGGTCTCCCCATTGTATTAGTAAGGAGCAACCGCAGGTATGACTCCATTAAAATCTTACTGCGGGTATGGCCAGTGAACCTGCGAGAAGCCTCGGGCTTTCCAGTGAACCGTGCAAACAAAAGTACCATCTTCCTGGCAGCTGATGTGTGGAACACTGGGCAGAGGGTCGTTAAGACTCCGGGAGTCAGCGGCGTCTCCTATCGGGAATTCTTCAACTTTTCTCAGCAAGACCCTGGTAACTGTGATCTTTATGAAATGTTATCACTTAAGGGTTCAGTCTAACAGCAAGTAGATTATCAACATGCATGCTACTGTAGACAAAAGTTTACTGACAAAACGAACAATAAAGCTGAGAAAATTCAAGACGAGGGCATCTAGAGGCCGACTCTTGAAGTGAGTAACTGGACTCAAACATGAACGGGTGCCGTACAGCCTGTGCTACTTGAGATCAGCCAATTTATGTATGAATATAAATGAAGTTAGGCACTTATTCTAATTGAACCGAACCTCTCCTAGCTTATTCTTAGCTACGAAAGCCTATGCGCGATATAGGCAGTGTGCCACTAAAGGGCTAGTAAAAATTTCTGCCACTACTAACATAATCTATTTCATACTAATCTAATCCTATACATATTCTCAAGCAGACCCCATAATAATTACGTATGATTGGACTTATGAAAGTACATGACCTTTGACTTGTCATATGGCTTTTGATAATTCATGCCTGTTATCAATGTATTAAATTTTCTCAAGCAGACCGCATAATAATTACGTATGATTGGACTCATGAAAGTACATCACCTTTGACTTGTCATATGGCTTTTGATAATTCATGCCGTTATCACTGTATTATTTGAGGTGAGTACCTTTTGCAGGTATCTTTTAGTACTAGCTACGGTGGAATGTAGACAACCACAGGTAATGTACTAACTTTTCTCGTGAATTGGCACTTTGCTCATTACTTGATGCATATTCTTTGGCAAATAGCCATTCACTTATCCTAAATATATTTATGCATCATGTTATCTCGACCATATTGAATACGCATTGAGACTCTATAAA
Source organism: Parhyale hawaiensis (assembly GCA_001587735.2). Classification (NCBI taxonomy): domain Eukaryota; kingdom Metazoa; phylum Arthropoda; class Malacostraca; order Amphipoda; family Hyalidae; genus Parhyale; species Parhyale hawaiensis. Next base: position 40,406,248 of record LQNS02278094.1, on the reverse strand, counting down.
TGTTTGCCTTTCAGGCGTCAGGCGTTTCGGATCAGCTCGTGACATGGGATGCAGAGACGAAATTCGTGATCTGCTCATGTTGTCATATCGTGTGCTGAGAAGTTATGAACATGAAAATATAAAGCACTAAAGTATGGAGCATTCAACTGGCTGTGTTAGACAGCAAAGCCACACTGATTAGTACACTCGGACTTCCGTCAGGAAATCTTCAGCAGTTTCAAACATAGTTTCTACTTCTGCAGCCGGCTTGCGATTAACACAGGAAACGAAGGAAAGCGGTGAATCGAGCGCTCAATATTTAAACTTGAGATGACTTGAAGCTTCTCTCGATTTTCAGATTATCTAGCTCAGAGGAAGCAACTCAAAAGTACGCTTATGAGACTGGTAACACATAATGTAGAAAATTTATTAGCCCGTTAGGTAAAGCACACACAAGGGCATAGCTAACTTATCATCTTGTGAGACGATAAGTTAGCTATGCAGGTGAGGCTTTTATAAAATACACTTCTACTAGGGGTTACTCGCATTAGATTTATAACTAAAATTTATATAAGGTCCATGAAACTGCTAGCAGGTAGTTTAGATGTAGGTTAGCCATCCATTTAATTTTCAAGTTTTTTGACATTGTCGTTTGTATTTTGAAGTTTTTATAATATATGATACAGTGCGCCGTTGCCAGTATTTTTTTAATTTAACATCTGTAAAAAAAAATAAAAGAAGGGTGAATGGACTTCTCATATAGGTACACATATTTCAGTCCGCATCCCCTACCACATAATTATGAGTTTCACTTGTGCACAGTCAGTAGTTTTCAATAGTGTTGTTACAGCCGGCTCGTGTGAAGCAGAAGAGAAACGCATGTTCAGCGTAACAGCACTACTAGACCGTAACAGGCTGTAGATCCAATAAGCAATGTTATACTCTGCTCACCAGACTGACATCACTCAGAATAGATAAAAAAAAATGCTAATGACAATCAATTCCCATGCACTTCGTGACACTTACGAGTAAACGAGCAAGGAAGGTAAGAATCGTCCTCACTCTCTCCCTCCTTGCTATCAAGATCATCAGCAGTGATAGAAAGTTTCCGCGGGTGAACTCGTGCATAAGCTGATCGTGACTACTGAGTGCCTGCGGTGGGTTTATCCCAACTTATTAAATAAGGGCGATGTTTTACAGCCGTACCAGTACGGCACTAGTCGCAAGTAAAGCTCATTCAGGTCATTTAGAACCGCCATTCCGGTTTTTTTAACTGATCAGCAGCAACAGAGAAACAAGACATAGAAATTACTAATTTCCGCTAGCTAAAGCTGCACTACACTAACCTCCAGGAGTGTCTACTTGGTATGTGCTGCCTTTGAGGCACCGAATCGACTTTATGCCGCTGTGCCACAATATGTGCCGACTTGAAAACGAAACCAATTTTCAACTGGGCTACACATCATGAGATTCGTGAGCTCAGTCGAAAGTCAGGTAACTAACGACTAACGGTCTTTCTAGTTCAATTATGCATAGCCATTGCATACAGTAGTAAAAATGTTCGATCTTGAACGATACTGTTCAGTGTTAACGCTGAATCCCACAACGATATCTACATCGGAATTCATTTTTCTTCTACTTCTTTTTAGCTGCGCTAAGTTTCGACACTCGCATAATTGGCAGTTTCGGTTATTATTTATGAACGTGACAGCAAAGTGAGCTGCAGCACCACTAGCTGTCTTATGTTCGTAGTCTATAAAAGAGCTGCCCAGGATGAGAGTACCGTTCTTTATTCCTGGCAACAGCCAGTGTAATAAATGCATATGCCGCAATTTGCGTGCAGCAAAAGGTCTGGCTTGGTAACGAAAGAACTGCATCAAAATATTAACCACTCAAGTTCTGCATATCGCCAACAGGCTATTTGCGGTCATCGGCACACTGAAGTTGAATTCTCCAATGCAAGTCTCACACCTTAATTTGGAGCAAGAGATTTCTCCCTACAGAGCATTTGCTCGTTATTAATAGTGACGAGGGACGCTCGACACATTCATATGAGGATGACCACACCATAAAGTTTCTCTCTTTGCGTCCAGAGCATCCAGGGCTCTCCGCTTTCTTCCTGCTGTGATGGCGGCTGGACGACTGTGGTGAGCGTCGGTTCTGGAACTGGGGGCGGATTGGCTGCTGGACCGCACGCTGACGTTGCATGGTACCAGAGCTGCAGTTAAGTGCGGACTTAAAGTTACTCAAGCTTGCTGTTGCTGCAGCCATGGCGCTAACACTACAAAGTTTCTGGGATTTTCACTTAATTTAGAATCTTTAACTCCATAAGCAAAAAAGTCGTATATTGACACTGGAAATGGCGCTTTTCCTTCAAAACCTGCATGTCTAACTCTCATTGTATTTTCAACTCGGTTTATCTCATCAAGAGGCAATAGGCCCGGCAAATTGTTTTAGGATGTAAGGCTATATCTACTTCTTCAGACTTTTATTCAGTAATTTTTCAAATCTATTTTTATATCTCGTACGAGCGTTGAAACTCCAAAGTACAGTTTATGTGATCTCAAAGAGACCAATTTGCTGCACAAGCTATGCGGTCGTGGCAAAGCAGCCAAGAAAAGAAATTAAGTAAGTACTTTTTCTGTCTCACAATTTTTCCATCAAAGATATATGCAATTTTACACATTCTAAATGCTAATCAAACATTGTCTCCTCGTCTCTATATCGACAGCTTCTCATGCATGAGTCACCGGGCTGCAGAAGAATGTCTGCACCTTTCGTTCCTACAAACACTGGCTCTCTATCTGGTTGAAATGTGCCACTATTCAGGGTGTTATTTATTAATACATCCTCATTCTTTTTGTTCACTTTCTATGTGACGATCAATTACATTTAACACTCTCCGTGTGTTCACTGCTACGCTACAGGAAGATTTGTTTTTATTATCGAAGCATATAGAATAACTGAAATACACTTTAATTAGCTCAGCCGCCTAGCATCCTTCATCGAGGGCGTTTCAGCCAATGCTATTTCTGTAAGAAATCGCAGTTTTTGTTGGTTAAAATACGGTTGATTAATTTCTAAATTAACTGGCACGAGCTTGATCCGTTAAGCAAAATTAAAGCACTATCTATTGCCCTGCGACCGTCGTTGTATCGAGCAGTAAACAATGCGGTATCAATTCATGCATGAAAGTCTTTTGTCATGCAAATCCTTACAGCGGCTTCATTTATCTGATGTCTTTAAACAAGAACCAAGTGCTCGGCATGCCCATGCTGACCTGTTCGGTGATACAACTTATTATCTCAACCGATCAGATATTAAGCCGGCCATTGTTCTAAGAGACTACACTTCGCTGACCGTGTCTTCACTTCTATAGCGTATTGGTAAGACTGCTAATACAATACGGGTGCTAAACACGCACTGGGCACTGAAATAGCGGTTTTCAAAGAAAATATAAATGATGTTCCTTTACATCAATTGTAATAACCAGCTGAAAACACATACTTTACTGTTGTCAAATTTATGGCAATAATTCACCTTAGGAATTTAGACGGAATACAATTGACTTGGTAAATATATTTCATCACGTCGTAGATTTTCGTAAGGTCATGGAGCAGATAAAATTGCAATAGTAAATTGCTGTTGGTCTTCACAGCCGTGGTGATCAGAGCTACGCACCTGTTACAGCCTCTGCACAGCGGGCCCAGCAACACATACGGTAACTTATCGCGTCAACCAATCAGCCTATTCGCATCACCTCATTAAACCGGACTGCGTAATCCGTATATGGAGACTATTAAATCTTAATCGCTCCCAACTTCAGACAAGCGATTTGTCAAAGTTAATGGTTGTCATCTGGTGGTGGAGCATCAGAAAAACTCAGCAGCAACGGTAAAAATTTATTAGTAACCGGCAGGTCTATAAATAAAAAGTGAAGAGTAGTTTTTATATTAATTTAATGTGGCAAATTTTTCAATATTTTTTGGCCTGCATTTTGATCGACTAGCTCCTTATTGGTTTAAGTATAGCTAAGCTAATGGCCATATAAACAAGAAAACCTACCCTTTATGCATCACTAGGCGTTTTTTTTAATTTTTCTTTATAGATGTTGCTGTCGCTATAAATCCTGTTAATTAAAGCTGTATCCGGTTTTTGTTTTACCCTAGTTCTCATAAATGCAGCAAAAAATTCACTGCTTTACGCCGTTGTAACACAAACGAAACCATGTAACGTTAGGGAAACACTGTATGTAGATTTCTTTCGTGAAACCCCCGCATCAATATGAAAACGTTCCTATTCAACTTGGCTATAAGTTCTATACAGTCCGCTTTAACCGAGGTCCAGTAGTATGCATTATTTACACGAAGCTAAGCTGACCGTTAAAATAAGATATGCTACAGTCCACACTCCTGAGAGTTCATCAATTATCTCTGCACTTCTTCGACCCCAATGTCTACGTAACAGCTGCTTCTGCTTCGGTAATTAGAGTTGCTCGCCATTGAATGCTATCATGTCGATGACGTAATTATAGATAGACCAATATGACAACCAGTCTACTCATGCTAAGCTTTCTATAAGGCAGTGATTATGCTAAACGCAAAACTTGGCTGTCTTTGAGTGAGCCAATCCCCCACAATTGATTTACGATTCCTGACTGAAAGTCAGCCCATTGTTGTGAATTGAACGCTCAAGATTACAGTTCCGGATAACTTAAAGCTAATCGGATTACATTCTTTTGTTCAACGTGGATGAATCAAACACGTCTCACTTTAAGAAAAAAATGCCACTGTGCTTGTAATAAACTATACCTTCAATTCGAGTCAAGTCCCAGCTTAATTAAGAACAGGATAAACCAGAATACATGCTATAAGTAACTGCATGAAAGATGCGCAAATACAAAGAAAATGCAGTAAGTATCACGTTTCACAAGTACCTTTTATAGTAATTGTAAGTTGACCATTAGTAGCATAATAATATATGCTAATATATATCGAGCCACATATCACATTATCATTTGTTGTTAATGAAAGCTATTCTGGAGCCAGTGATGGAAGCCTGCATTCACATGAAACCCGCAGATCGCAGCCGCCCTCCTACAGCCCGCGGATGGCAACACTCCGAATCACAACTCTTGCTGGGAGCCTCCTGAGTACCACAGCGGACTGTCTGATTTGTTCACTTTTTTCTTTATTGAAAAAAAAGCTTGTAGCTTTCGCTTTTTTGTCAAGGAAGTCGTTTGGTAGACTTGCAAGTGCACGGGATGAGTCTCTTTGGTGGCACACCGCAGTATTTATCTTAAAGATCAGTAATTGCAGCATCTGCCCTGTAATTATTGAGCGATTGTTTTACCCTCGCGCATGGGAGCAGGAGGCTGGCGTTACGGTTTGGTCATGTCATTGTGGGGTCTGACGAGCTCAGACCTGAGCTACTTTGTCATGCTGTCACAAGCTGGGTGGTCTCGTTACTGGCTGCCAAACTCACTCGTTTTATATATAACAGCCTCTTGTATATTGAATTCGGATGCTCCTGACTGCTTGCCATTGACTTTTCATGCCAAGATCGCGTGCTCATATATGCTGGGTAGTCTCATTTCTGACTGGTTAACCTGAGGTTTTACACGTAAATATCTGTCGGCCTGATGCTGCTGCCTGTTCATCAATAAACTGCGCAGTGCTAAACAAAAACAAACATTCTCCTGTATGACGAAAGAGCAGATGGATAACAAAGTTATTAATGTACATGGACACAAATATCGTATTGATGCTGGAAGCAAATGATTGCACGTATCATGCCAGCAGACTGAAATATAAACAATATGAAGTAAGAAGCGTATAGAGAGGGAATACCGCAGTTCACTCGAATTAAGGGTTTTGAATGTTAAGAGCAGTAAATGCGTAACTTACATAAGACAAAGAACAATAAAATAAATTTTTCAGTACTTTCGTTTGAAGCCACGATAACCAATACTTAGTTGCCTTGTCAAAATAAAGTATATCAGCAGAATCCGCACTGCGCTTATACCGGTCGATGTGTACACATCGGAGAGTTCAGTTGATTGTTTCAGACTTATTTTACCAGCAAACTCACCTGAGCCAACCCTTATGCACGAAATATGTTTGCTTGAAATATTCAAGAATTACTGGTACATTCCAAATTGTTAACTATTTCTTTGCATGATCGGATAGGTGCAGCAAAAAAAGACAAATATTTCTAAATCGGCAGTTATTATTATTATTATTTTTTTTTTTTGCAGAGTAAACGCAAATGCGTTGCTTTATGCATTACTGAGGGTCAGCATCTTTGTATCCAAACACTGAAATTTCACAACTAGAAAGTCATGTTTGATGAGCATAAATTTCATTTACTGTTGTTTTTTTTTTATTGCCAGTAAACATTTTCGAAGTAAACTAAAGGATCTCAAAGTTACAAGCATTTACGACTTGCGTGACATCCGCTGCCATTGCTTGAATCGGGTAGAGATCTTTTATATTCAAATGCTATGGAGTATTGCGCCACAGGGTCAATAGAAATTGGTTTACGTCGGTAACTGAGCGTCTCAAACGCAACGTTTCGATGAACGGCATCGGACACAGCATTTCGACATAGAAATATTAGAACTATGCCTAAGCTCTACCAATCAGCTCACTTTACAGAGCAATTTGAGTTAGTGGCTCTTGAAGTACATTGATAAAATTTCAATCAGATGATGCTGATAACAGTTATGTATCATTAAATATTTTAACTCATGAAAATAGCCCAGCTATTATGCTCTGTGTACATTACAACCAATAAAATACGCTTGACAAAAGCCTATCCGGTGTTGCTTTTTTTTTATTTCACTACAGTTAATGATAGTTCGAAAATCTCTTTCCTTTTAGTTATGCGTCTTCGAGGGTCTCTGCTTTGAGCTACGCCAATTCCAAAATTTTTTATTTTAAATTCCGAAAGAGCGCACATATTTGTTTCACAGGCTGGTAGTATATAAATAACTAGAGCACTTTGAGAGCATATATCTGCTGCAAGCAAGGCAACGCTAACGAAAAATTCAAATTGATTCTGAACCTGTGACTTAATTCGTATCTGCGCCAAAATCTAATAATTTGTGCCTTTTAACAGTAATAATAGCTTCCGTAATTTTCTTGAATATCCGTACATAGCTTTTCGAGTTATGCTGCTAACAAACATTCTGACAAATACTAGTCATCCGCACAACTAGGCAACTGATCATCACTAAAACTTAATCATTTATGTCTTTCAACATTACTAACAATTCCTGTACATTTCACGAAGGTCCGTCAATAACTTTTCAAGTTATTTTGCTAACAAGCATAAACTCAAACGCAGAGACGAATTTACAGATCATCACAAAAAATGATTCAACTTTTTGAGTTATAGCATTAAGAAAAGAGGCTGACAAATAAATAAACGGATCTTCACCAAAACATAAACATCGGTTCCTCATACAATACCTAACAATGCCTGCAAATTTCGTAAAAGACAGACAGATAGACATAAGAACTTTACAAATACATAACCTACTTGGCGGAGGTAAAAATAGCTATCACACATGAATACGTAAATGTTACGGACTTTCATGGTATTTCTGTTATGTGTATCACTATCGAATTCTACTTTTTCCTTTAAAGTGATTTCTTAAAACAAAGGACTATTTTCCTCAGAAGTTTGCAGTTTCCATCGAAAAACAGCTAGGAAAATTATCTTAAAAACTGAGATATCTACATCCTTAATTATGCGAGGTTTTCTTACAAGTTGTGCTGCTGCCGTTTTTTAAGTAAATAATAGGAACAATTTTTACAATACACTCCTCTTTATATAGCCAGGTTATATAGTGGCTCAGATTTGCGCAAGATTCGTATACTTGATGACTTAAAAAACATACCTCTCTATCTCAAGACCAAAACGATTAGTCTTTGTTCAGACTTCCTGTAATTTACTGTCAACCTTAATAGCTGCATTTCTGTGCTCTCTAGAAGCAGGCTAATTACTACGACAGAACTTGGTACTCCAAAAAACACTTCATTTGTATCGGCAGCAAATGGTTGCTCTGTCGCTACCCGACCATCATCGCCCATTACGACACCCGTGGCAAAATATTGACAAAAAAACCCAATGCAATCGACCGCCCACATCACCATGCCACGTACCAACCCACCCGTCCATCGTATAGACAGACTGTCGTACTTGGTCCACTTCATGACTCTAATATGTCTTGTGAGCCTCGTTATTTACGTTGTTATTTGATGCCACGCTACAT
>LQNS02278094.1:40385158-40395858 GCA_001587735.2 Parhyale hawaiensis | reverse complement strand
TTGTTTGTTTGTTTGTTTGTTTGTTTGTTTGTTTGTTTGTTTGTTTGTTTGTTTGTTTGTTTGTTTGTTTGTTTGTTTGTTTGTTTGTTTGTTTGTTTGTTTGTTTGTTTGTTTGTTTGTCTCTTTTTTACCATAATTCATAAAATTTACATGAGTTCTCAGGTATATCAAGAAGAGCAAATGACCAAATTTTTGTGATGATCTGTATGTCTCTGGATTTGATTTTATGTTTGTTAGTAAAATAACTTAAAAAGTTATCAACAGATCTTCATGAAATTTGTAACAATTGTTAGAAATGCTGAAAGACACAAATGGCCAAATTTTGGTGATGATCAGTTTGTCCGTTTGTGTGTTTGACCAATGTTTGTCAGAACATACTTCATGAACTTACGGACGGACCGTTCAGAAAATTACAGAAATATTTATCACTGTCAAAAGGCACAAATGGCCAGATTTTGGTGCTAATAACGAGAAAGACATAGTTTCAAACCAATTCGAAATTTTCATTATCATCGCTTTACTTGGCGGAGGTATGCGCTCTCAGAGTGTTTTAGTTAATAATACGATGTTAGCGAAGCGCAGGTATGTCTCTGTTGTTCATGTAAACATATTTTGCGCCAGATTATTACACTACTGGCCGAACCAGTTCAAGCGAATATATCGTGAATCTTGATAGATAAATACGAACTCTAACTGTCTCTGAAAATAACTTAACGAATGTCTCTGATCAGCTTATCGGTTGTGTGCATGCAGTACGGCACTGGGCAATAACAGAGGCATGTTGTAATTACAATTTAAGAGTTACCGGTGCTACACCGGTGACCACTCCGCTCACAAATCGTGTCACAATCATAACTCGAAAGCAGCAATTGCGATTGCCACACGAGTTACAGTGGGGCAGGTAACAGGTGTAAAATATCTATTTTAAATAAAGGGAACAGAATAATTATGCAAATAAACGAGTACACTCAGTAACACTGAGGAAGTAAGCTTGCATACGCCGAGCTTTTTAGCCGAAATTGTAATAATCGCAGAATTACCATATTTTTAAGCTTACACCGTCTGTTGACAGATGGCGTTCTCGTAACTGCATTTCGGGCTTTGGCTACAATTTTCTAAGTTGTGGTAGCCAAACTCTGCCGCGATTACAACGCCCCTCGATCAGGAACTGGGGGACGGTCTCCTGGTCACGAATATACCTTACATGTAAACTATGCAAGTAATATTTTTTTGTAAATAACGCTAATGAAAGTTTTTAAAAATTACGGAGACCTACGAATGTGAATACTAATTCATAACTGACGCAATTCCTTGTCGTGTTCTTTGTATGATATCAAAGACGCCTCGAAGTATTTGCTAAATTTTTGTTTGTTCCCCAACTCGAAGGCTTGAAGTTAAAGTTCTTTGTGTATGTTGCGTACCACAAGTCACAAACAAGAATACGGGAACGATTGAGGTCTTCAGTGAGAGCACTCAAGGGCCATGGCTGTCACGCCTGTACGGGCTGTCTCACAGTTTTATGAAAAACACAAGGCGTGGTTGTTTCAACTCCACCTGAATGTATTGTACCAATGAGAGTCTTTCCTCAGTTGGACCGTTTCGCAAGGTCTATCCTACGGAAACTATTTGTTATTACTGACTCTCGGCTCTCCCGCAGAGCCATATTATGAAGGGAATCTCCAACCCCCTCCATATGACGATGAGCCTCTCCGATAGTTCGGCGCATCCGTCAACGTCAAAGGCCCCAAGTCTCCCACCGTGAAGACAATCGTCGGCTCACCGACGTGACCCAATAATTTGCCAAATCATGTGCAATCTCGAGAAACGTAAAACTTGTGTTTTCTGTGCTGACAACACCTGATCGAAAGTATAATACAACAAATAAGGTAATGATAATTTTGTTATATGAAAAGTGCCTCGTTTAATTAAACTCATTTCCCTTAAAATATTGTTGTAAGCCCACTGGTAAGTTTCCTCCTGGGGTACCTAATTAGTAGGTTCCTGCAGTTGCTAAGGGCCAGTTGGGGCACACGTCCCTCATCGTAACGCGTTCGCGCATGAAAATGAACACGAGCCGTGAGTCAACTTCTGCTGTAGCTGTCCACGCGTAGAACCGACCTTCATTCCAATGAAGGACGCCACGCGTTCACTAATAATCTCGTTTCTTTACATTTTCGTTTATATTATGCGTCTTTTTAAAGTAATATGTATCTCATTATCTTATAGCCTGATTTTGAGAGGAACAGCCTATTTCTAGAATATTTATGGCCTGCTAAGCCGATTAAAGGGAAGCGATCAGCCGGGGTTCCAAATCCTAGATTGCATCTGTTTTCTTAGTACAACATTTTCAGCTCAACTAGTTTTCTTGTGTTGAACAGGATTACAGTAATTCAAAATGACGATAAAAAAGCATTTTTGTAGACATGTTCATGATTTGAAAACGCTATAGAGGATAAATTTAGTACTTATCTAGTTTGTTACTGGACTTGAATGACACCGCTCGTTGAAAAATTGGACGTGCTTTTTGCTACTGCTGCTGCTTCCATCAAATCAGCGCGCCGCGTTGAGAAACATGTGAACTGGCCTAAGAGATGTCCTTGACGACATCCTCGTCTCAACTACTAATAGCATAAGTAAATTTTCATATATATTTTTTGAGGGTAATGCCTGACAGAGTTCAAAAAAATGACATATTATGACGACGAACTGTTTTAATCGTTTCAATTCAGGCGCAATAACCTCCATACAATGGACAATTGTTGGAAACATACAGTCGGGTTAGTTCGTTAAACAGGAAACCAAATATATGGAAAGCATCTTCCTAGAGGAGCAAAAAGTTAGTTATATCGTCTCACGTATGTTGCTGTAGCTGTCTGTTAATCTTCCTCGCATCAAGTATTTTGCGCAATTAAGTTTCCCATGGTTCATGCCTTTGCCCATATCGCAACCTCCTGCGTATCGCAGCATCTCCGAAGTACCGCAATAGCCATCAGCGCCGTCGTCCGCAAGTAGTGGTCTCAGTTTAGATTTTTCGACCTTTGCGGACGCTGCATCCGCTCGGGAGGCCATCCTTTGGCGCGGTCCCAATGCTGCGACCGAGTCAGCTGCTGGTGTCAGCTCTTCGGTGTCGCGGTCGAGCGGTGATTCTAAGCATGTCTTACCCCATGCACGATTGTCCACGAACCTCTTCCTCCAATCCTTCCGTAATTATCGACCCGAAAAAGTGAATATGCACATCAGGAAATGGATAACTAACCAATCTATAACCGTTATTTTTTTTAAATCCCTAATTTCATACCTCTAGAGAATTCCCCCTCGATAAGAAACACAGTTGCAGAGTAAATCTATGGATATCAGAAGCAAAGCAGTGCATCAGTGAGCAGAACCCGGAAAGGTACAAAGAACACAAACTGCAGTTGTTATTCTCGTACGGTGTTGGAGGTCTTGAAAGATCCAACAGGGTAAGTATTCCTGTAACGTGCAAGAAATATAAACGCTTACTCATAGATCATTAAAGTTTAATATTAATCGCAACAAGTTTTGTGTGGAAGTTTTAAAAGGTATTTTAGCGCAAGGAGCGTAAATGTGTTTGATAGAACCTATTAATTAGTTACTGGATGCAACTAGAAAAGCAACTGATAGGCGAAGTTTAAGCTGCGTTCTACACTCGGTCTTGTCTCTAATCGTTGGTTCTCAGTTAGAACGTTTGCTTTCGTGTGAGGCAACATGCTATGAGAAATACCGCGGGCACATCGAGAAACGATACGCTATGTTAGCATGAAATTCCTCATACAACGCTCTTGCAAGCAAGTAAGAGCCCACCCGTACAAAAAAAAAAACACGTTACATCAATGCAAGTATCAATGAGCGTAAAGATGCCATCTTATGTTACCTGATTTGGGACTGCTGCAGGGAGCAACGAACATTCGTGCGTTCACGTTATACTGTAGTGTGGTAAGTGAATTGAATTATTGCTTCAGAATTTGCTGTAGCTGAAGCTGTCCGGCTGGTTTGTTAAAGTGCTCCAATAAACTTAGTGGCAGCAGGTAATCAGATCGCAATACTTATTTTGCATTATGGACGCACTAACTTTGGAAACGCCAAAGGGGCAGAGATTCGCGATTCAAAGTTTTATTCTTCTGAAAAGTTGAGAACATTATCATTTTCATAAAAAATTGACTCGGTCTATGCAATTTAGTGTAATTGCTCATGTAGAGAAGCTAAGAAGTTTAGGAACCATTGCCAGGGCTTTACGTAAAGGTGAGCCACGTCGGCCCGTTTGATAACTTAATTCTCTAGTCTTGGAAGGAGTAGCACAGCGGACTGATTTTCACCCCAAAGTTTACTGTAGTTGGTGCCAAGTCATCGGATTTTCTCTTGTCAAAGTAAGGAGAAAGCATGAGATGCTACCACCGAACTCGCTGATATTTAAGGGAAAGACAAAACTTATAATTAAGGTCTTGGGAATTACGATACTGATTAAAACCGCCATCTTGGGGGCTATTTACGAGCACGTGAGCATCCGTGACTGTGACTATCGTCATACGCCCAATTGCTAGCGGTAGGAAATGTATTTATCTTGCCACGGTTCGAGTGTCAGAAGCACAGAATTCCCCAAATGTGTACAGTTCAGCATCTAAGAACATTTAGAAGAACAAAGCTTTGCTTCAGGCGAGAGATGGAGCTAACAAGTGGTATGAAGTAGAGAAACTTGGAAATTATGTCGGAAGTGTTCGTGTCCCTACAGCCTGGTACATACCATGTACGGTATACAGGTTGCCCACACGAGGTAAATACCTTCGACAGTGGGAAGAAAATTCTCTCGTGATGCTGCTACACGGTCCGCTGCTGTAATTGTCGGTCATCTAAAGTGGTGTAATAACGATCTGCGGCCGTAACGATCTGCGGCCATAACGAAAATTTGAAACATACCACCGGCAAATTTGTCTGGAAGCAACGAGCTCCAACGTCAACATTACACGGTCGAGCGGCCCAACTGCAGTCATTTTAACACAGTTCATTGTATTAATTGAGCCATGATCGCCCCACTTAATCTCGCCAGAACATAACGGGCGCTCAATTAGAAACTGCAGATGACGGAACACTGGGACCGCTTTTTCTCCGACTGATGGCTGTAACTGCAATAGGGCGACAATCGGTCATGACCAACTTTTCTTGGACGCTGAAATTAAAGAAGATTGAAATTTTTGTTACATGTACAACGCCCTGAAGCTGAATATCTGCCCCTGTTTCTGAGTTGAGTCCATCACTTCACTGACTGATACACTAACATGAAAGTATATAGCATTAGGGTTTTCTTTACTCATTTTATGCATGGCCTTCCAATATTTGAAGTTTCTGAATATGTAGGCTCTAGTACGTACTTAATTAGTAAGCTTCGTGACATACATATAACTGGTTCTAACTTTACATGTATTTATTAGTATTCAGTTTTCTCTCACTGTTCTCTTAAAACCCTGCGCAGCAACTTAGAAGCTTTCATTTCTGATTCTAACTGTAATTCGCAATGGATATTCCAGTAGCCAACGGAATTAATTTCTCGTCAATTCAAAAAGAATTTATGCGAGTTGTGAAGTCATGACGTTTCATTTTGTCCTACGTGTTTTAGAAACACAAGGCAAGCACGTTCTGGTAATGGCTTTTTCCCTATCGCAGGGTAAATACTGTAAGTCAAAGCTGACACTGATAAATAGGAGCATCCTTACAATCACATCATTACGCAGCGTGACGAGGCTGCTACCCTGCATCAAGGTAGAGTAACCTGCACAATTGAAAGAATCCTAAATATGGCACCCGCTGCACAAGCTTCAAAGGTGTACTGTTTACCACTCTGTTTCTAAGTGATCAATTCATGATATTTATTCCAAAGAGAGCCATGCCCGCTGCAAGCAGTTCATACTCGGCCAGCAGCACACGGGGCCCAGCAAATAGCGACAGCAAGAGCTGAACTCTACGGATGGTTCAACCGCCCCTTCTTTAGTAAGGTACAACACATAATTATGGCTTAAAGAGTCAATTGCGCCTAAACCTCGATCACTGAACTTACTTCTCCCTCGTAACCACCAATGTTCATTTTGATTTTCATTTACAGTTACCTCCCCTAGACTTTACGAGGTAGCTCATTCCGTCACACGTTTTTTTTTTTTTTAAGTTTCTGCAGTTTTCTCACGACACCCAAAATCTTGCGCCAACTTCAGTTTAAACTGAGAGCTGATAAGGCGCCACGTTCTAGGGAGGGGTTCGCGCACTGAAGTCTGAGTGCATTGAACGGCTACGGGCTAACCTAATGGTAGCATCGTACTCTCTTTACGGCTAGTACGTCTATCTTCAGGAAATAGAGTAGTAATAAAACTAGTCCTTTCACCTCATCTTCTATGCGTACTCATTTGAAATATGATCCCTGTAGAAGTAATTGTAAACATTGATTTGTGCATAAACGAAATAAGGGACACGCTATTGCATTGTTTTGGACACTTGAACAATTAGTCGTCTTATACGCGTGAAGCACTTTTCATTTCGACGCTTACTGAAGAGATTCGTCAAAGACCCAATCTCTGTTTAGAACTAGGCAAGACGATAAGAAATACTTACTTATATTAGCCTATATAGAGTCACGCAGAAAAGTGTGTTCTTTACGATAAAAACACCTGGTGTCTTATCACTAACGATGTAATATTTTCGCTACAAAGCAATAATAATTAATCGTAAAAGACACTGTTGTTCTTCACAACGCTCTTGTTCATCTGTTGTTCATCACAAACGACAATGTGCATTGACGCATTCAAACGACAAGGTAGTTTACAGTTCACTAATTTTGCTTAATGGCAAACATACACTCTTCTGTGAGTAAAGAGTGGCAAAATAACAATTTATTTTAACAATGACTTGAAAGTGGAACGATGTCCAAAAAATAGTAGTTGAAGAAGGGATTAATAGTTACTTCATTTATATGGTGAATTGCTATTACTATCGAATATGAGGTGCAATAGATTAAATTAGGTAGCTGGCAGTAAACGGGCCACAAAGGCCCATTCCCAGAAAGTGATAATGAAGCTTTCTCTGCGACATGTCCGCTCTGCATATCCTGCTCAGAACAGCACTCTTCATCTGCCACGTCTTTGTACCGACCATGACTGAGCATAAATTGGCGACTTTGGCTTATTGAGACCATGTTTCATTTGGACCCTGGAAAATACAAAACGAATGCTCCCTATGGATTCATGAGATGTTCCAATTACATTTCACTGATGAGTTCTTCAGCGCGGCCTCATCGAACGAAGAACTTTTCCTGCACACAAAGAACTGGCAAGTTACTTCTCCCTGCCGTGAAATTGTCAAACGCAAGGCTATCAGTCACTCTGGTGGAAGTGATCGCAATATTGTCACCAGGCAATAGGGTGTTCCTCTGAGCTGCCCAACACCCTCTGACAATGCAATTAACAATAAGCGCATTCGATATCACCAAATATCTCATACAGACAGCTAGGTGATCTCTAAATGTCTTCGGTTCCCTAAGCAATAATGACGTGCAACAACGCCTGACATCAACATTAACGCTTTGGCATGGAAGACAAGTTAGCTTAATTACAGAGAATACTACTTTGCAACAAGACATGAGGCAGCTTTCTACCTCAATCATACGTTCGTAATCACAGAAAGGCGTTTAATACTGCAGAACAAGGGATTCGTGAGGTGAGCAATAACTTCTTCGTTGGAGGTATAACGTATTTAGTGATATGAAAAATTTAACTTGATAGCACTTTTACCGCCTAATTGAAATCGGACTGTACCTAAATAGATACTCAATATCGGCATTCGCATGTACAACTGACACTGCCGGTAGAAAATTTTACGGTTGTGGTAAATGTTGGAAATCCATTCGAGAAATGTTTAAAAAAAAACTACGAAAAATCTTGTAATGCCGCACCGGTACCTGGAGCGACGTTAGTGTCCCTTGTACGCTACGACAACTGATATTTGCATAAGTGCTAATTATAGCATATATTGGCGAAAGTTATATTAAGGGTATCATCGCTTGTACCCACCGAGACCGTAACCTAAAACTAGTTTCCGTTTAAGTGCCTTAAAGTTCATTCGTTTCGCCAAATTTCGGCAGTTTGTAAACGAAAACGAGTTTTCGTTAGCGAACGTTTGGCGGAAATTTCAATCTGCTCGGAAAGCAGGTTGAAATTCGTGAAACTGAAATAGAATTAAGTTTTGCTTCTCATTATTGACAAAAATTGCTGCCGTGAAGGGTTTATTCACTAATATTTAGTTATTTAGTGAAAATTACAAAGCGGCGTAGTAACGAAGCGACTTCTGTGGAATTGGACATTTACTTAAATATGTCTCTGGTGGTAGTGAGTGCTCCTCATCTGATTCTGGGCAAAAATAACTGACTTGCTTATGGAAATTAAGTTATTCGATAACATTTTATATTTTGCTCTACACTGTGGGTTAACAAGTAGCTACCTGAAACATAGATCTAAGCAACTTTACTGCCGTCTCCCTACTGTATACTTCGTACGTCCGGTTTGTTTACCATCAGACGGTCACGTGATCGAGTTTAGCCAATTGTGTTCGTTTGGCCAATGCTTAAACGGGTCAATTTCTAAGCTGAAACTGGTTTTCGTTTATCATTTTAGTAAAGCCAATCTATGCCGCCCTAAAAGTTCGAAGTGTTAGGCCGTCCTTCCAGCATCGGTCCTTCTAAGAATGAATGATTAGCCAACTAACGTGATGCCTAGCAACCTAGCTGATTTTCATCTAAGATCGCATGAACCCGGGGCCAGTCTCGGCAACAAACTAATGGCTTTAGGGTCCGAAAAATTAGGCAAGACCTCACGATTGCTATTCTTGCAGCTTCAGATTGCATGATCGGCCGAAGGAAAATAATACCTTTGCGCTGCTTGTCTGAGGCTGTGACACGGAAGCTTTCTAGCCTGCAGTGACGTAGAACACCACGCTGCGCGCACGAAAAAGTCTAAGGCATCACGATTTCCTACCGTTACTACAGCTCGGCCTAATAGGTATTTCGTACGAAAAAAGTAGAAAATTCCCAGTCCCTCTAAGTCTACACGCTAGAGACCAGCGGCGCATCTACGATGCAGTAGCACGCGAGAGGGTGACAATAAAATTTCAAGGCATCACGATTACCGTTATTGCGGCTCAAGATTACATGATCTGCCAAATTTCGAGCGACATCTCGCCCGAGATGATCGCGCAGGAAGAGGCGCGCCATGAACCTCCCTGCACAAGTCCGCCTGATGTGCGGCGCGCCGAGGTCGTTCATCTCTATATCCGCCGCTCGGCCGTCGACGTCGTATTTGCGTTCCTTTCTCAAACGCGAAAAAAATGCTCAAAGCATGGAGAAACGGTACCGAAAACTTCATTACCAAAACAATGAAGGTTCGTGATCAGCATCTTTTGAGAGTGTATAGGGCGGCAAAGAAGCTCGGCCTCCTCTTGCAGTAAGTGCATGGCACCCTCACCTTTTTGCTCCCACCTTAATTATGCATTTTTAACGCGAGCAAGAGAGCCAATTAGAAAGCTGTTTAGTAAACTTTCGAAATAAAACTTTTGACCTTCACAATGAGAGAACAATGTTTACGTAACTCGAGGTAAGAATGAAAGAAACAGGCGCAGGAAAAAAATCGATGCGCGGTCAATAGGCAATTGCAGCATTGCAGCTCTAGTTTACATAACAGCGCCTGCCACAAACCAGTTAGTAGATAGATGGCTGAAATTTAAAGAGCCGATATTATTAAATTACCTATATGCAAGCATAGCAAAATAGGAAATTTTGAAGTAATGCTGATGAAGCGAATATTTATTTAGTCGACTATAAATTTTAAAAGAAAATATCGATTAAAGCAAACCCAGATTTCAAGAGCGAATATGAGTTTGAGCTTAAAATAAGCTTTGAAAGTGAATTCATTGGATTTTTCATCGACGTCCATTTCATTCAATGATAGTTGTATGGAAATTGACGAGACGCTGGCACCAGTTGCAAGAAACATCAGCCTGTAATTATACACGAATAGCTGAACAGTTCTCTGTTTTCACAATGTTATGTTCAACGTGGCCCGCTAAGGCAAAGCGAAAGCTGTAATGCATTGGCAATAATATGGAACTAGCTGGACCCGTGAAACTTTCACGGCTTTGTAAGGCCTTTCAGACAGACCCGTAAAACTTTCAACACTGGGACTTGATGTGTGATATATTAAGTCTAACCTCTTGGTTGATAATATCCCCACTTCCCTGCAATGGAATAGCCAGGGGAGGATCGTGGGGAGACACTCCCTTCACCCGTGAAACTTTCACGGCTTTGTAAGGCCTTTCAGACAGACCAGTAAAACTTTCAACACTGGGACTTGATGTGTGATACATTAAGTCTAACCTCTTGGTTGATAATATCCCCACTTCCCTGCAATGGAATAGCCAGGGGAAGATCGTGGGGAGACACTCCCTCCCTAAAAAGAGAAGAGCCCAGGGGCATAAAAATTATTAAAAAGACCTTCCCCAGCTGTACAGAACTGCTGAGCTCCGCGTATGATTGGATCCGTGGAATATTTATATAAGTTAGCAGCAGCAATGAAACGTAAACGCTTTGGCTTGAGGCGCTTCAGATAGATCAGTGGAACCTTTGCATTATACCTTGTTAATTCCCCGTCAACATC
>LQNS02278094.1:40332733-40384964 GCA_001587735.2 Parhyale hawaiensis | reverse complement strand
CAATAAAGCGCAAAACAATGAAGAATGAACGACGAAAATCGCCAATATATTTGCCTCTCGCGTTAGCTGTAGCACTGATACCGGATTTCGCATGTAAGGCCAAATGCGAGTTGAACATTGAATTCAGGCGTAACACACGAAGGAAGGAACGAAGGAAGGAACGAAGGAACAACGCTATTAATATTATAGATAGTGTGGGGCTCTACCCGTGTGTCCGCAGCTTGAGAGGATTGTCTGTTCGGGATTAAGTTTCTGCTATGTAGCGGGCTGTACATCTCAGCGGGGTATTCTACTTTGTAACTGTAGAAGCTTGGGATGAGTGTTACGATATACTTTTGTCTGTAGGTGAAGTTGGTGCATAATTTAATTTTCTTTACTTCTTCTTTTTCTTCTTCTTAATAATAAGCATAAATAAACTTGCATGAAATGCAGTCCACATAACTGGGCACGGCTGTTATTACGGTGATGAACTTCTCTATATTTGCTCAGATCTTTACTATTACTCAGATCTTTACTATTGCTCAGATCTTTACTATTGCTCAGATCTTTACTATTGCTCAGATCTTTACTATTGCTCAGATCTTTACTAGTAAAATGAACTAGAGAGCTATTGCAATTGGGGTGTCGATTGATTGCACCACCGTCTATAACATACACAGTGAACAACTGTAGTCACGTTAAAAATATTCTCAGTTAGTTTTTAATACCTAGTACTAAGCAGCAACTGTAGTCATTATAATACTCTGCTATGGGAAAGCATTTAGCACATACATTACAAATTTAGAACATTTAGGGTTGCTAAGTCTTCCGCTTTTGGGGCTAAGCATTGCGCGGTCACATAATTATGACTACAACCAAGGAAGCTCCCGTACAGCCCGCTGCAGACGATGGTCCTTTGTCTCGTGTTTTTACTTCACAGCGCTCGCATGCGCTGCTGCAGATCGTGAAGTAAAAAGAAAGGTTACTGCCTTCTGAATCGTTATTTCCTTAAATTTGAAGATGAACCAGAAATTTTGCTAGTGATCTTTGCTAGGCCAACGGATGTGAAGACAAACATTTGATCAGATTAATTGACAGGCACATAGCTGCTTCTGCATTGACACAACCAGATGTTCAAAAGTTATGAAAAGAATACATCGGACAAAAGCCTTTCGTCTGTAGCGGGTTTAATGTTCATCCCCAAGGAATTCCATTGTGAGGCACTCGAGACTTTCAAGGTTGAGAACCTGGTTATTCCGACACCGGCCAGCAATAATTTTCCCTGGGAAGAGAACGGTTGTTCACTCATTTTCTCCCCAGCACCAGGATAGCCAGGTTGATAGCATCTACCGTCGATGAGTTATGTGAGAACCCGGGGTCAATGTAATGAGCTTTCATAAAAAGCGACTAATAGCTCATTAGAGCGACAAACTGCATGGGGTCGCTGACAATAGGGATCGGGCAAACGACGAGCTGCCGTATGTGTGGGAACTGGGGACATATGCAATAACCAGTCGCAGGCAGGTGATGATTTACTCGAACCGACATTGTCCGTAAAAAGAAAAATACTGTACAGCAAGCCTGTCGTTAACACGTCCTATATTTACATGAGTCAATATATTGTAGTTCGTGAGTACCTTAATTTTTATTCTGTGCTAAATTCACGTCACTGACCAGCACGAGCTGACAAAACTCTGGGCAAGTCACTCAATTTCCTGGGATTATTTTGCAAAAAACCCGAAGGCAGCACGTGCAGGCACACCAAAAGATAATTAGCACTTTTTGAATTAGAAAACGCCGCATTGAGCATCAAACGAAAAGGTCATGACACCGGCACAATATCGGTAACTATATATAGAATCAGCAATAGTAATAAGTTGATCCGTATTTTGCGCGGTTTCATTTTTCAGTGAAGTCGGATTCACACGGCAGTGTGTTGGTCCCAGTATGTACCTCCTGCTCAGTGTCCGAATGCGTTACTGCATCCGCTAATGCACCAGAAAAGTGCACAGTGCACTCAAAATGTGAAGACATAAACAAAAGTTTACTATTTAGAGCCCTTGCTAAGCGAAATGGCGTGACGGCTGACACCGCATCATGTATTTTAGTAGACGCGCAGTTTTGTTTATAAGAACACACTTAAAAATGCATAATTTAAAATACAAAGGGCCTCTGGGGACGAAATACTATCGTCTAAGCCCCGCCTTAATGTCTGGAATCGAACAGAAAAACCTACTCTATCACGCAGCTACAGAATAGACAACGGCCTCAGAGGGACTAGTAAGCTGACCCATAGTGCACATACTTGTATGAACAGTAGGCTCCATTGTTAATATTACAGCCAGAAATGCCCAATGCGCTGGTTACAAGCACATAGAACTGTTAAAACTAATGTGAAATAAAGGTTGATATCCCGTAGTCTTTGCAAGAAACAGAAAAGGAAAGTTCGTTAGCATACAATATGGTTGCTCTTAGCATTCAATCCAAGCCATACAAAGTTGAATGTTGAAGATTTGTGGTTCCAGCAGGACGGAGCCATGCACATGCCACACAGCCGATGCAACAATGGTTTTACTGACTGAGAAGTTCCTGGGTCGCATCATTTCTCGAAACAATGAAGTCAATTGGCCATTACCAGCGTGCGACTTGACGCCTTTAGATTTCTTCCTTTGGGGTCATATCAAAAGTAAGGTCTATGCCTACAAGCCAACAACAGTTCAACAGCTGAAGGATGAAACAATATGGCATATTGGCTAGACCGAGGACCAACTATGCAGAGACATCATAAAAAGTTTTGACCATTGAGTGAATGTGTGCCGCCGAAGCCTTGACGGACATTTGAGCGGTTTCTTTCACACAAATTGCCATGAATCACATAATATGACCCAATAAAGAAATCGATCAATTTTCACCAATAGCACTGTTTTATTTACTGCTAACTTGGTCCGTCTTAATGAAACACTCTTTAAATGCAGCTGTCTTCATTATAGCCGCTCGAGCGCATGAGAAAGTTGGCAGTATTGAGAACATAACGTCGGTCTCTTGCTCGCTTGAGTGTGTCTGCATCTGTCTGGGTTATTTAGAGCAGCAATGTGGGGAGGTTGTGCTTTGGTCGACTGATGGCGCATGCCCTGCAGACTGTGCCTGTCTAAATGTGGCCTAGTTTTATTTATTTCATCTAGCAGTGAAAAATGTTTGATCTAAAAGATTAATTACGGCGCGCACAATATAATAATATTTTATTAGGACGTGTACTCATAAATTAGCGATCTTCCCGCACAAAGCATCGAATGCAACGCAAATATCAAAAGAAAAGTGCGGGTATGTCTAGTTGGATTTACGAATTGTACGAGGACTACTCCAATTACATATGATTGCGGGAGAATCCTTCGGCAACAACTTTTTATTGATCTTTATTTTACTTGAAGTTTTCTGGCATCTGTTACCCAGCAGTAGTGCTAAGTTCACAGAGACCGGCTCGACACGATGCGCTTCGTTATCTCTTAATTAACCTACCCCTTAACTGAGCTGTAATGGTATTTCCCTCTCTTGCACTTGTGCATCACACAGTGAGTCGTTAGTAAAATATCCAGTGAAGGAAAAATTGACTCAATGAATATCTATTTGCTTTGGCACGTATTTCCATTCAACGGGTTCTACATACTGATAATAAAAGGATCAGTGTTCTTCAAATGCAACGTTTCAATCAATGCTGTCTTTACTGGAAACGTTTTTTATATGCTCGAAAATAAGCTAACCGATATGCCATATACGCGTTCATAAAATTTGTGTATGCAGGAATTCTGCCTAAGGCGTATGAAATTAATTACCTGATAAGTTTTTAAATCGTTTCAACAGACGTGTCCACGAAGCAGGAACTCCAGCCACGTGAGTTCCCCAACACTCACGTTAAGTCATCTAGTATTAGCAGGAAAGATGACTGGCATATTTTGAGCATTAATGTTGTTGTCTCTAACATTTTATTTCGTTTCTTTCAAAATCTCTGCAAACAAGCGTTCTTTCTATGTTTCTTTGGAGCATTTACTTCTAAGATATGACTTGACGGTACTTGTTCGTCGTGGGCCGAGGGTTACGGCAGTGACAGGTCAAACAGTCGGCGTCCCGAAGACATAATCACATCATCTGTTCCCAGTTGTGGTAATTTGCCCTTGAATTCGGTGTAGTAGAAATAACAGCTTGCACCTGATGCCCTCTTGGTCTCCTGGCGTTCACTCTACAAAATTACATGAGTGGAACCATTACGAAATACAAAGAAATCATGATCGCTCGAGGCCTGCTCTCGGAGTGCGGGTTCTGCGTTCTGAGAAATCTATCATCCCGAGATCATAATCGGCAGTTGTGGGGAGCTTTCTAATGTTATTTTTTTTCGGGCTCTTATACATAACACGACTAAAAGCTCCCGAGAATAAGATGAAAGGTGAGCTGAGCGTCAAGATTATGTTTCATGTAGACGCATACGTTCTGTTTTACATGAACTTTAATGTAATATGCATACAGTGAAAGAAGCTGCGCATGCAGCAAGTCATACTTTCCACAGGAGCCTCTTCGAATTCTGAGAAAATGATGCCCACATTTTTTTATTGGTGTTGCGCACCGTAAAAAAGGTGAATTAGGCGCCTGTCGCTAAGAAAAGGGTTATATCGTGCTTTTTGTGCCAACTTCGGCTGGTAAACTTGCTTCTCTGATGTCCTAAGCTTTCTAAACGAAAGTACCTAGAGGTGATTCAATCAATAAAGCTGTACCGCAGCCCCAGGCCTGTTTATAGAAGCGCCGTGCAGGATGATATGGCCTCCTGAAAAACGATCGCTTTCGATACTTAGCCTACAAAACTGACTCAGTGAGTTAGACTCTACGCAAGGTCTGAGGACTTTCACAGGCCTGTGTTTAGACAGAGATGTATTTATATGCTTCAAATCACAGACAGAGTTGCAATTTTGCATGATGTGCCCTGGAGGTCCGTCACAAATGATTTTTGTCGTCCGTCATTTAGATTGAAGCGTAAGTAATCATGAAAAGTTGTAATATATTTCTTACAGAAAAATGAAATACTACACATATTCCGGGTCAACACTACTCAGTGCTACTCCATGCTCCCACTACACTTGCAGTCACTTTCGCCAATCTTTTTAATTCTCATTAACGAAGTCACGGTGCCGCACCTAACTAAACTACTGATACCGTTACATCACTAATTGACAGTTGCGCATGCCACATCACGATGCCCTAGCGAGCACGTCCTGTGAGTAAAAAATTGGTTTTGATGGTTTTGAAATTCTACTTGGAGCTGCTGAAGAACTTCATGCCTTACTAATAAACACATGAATTGTGTCATCGTCGCATCATGAGTACTTGAAAAGAGGGCACTAACATTACGCAAAAGCGATGTTGTTCAATTTTTTACGATGAGACCGACTGAACAAGTAACTACTTCTAATAAGAAATATACTGATACAGCAGATACTGATCTGGCAGTCATGATTTGGAATGTCTTCATATGTTTCGCAAATGCCCAGAAGTTGCCATGTCAAAAATAATAATTTCCTTTTACCTCCGCCAAGAAAGTTTTGTTTATGTCGGAGTTTGTCTATCTTTTTGTTCGTCTGTGTGCTTGTTTGTATGTCTGTCTCAAACTCAAAAGCTATGGACAGATCTTTATGAAATTCACAGGAAATCTTAGGCATGTCAGGAAGAACAGATGATTAACGTCTGGTGAAGAACGGATCTGCAAGAAATTCGCAGGAAATGTTGAAAATGTTGCGAAGAGCAACGTACTAAATTTTTTGTGATGATCTGTCTGTCCGTTTGTCTGTATATTTGTGTTTATGTTGGTCAGAACATAGCTAAAAAGTTATGGACTGATCTGTATGAAATCTTCATGAATTGTTACAAATGTTAGAAGGTACATATGACCAATTTTGGTGATGATCGGTCGTCTTTTAATGTATTTGACAGTATATTTGTCTTATTGTTTGTCAGAACCTAATTCAAAAAGTTACAGCGGATCTTCAAACAAATTTCAGGAAATGTTATTAATGTCAAGAGGCACAAATGAGTACATATCGGTGTTTATGAGAATGAAATCTTGGTTTCAGGACCAATTTGTAGTTTTTGTGAACATTTTGCCTTCCTTGGCGGAAGTATACGCACTCTGAGTGCTTCTCTAGCTCATAGCTCAGAGATGGAAACATATTACTTTACATCTCTCAACACAGAGCAGCGAGTGTGAACCATGCTTAACGGTTCCGTGTATACCGTAGCCTATCAATAAACCAACCATTACTTCGTCTCCTTGGGTTTAACCTTTACTCCGCGTAGGTGGGACAAGTAAAGGTATTTAAATACATTTAAATATTTAATTTATTAAAAAAATAAATATTTAATTAGTGAATGATAAGACCACTTTGGCGTGTGATGGAGTTCACGTTCGCAATACAAATGGCAGGTCATTAGTGCTGTTAACAGAGCTGCTTCGCTCGTATGTCATATCCCAGCAAACAAATCTAAAAACTTACATGAAACTGTCAATGACTCAAAAACAAATCCCAACTCTCTGGTTGAAGATATTTTTTTTTACCGCTGAGGCCCTCAAGAAGTAAAAAGTTCGTTTTGTTGCCTACAGCTTACCTCAACTGAGCACGTAGCGCACGAAAACGTGGGAATTAGAGAATAAAAACGACTAAGTAAACCCTCGTGAAGTGGACCGAACGCGCAGCGAAACGAGAAAAAAGCAACACTAAAGCAAAAGAAGTTCCCACTCAGCGCACATTTCCGTCTACCAATGACGTCACACTTCCAGTACGTTTAGCAAAAAGATTACAGTTCAGTATCATATTTAGCTCCTAAGTGCTTATATTTTGAAGATTTCTTTCATTAATTAGATATCTCTAAGTGCTGAACATCCTGTTGAAATATCGCGAAGAACAGCTGTACATTAACATTCATGAACTCCGGATTTAAAGTGAAATACATCCATATTATACGCTCCTACAAAGTTATCATCGTAATCACAGAAATATCAGCAGTGGTTGTGTCTATCGAGCATAACGAATGTATAGCCTCAATTTACATGCCGGTGAGACCTCAGGAGCTAACTCTCGCAATAATTTACCGTACATAAGTTGCCTGGGAATTGCATCATGCATGATTTTATAGCGTACGCCCAGGGAAGTTACTTATTACCAGTTCACTCATGACATCAGATACAAAGATAGGGAAGAACGGAACTACAAGCCTTGTTTTATTGGAGAGGCATGAAGGGCACTGCAGCTAAGCATTGTATATTTTGAAAGAAAATACACGTTATAATGGTCAACTCACGAACTCAGAGAGAAATTTGTGTTGCTACACGCAGCTTATGCAGGTAAAATTAAACTTCCGTGAAAAAAGAAAATACTGGGTACGTCGCTTATGATATTTATCTAACAATTTTTGGTTATGTACAATCAAAAAACTTTAGAAAGCCCTGATACCGCCCTTGTATGAATTACCTATCACTAAACCACAATCTTTTCACTTGCTTCACTAACTGCTGAACGCTGCAGGAATATATTTTTGCATTAAAAGATTTCCTCGTAACCACTTTCACGGCCCACAACTGCATGGAAGCACCAACTGCTCTTCATAAGGTTAATGCGAAAAAAAGTTTCATAAATTTTGATGCCTGCCTAGGTGAAAGTTTATGGACCTGAGACGAGACGACTGGCGCAAGATCTGGAAGACGAAAACAAAAAAAAGGAAACATTACTTTAGTAAGATGAACGACAACCAGCACAGCGACAACCAACTTGTGGTTAGGCTTTCGCTGGCCCAACACGTCGGTACTCTGCTTAATAACACCGCGCCGCCCAGAAGAGCTGGGGCTGAATATACGTCAGTGAGAAGTTCCAAGAGAAAGCGTGCAAAGAGTAAATACATACATGCGTATCCTTGGCTTCACGTTTGCCCGCAAACACTGTCATGAATGGGTGGTGCGTCTCCGCGTGTACCTCCAAAGACTGGTAAATGAGAATCTTCGTTTCCTGCTTTGGCTGCAGGTTGCAACGCCCTGCGAGCGAAAGTTCAGGCAGAATTTCAGCCAATCTACCTTGAGAAGATGAATTTGCAACACACAGAGAGCGGCGATTATTGTATAGCTCTGTGTATTTACTTGTCTCTTTGTTCCATGCTACATTTTTGGGAATCAATCACTCGAATTCTCTTCCATATAGAACTCTTCCATAGATCAGCATCAAAATGTAGTACGATTCTACTGCGTACATCTGGACTACCATCCACATTTGCGTTACACGTTTGCTCAAAGTATTTTTCAAAAAAGAAATGTAGTAAAAAAAACATTTTTCTTAATCTTCAGTACCATTCAGACATGATTAGAAATGTCCGACATATACTGCCTAATCAGCATCCCAGCCCACTTGAAATGTATATCCCATATATTACATATATACTTTATGTCACGCTACTATTATAATGTAAAAATTCGTTTTCTGGCTGCCTGTTCGTCTTTCTGCTTCACAATTTCACCGCTGAAGCCATTACATTAATATCAAGAAAGACCTTTTCATCTGATCATTAAATCTTAAAGTTTACGCTGGCAGCACGTGAAGCCCACTTCTCTAGTTCGCATAAATTTTAAATGTAGGCGACATTACCGACTGAGCCAAAAACTTCATATATGTGCTGAGCGCTTCATCTACTTACTAACTAGTCTAATGAGCTCACTACATAAGACTTGTTGATGCAGTCAGTAAATGATGTAAATAAGTTATACGCTGAGGTGTTCTTGCTTTATTATTAAATAGCTGAGCATAGCCTTCATATCAACTATGTATTAGAATTTTATATGAATCAGTTTACGTTACGATCCCGTTTCTCTTAGCGAAGGATTACCTACAGCTTGGACGGTGCTCAGTTAGTTGCCGGACTTTTGAACTTGAGTCAGTCCATTAATTCATTTCATGCCCTTCCTGTCGTAAACCAATGACGTTTGCTGGACTCGAACCCGGGACCTGCTTATTAGGAAGTGGGAACAGAACAATTACGCCACGGCAGACCCCATTAGAACTTTATATATTAATGTAAATTACTTGCCATCGTGATTAGCCAATGCATTTCACTACTTCATGCAGTTCATGAAAGATTTTTACCTTCCCAAAGGTTTTTTCTTGCAATTTTACAAACAACCGTTGAAAGCGTAAATCACAGCGAAACGATCATACTTGCAACAAAGCGAAAATGCGCCCTGGTGCATGGAGCGTGCATTGTCTAAGTTGCTAGCTGGATTTGCTTCATCGTTATTACGTCTGAAATTATTTCCCAGGCTCGGTGTAATGCCTTTGACGGTACTTTTAGTGCATCGTAATACTAATAGCGAGTACCACCATCAAAGCCGCGAATTTTAGCTTTCATTGAATTTATGTAGACTAGAATCTCACAATAGCCATGTTATTGCCATTACGCGTGACATAAAATTTCCTGCATGTAAGCGTGATGTAATACTGAAAGTAAAAAAAAAAAAGAGCGACGCGATAACGAAGATCATGCACTTCATGCAAAATTAATTTCGCTCTCGAGCTCGCTTTTCATTATGTTACCACAACGATACACGTGAACAAAATTTTAGTGCGACCAGTTCGTCACTGGAATTGTGCGCATTGCGAGCTCGACCAGGGGCCAGCTTTTTCAAGGTTCTCAGGATACTGTAAATTACTGGTGACTTCATGAGTTCAGTTGGGTGTTTTTAACTGTATTTACGAAACTGCCCGAGCGACTCAGGGATCATAAATAAATGTGTTGGTATTTGTACAAGAACTTCACTGCTCCCAACCGCAAGGCCAACAGCAAGAGCAGCATGGCTGCAGCCCCGCAAGTCACGATGTCCGCGGTCGCAGATGACAGCCGTATTGTTAATGGCCTCTCCCACTGCTGGGAGATCTGAAGAAACTTTCGTTTCTTCCCTTGTATGGGCGAAAGTGTGATTGAAGTTAAGTCGTATACAATTATCATGCGGGAAACAATAATAGAAAGGTTAATAAAGGAGAAACTATATAACTCGAAAGGAAAATTAAATTGCCGACCTAATGGGGTGATTAAATAATTATTGAAAAGCACAACCTCCCCCAACACCTGCCGTGTAATTCCGGCTGCACAGATAAGTATTGCTTTCGATACTAAATTATTTACGCTTGCTGCAGATGTTCCTGCTTGTACAAACTTTGTTTATACACACAGGGTACATATTTCAATACATACATAGTACTTAGTTTCGGTTTTCTACATGTGAACATAGCTCATATGATGAACGTGAATTTAAACATGCATTGCAGTTGCTCGTTAGCCAATAACTTAAGAACCGCATAATTACTTCGTACGAACTGGAGTATTCTTTTCCTATGACTTAGATAGATGACGCAGTAATATCTTTGTCAAATGCTAAGTCATGAGTTCAATTATGTTAGTTCCTTCGGCGAAAAAGGTAAAATTTGTGCATGTTTTAGGTAATCAAAATATCTGAAAGAACAACATCTTGATGATGACACATGACTAGGTATTATATAAATATACTAGTGTCCCGAGCCGTCATTGTAAATGACGGCATATTGGGTTATTAATGACTGGTGCACGTGTGCGATAAATGACGGCAGTAAGTTAGCCCTTCAGGAAAACCCCCGCTGGCTNAAGGCCAACAGCAAGAGCAGCATGGCTGCAGCCCCGCAAGTCACGATGTCCGCGGTCGCAGATGACAGCCGCATTGTTAATGGCCTCTCCCACTGCTGGGAGACCTGAAGAAACTTTCGTTTCTTCCCTTGTATGGGCGAAAGTGTGATTGAAGTTAAGTCGTATACAATTATCATGCGGGAAACAATAATAGAAAGGTTAATAAAGGAGAAACTAACTTGGAAGGAAAATTAAATTGCCGACCTAATGGGGTGATTAAATAATTATTGAAAAGCACAACCTCCCCCAACACCTGCTGTGTAATTCCGGCTGCACAGATAACTATTGCTTGCGATATTAAATTATTTACTCTTGCTTTTTATGTTCCTGCTTCTGCAAACTTTGTCTATGCAAACATGGTACAGTACATGCTTCAATACGTAGTACTAAGTTAAGGTGTTCTGCATGTGAACATAGATCACATGATGAACGTGATTTCAAGCATGTATTGCAGTCACTCGTTAGCTAAGAACTTAAGAAAGATATAATGAGCTCGTACGAACTGTTTTTTTTTTTCTACGACTAGATCGCTGAGGCAGTTATATCTTTGTCAAATGCTAGGCCATGACTCCAGTTATGTTAGTTTTTTCGGAGAAAAAAATACAATTTCTACGTGTTTTACAAAATCAAAAAACGGGGGAAAATTTTTTAATGAGGATGCACAACTAGCTATTATGAATTGAAACTGTAGATGAACTATGAAAATGAAAAGGATTTCCTTAAGCGAAAATTAATTCGAATCACCATGTGATGAACAATACAATAGGAGGTCATTAAAGAGACACCGACTACCTTATAGGAGAAGTAACTGTAGACCTTCGATTTGAAGAACGGTTTATGTCCCGCCATGTATAGGGAGAAAGTTATGCTTCTCTCGAGTTGTTGCTGAAATTATCGCTAGATGAAACAGAGAAGATTATTTAGACATCTACAATTACTGAGTGAAGAATATGGCACCGAACCTTCTCAGCGAATCTGTTTCTTGACTCTCGTAATTTGACTCTCGTCTTTGCTGTCTTAGGCAGCAGTCTACGAGCCTTTGAAGAGCAGCGATTCTACGTGTTTTAGTGTATCAAGAGTGTTACGGCGTAAATAAAAGTTCAGGGTTAACTGAGAAACAGCAACACCATATACGAATATATGCGGTGCTCACTGGGTTACGCTGCAGGTAGCGTGACTAACATGAAGCAGGTCCACTTTTAAAGTAAAGTACGATGCCTGGTGCAACCATGCGAAGATAATATGGAACCTTTTGCATTCATAGTCTCCAGCTAACTTTATGTAAAATATCTTCTTTTTCCTTGTGTAGCAGTCAACTATGACTGCAATAGCCGTTGCTTAATTTGGTGTATTTGGCAACTTAAACCAAAGTACGGCGCTCACCAAACGATATCAGTAAACTGTAAATAAACGGGTATATTAGGTCTCCATCGATGTATACAGTAACCTGACTGACCTGAATTAAGACCATTTTTTACATTGTTGACGAATCTGGTGCAGCGGTATTATTCCACTTATCCTGTCTTTGCGCTGTGAAATGTATCTAACTTCTGTTTCTAATATTTTGATGTAAGTTGGAGTATTTATGAGAAAATATTCAAGGATATGTAGGAAAGATTCGGTAAGGCTTGGAATGGGCAATAATAATTAAAACCTAAACCACCGAAGTGAAATTTGACTTCTCACGTTAAAAAAGTTGTTTGAAGTGTTAAGCTATGGGTCATGCCTCGTGTTATAGGGTAAGCAATACATGTGAAGATTCTCATCAAGTTCGCAGTGAATTTAAATAATGTACCCAAAAACGGTTAGTGACTTATCAATTACAGTCTTTGCATCAAGTCATTTCCATTGATATGCAGTACCATTTGTATAAATACTAGCAGACTGAATTTTTCAACATCGAAATAACCGCAGTACTAAGCTTTGTTAGCTAATATATATATGACAGTTGTTACGGTCACTGATAGGAAATGCATCGTTGTCGAACGATGCAAAGGAGGTATTTGAAAACACCCTCAAAACTTCCTTACACTTATTTCAAATGACAATTGAAATTTTAATATAACCTGAATGCAAATTAGTCTCATTTCCAAAAGACTCGTAACTTTTGCATCAATTATGATGAAGTTTAAATTTGGTGAGCTGCATCAGAAGCTTCGTTTCAAACACTGCCAAACCCACACTCTAAAAGTGCTGTTCCGAAATAGCTGGTATTCTCGCGCATTGAAGGAATAACCTGCTGCTGTAGCAATGCTGCATGAAAACCTTAAGACATTTTTTACGCTATGGTACATAGTAAGGCGTGCTAGTTTTGGGAAAGCACATTTCTCGGTGCACTAGCTGACGAACTATTGGACATTATACCGATTATACATTTATAATCTTTTAAATTAAGAATGGCCTAAGTTAATCCATGTTCAACCGTATAGCGAGATACGAGGAGAGTCAACAAGTTCTCAGACTTTGAAGAATATCTCCACTTCAAGTTAAAATTTTCTTAGGATCCCGCAAGAGTGAGTGTTGCTCTACCTAAATATGATAACGATCTTTGCGCTTGATCCTACCAACTTTAACCTAACCTTTAATTGGAGAAATAGGGAAATTAGTAACGGAGTTATCATAATGTGATGCGAAGTGTGAGACACCAGAGTCACTGAAATTGTCTAATCTCGAACTCTCTCTAAGTTCGCTGTCAGTGTGATGAGTACTGACTGCTTTGCGTTCGGGTAAAGTGAAAAATGCTATATCCTTGTTTACTTCTGTAATTAGAGGGGGACGAATCGCTTTAAATTTATATTATCTAAGAAATTAAAACCAGTATCTCATTGTCGTCATCATTTGTTATCACCTGAAAGCTGCCACAGTCCACAGCTATCACATGAAGTGTAAATTAGCATTATTGGTTAAGTAATGTCACCTTAAGTGAAATTGTCGTGAAGTTTTTTTTACTTCCCTTCGTAGTTTACGCATAGAATAAAATTCATGATAATCGAGTAAATAACTCGTATTTTTAGAGCGAACGCATTAAGGTGCTGAACATTACGAATCGCCTTAAATGATACCTAAGACAAAGGCTGTTGCCTTATTCCGACGTCGCTTCGGTAGCAGACACTTTCGAGCATTTAAGAGACTTCCAAGAAATAATTACAGACTATAAAAGATTCGATTAGCGCCAGAGACATCATTGAAAACCAGGTCATCCTCAGGGTGTGTTCTGTGGACCACGATTCCACGGAGTGCAGTTGGGCCATCTTTTATGGCTTACGGCGGCGAGGCCGTGCACGCCGTGGGGGGCACCAGAAGCCGCGGGTCTCTGCGATAGAGTTGGTGGGTTAGCCAGTTGCCTGCTGAAACTCGCCTTCTTCCTACCACAGTTTTTCTCTATATTTTATTACGTATAATTGCTCATCTGTGGACTAATTTCTAAAGTAAGAAAAACATACCAAGACGTTTGGTCTGGCTGCTCGAGACGCAGTCAAATCTTCTTTCGAAAAGAGAGAGACAGAAAGTTACGCAGAGAAAAATGGCTGTTATATCGAGCGCAATAGGAACGCTTTGTACCTTTATGGAAAAAAAACCGTCGAAATATAACCCTATCAGCATCTTGTTACACGTTTAGAAAAGCGAGTCATGAACAGAATTAATTTTTCATAATAACAGTAGTTTCAGAATTGCAAGCACTAGCTCGTAAACGCATTTATACAATCAAGAGTTGAAGCCCTGTGTCTCAGAAGTTTACTTTTTGTACGAGCATTTGTTAATATGTTACTTGTCCTAATTGTTCCTTACAAAATCTGCCAGCAAAATCGGCCAGGCTTCATGAGTGGCCTTCAGAGTAAATTAGGTAAAACCGCTTTCACGGCACACCCCCAATAGGGAACCCACATGCACTGGTTCCTGCTGCAGTCGACCCTGTAGAGTCTGAGCAATGGCATCATAGACGAAGGACTCATTTTCACTGCACCCCCCCCCCCAACCGTCCCAAATTCTGAGTAGGCCTGTGACTCCTAATGGATTATCAACGATGGCGAAATGCTGACGCTGCATGGCTGCACAGCAAGACATCCTGCCCTCGCTCAGGGTCAGAATGCCTTACATCACGACAAATAGGGAACCAGTAATATTCACCACTCGGCCTCTGGATGAGGGGTACAAAAACAATGTGCATTTTTAAACAATTAGAAATAGATATCTAGCGGAATATCTGAATACCTACCGCCAGAAGAGAAAGAGTTTATGAACCGTGATACAATTATTGCTATTTACAATACTTTTTAGTCAAATCAATCCTTATGACAAACTATGCTTTTATTTACGGTACCTCTGAAATGTATCAAGGCAAATATACGAATAGCACTGCCTGCTGCATCTTGAAAGGAGTTGAACCACCATCATGACACCACCGTCTAGCTTACCATAAAGTATGTTAGGTATTTAACCACCGCGACGACGCATAATTTACAGTTACATACGGTAGTAAAATAGGGATACTACCGAGACCATTAAAATGGAAGACGATAGCTGGTACCGTAAAGGGTATTTTCTGTATTTTATAATAAAACATACCAAGCTGTTCAGCTTACCAGTGCATTTACTGTAGCCCGACGAGAGGACGCCAGTATAAAATTGCCTCAATGTATTGGCTGCTCCCAATGCTGTGCAGAAGTGCGCCGCTGAGTAGAGTGAGAAAGTGTTCACCCAAGCTGGTCATGCAAGTGATGTGGACGGCCTCAGTCGCACAAAAATGTCATGGGCCGTTTAGAAGGCATGCGTTTGGGGGGTTGAAAAATATGGCGGGCTTCAACTGTCAAGAATCTAAATGTACCACAGCACCTGCTTAGAGCCGCAAAATTCTGGGAAGAGACTCTTCTAAAAATGAGCGCTGACGAGGCATGGCTCTCCAGCCTTTGTTTTTATACAACCAAATCTCCAGAAAAAGTCGTGCATGAAAAATATGGAAGGACGTGCGTGCTAGAATACACGCTTCCAAAACCGTTACCATGCAGCCCCGGCCCAGCACACACACCTACGCTCGCCTATCTGCCACACACGAGTCGCACTCCCCGGTAACCTTCTTGAAAGCAGTTAGGAAACCTCAGCTTTTAAATACCCGTCTCATACCTGAACTTTTTCACTTGGATGGCTAAACAGAAAATATTATATGACGCTATAAATTGAAATCACCTGAAAACAACTTCACTTGAGTCATAATAATTGTCTTACTCATTGAGATGCAGGCTCAAGTCGATGCAAACCTCCTCACACGAGTCATCAGCCTAACCTCACCCCCAGTGGCACAAGCACAGACGATACGAGTCACCTCATACGAGCAGTTTGCTGTCTTCAGCAGCGAGCTCATCACTGCATGCATTGCCGGTACGACGGTCAGTGGCCTCGAGATTAGCCAAAGAAGCGTGATTGCCTGCATAATTTATGGGTAAACGAGTCAGCCAGGGCACGAGATACCAAGTTTATACTTTCCCAAGCAGTTTGGGAGAAAAAAGACTAAAGATGGTATCGGGCTTCCTCTCGACGCCTCTCACGAGTTTAGAAAAGTTTAACAATCGCCCGCTTGCAGATAGGCAGGTAATTTGAAAGTGTGTAACTCTTGAGCAGTAGAATATTCGCTTCATCATTGACCGAGAGCTGCTTGTACCAGTTTGGTGTTTTTCTCACGAATTAATGGTTCTTATTTCAATATAACTTTTTTTGTCAAATGATGATCGTATACATTTCAGGGTATCACGGTGGTCTTTATTATTACTTTTGAACTGGCCTCGCAGATCACGAAACCTATAATAGTTCTGAAAAATAGGCAGAAACTCATTTATTGAAAATCGCGTAAAGAACTGTTACCAAAAGAACTCTGTACTCGCAGAAGTTGTTATCTGACAAAGGATATCCTACGTCAGCATATTACGGTGAAGATGCGCAGATTAGCACCTAACTTTGAGGTCCAGTGGAGAATTCTTAACACGACTTGCACAGACCGGAAGATATCGCCTGGACAATTTCTGCGGCCACCAAGGGTTCAACATAACAATATTGGTTTCCATACATTTGAAATAGCCTGTTGAACCTTCACGGGTTTAATAATTTTCAACACCATTTCGAAAGTTATAATAAGAGAGGCGCGGAAACGCAGAAGTATCTCGATTTTTGTTCATTTGGAGAAAAATGATAAGAACAATAGGTATATTCTCCTCTCTTGGCACTTTTCAAGTATCGTTACCCACCTCTTCACATTATCATATTTTTCGTTACCACCACCACCCATCACTCAACAACAGTGGAGGTGAACCCGTTCTGAAATTAGTTTGGGTGTGAAATCCTGACGCGGAGATTTGGGGGCAAAACTCAGCGAGGGGCCGTTGGTGTAGCAGCACCTCAGCGCCTGGAGGCAGGCATCTCTCCACGCGCATCCTACACGCGCATTAGTAAAGCAATTTATTGGTCGATGGCAATACCGAGAGCGTACCGATTTAGCTGCGGCTTTCATGCATGCCTTAATGTACTGACCTCGCGTTGAAATAATACAGCGAACTGTACTATTTTCATGTGTTGTTTATTATTTATGAGATACATGTGCTGGATATATCCACAGCCTGTTGCTGGCGAAAGTACAAGACTCTATACAGATCTAGGCCAGTGATAGCATGGGATTAAATGGAGGACGCGTATTTGGTGATTTGCGACAGACGCTTCAGAGTACGCACTCGAAGGAAACTTCGAACAGTGGATAGCAACTGGTGCTGAGGAAGTTTTTATATATGACCGTGGTATCAAATGGTTCAATGACCTTTCAACAGCTTCTTACTGAAGTAGAGGAAAGTGTCAATAAACGAGCAGCTAGTGTTGAAGTGGTACAAATTATGTTCTTTTTCTGTAATGCTTAACATGCACTAAATGTTCTTATTTATTGAATTTCAGACCGGGCCTGCTTCGATGAAAGTCGTAATAAGCAAAATCTGCAGAACTACCTAAGAAGTACCGTAAGTGCCCAATACTGTATCTATCTTGTCTGCAGCTCCTTACGTCTTCCGAGCAGCGAGAATCTACGAGTTCATACTCTGGCACTGCTCACAGTTCTTAGCGCTCATCTGCCAGAGCAACAGGCAAAATTTTATATGTTCTTTTGATGTGTCTCTAATCTGCTTCAGCACAGCAGAAAGTCTAAGGTATTCTATTATATTCATAACGAGCAACGTATACATTGGTTCTTGCAGGAATTACTGCAAAATGAATAGTAATTACAATACACCAACTACGATGACCGAAACTCGATGCGCAAAACACAAATAAATTTCATATTGCAAGATTTCACACCCGTAAAAAGTTATCTCTCGCCACCCCGGTTGGAAACCCCTGCTCTGCGCCATGTCTTCACTTACTATCTTCAGTCCTAGAACTGTTTATCTGATTAATAACTTGCAAACAAGCTTAAAGTTTTCTGTGATGTTAGTCAATGCAAACTTAAGCGCGTCGCCAGCGGCATGCATGCCAATTTGTAGTTATTGCACACTTAAGAAAATAGCCTACTGTCTATTCATTAAATGCTTACCGTTTTTTTTTTTTATGCGTCAGTATACTGTAGTGCGATCAAATCAAATTTGCACAGAAAGTGCAACTATCTCAAAAACGTATTAATACATAGTAACTAAGAAAACAAAAGCTGAAATAAACTGCACATTTGGTGGAGCACACTAGTGCGCTCAGCCGAATATACTGTAAGTTCCGTTACAGCTCCAGCTTTTTTGGCGATCTGCATACTTATTTGTACTGATGATCATATCGGCCAGCACACCACTCTCTCGCTCGCTCTTCCAATCCTTTGTGCAGGCGGCTCACCAATTCGGAGCTTTTACAATATAATGAAAATTTTATAGTAATATTCGAAATATGTGTCGCTGGGCTCGTGAATGTCATAGCACGCAAGCGGCATATGCAACTATGCCACTCGTGGAAATATAGTTAGTGTTAAGAAGTATTGGTAATTGTTGACATAATTTCAGCTGGCAGTTACTTTTGCTCACATGAAACACCCAAATCATGTCGTCAAAAAGCCTCGAAATATTCGTTCTACCCGAACCATGCAGCAGGGGGGGGGGATGCGTGAAGTAACCACAACTTACGGTAATATTATCACTTTGCAGGGAACCGGCCGCTCCTTGCTGAACTTCCGCCATTAATGCATTTTTTCTCATCATTAGCAACGGAACTTTATTTGCCGGTGCTAAGTACACCTCGGTAAACATGGCTCCTGACCTCTGATCATGCATGGCGGGGCTTAGCTGCACGCAAGCAAAGAACGCGGGAGTGAAAACTTTTATTTTGGGTGTTCTCTCCAAGAGACGATTAGCCGCACCTCCCACGTCTGCATTTCCTTTCTTCCTTCTATCTTTATTTGGCTGATCATCGTAAGCTGATGCTTCAAACTTACTGACTCTATTCAATCACAGTATAACATTATGAGAACAAACTGAAACTGCCAAAAAAGTAATGAAGAGCTGCTTGTCTTTATTTGTTTATATGTTTTTCATAGATGCATCACTTACGTATTTCACGTCCTCCTTTAAACAAAAAGTACAGAACTGAATCCCTTATCGAACTTAGTAGACTGCGGCTGGATTCCAGGAGTTAAAATTTCGACGTTGAAACAACGAAAAAAAAATCCCAGCGTTTACGCATACAGTGCAGCGCGCCTTGGCTACGCCTGAGGTACGGTGGCAGTTACGAGCGTTGCCCAGAGTTTTTTAAACCATTTCTGCACCGGTGGGCATGGCCAAAACAGCAAAGAGACCATAGTCGTTAACAATGAACTGGTGCCAATGCATATTCCTTGTTTTAATTTGGACAGCCAGCTCCATTAGTAGCGTAACAAACTGGAACGCCTCGGGACTTGAGAGCATTACCCACTATTTCAGAGTGACAGGCAGTCAGTAGTTGTGGCATTTTCACCTCTAGGCCAACCCATCTGATTGCCCTGTCTGCACGAGATTGTGATGATGACTTAATTCCTTTTGCTACTATATTTGTGGCAAGACTTTCAAATATAAACACATACGGAAAGAAACGTTTTCACCTCCCTCACTTTGTTCCCCGGTGATAATCCGCTCAGCTGAGCCCATATGTGCCCTCTCTTCCAGAACACCCCACCAGGCGTCAGGCTGACCGCAATGCAGAGCTTGTCTTAGGACAAAGGGACTGCTTGAGATCGGAGCAGCAGCCCAAAGAGAATTATTTAATCGCCTTATCAAGAGTAAATGACGGTGATACTGGCTGCTTTCTAAAGCAGAGTCCTGTTGGCCGGGCAGCAGGTACTGACTCTGGCATTCAGGTTGCTCTTCAGAGATCTATTTAGAACGTCTCAGCTGCGCTTCTGTCGGCTGTTTTGCTCCAGTGAGTCCTAATTCAACCCTCTAAGAGCATTAAATACTGCATGCAGCTCTTGCTTCGCTATGTGTGCTCTCTTCTTCTATTGAAGTAAGTCAGCTTAAAATCGTTAGATATCACGCCGTCCATGATCGTGCGTTGTATGCAGTGCTTGCTGCCGAGCTTCTCGATGGATTAAATTTTTTTTACACTTTTCAAAGCCTCAAGGGAGGCAT
Organism: Parhyale hawaiensis; assembly: GCA_001587735.2. NCBI lineage: Eukaryota > Metazoa > Arthropoda > Malacostraca > Amphipoda > Hyalidae > Parhyale > Parhyale hawaiensis. The sequence continues at coordinate 40,364,643 of LQNS02278094.1, read as the reverse complement.
GTGAAACATCTTGTAGCCGTGCTCTTAGAATACATTCATTTGGGTAAATAATTATACCTACATCGTACAATCAACGCACCAGTTTTTGCATCTTCCAACCTCCGCTAACTATTAAAGGAGCGTCACACAAGGGGTATGTATGCTCCGACCAAAGCCAGGGTGGACACAAACTCAACAGTGCGCTGGAGCTGTATGACTCCAAGTCCATGCACGTGGCTGTATTCCGTCGGCCTACTTCCATTGGTGCCGGGACCACGCCAGGTAATCGTAAGTGCAACTTGATCATCGGACATGCAGCTATTGCGTCGTTCATGGTTCCATGATGGGCGAGCTGCACATTCGCTAACCAAGTTGGGTATGGAATGTTATAGTGTGGTCTCAGTATGAGCACAGTTCATTTACAGAAGATAGTCGGAATTGTATATCAGCATTTAATTTACAGTTCAGTTTAAAAACTTTCTCCACCTTCCTGAAGTTATTCAGAGACTCACTGGTCAATTTTCTTAAAATGATACGAGAATAAAATTTTGTTATGGCAAGGGTCACTATAGTCGTGTCAAATTTGGGTGTATGCGCTGCCCTCCTAAATATCCAGGTTTGTGACGTCAAAATTACGTCACGCCACTGTGGAAATATCAAAGATTCCTTGCGGCAAGAGTGGAGTGACGTAATTGTGACGTCAGAAATCTGAAAATTTAAGGGCGTAGCGCATACACTCAAATTTGACACAACTATCTTCTGTAAATGAACTGTGGTATGAGCCTTAAGTTGTCCGAAAGTTTAGAAGTCAACGTTGGATTCTCCACTTTGGAACGAATTTTACAAGTTAATCTCGTTCCATTTATGATTGAGAGGCGAAAACACGATCTTTTCTCCTAATCATCGGTTTGATATTAACACCATAGACTAAAATGAAGTGGCAAATCCAACACTTTACGACAGAAGTTTCGGACAAGTTAAGTTTATCTTGACCTCGCTGTGTCACTGTTATGCCGGGGCTACGCTAAGCAATCGCACGTTCAATTTATGAGCAGACGTTCAGCTTGCCCATCGTTCCAATTATGCGGTGAAAGTCGGTCACCAAGATAACCATGCAAAGTATTTCAGCTGAACAACGTGACAGCTGAACATCCCCTCATAAGTTGAGCTTGCGATTGTATCGTGTGGTCTCGGCATAGCACGCCTGTCAGCAGCACTTTCAGCTACGTCATGCGACTCATGTGAGGTTATCATGCAGCCTGCCACATGCGCTGGTGCATCTGTATATACAACATAGCAGCATAAGACAATTTAGCTCAGAATCTTCCCGTGCCAAGCAAGTATTTGAAGAGTTTCGAAAGAACAGTAGAACACCTCGCTTTAGTGCAAGGCCTTTGCGACTTACTTGGTCTGCAGAACTATTAAATTCTGCTTCAGATTCCAGCTTCTTTTTAGTTTGATTTATGTATAAATTGAATGAATTAATTATTAAGAAACTCACAGCTCCAGGCACTCGAGATTATTTCATAGAAAAAATCTTCCTGTCCATTCTCAAGCAAATCTTCAATTAGAGCAAAATTTCCCTAGCAGTTGAGTAACTTCAAGTTCAAAATATCATTTATTCTCTTGAGAATCTGTTACACCTACCCGTTTCCTACTCTCCGGATCTGCAACAAATAATTCATTGTAAAAAAAAATAAAAAAAAAAAAAAGAGTCCATTTTTCACGATGCACCAGTTACCCCTGACAGCACACACACACACACACACTAACCCCATTTCGAGAGGTGACTGGCACAGCAATGAACGTCAAGAGGGGATGCGCTATAACGAGCAATAAAGCAGAGCTTGCGGACAAGCACAGTAATTCATGCGCGCAAGAATACCGTGACTTCCAAGCATCGTAAAGAGCTCCAATTATCTGAGCAGATAGCCTCCGTGGGCTGCTATAATGACGAGATTATTTGTGCTCATTCGCCACTCTCGCCACAACATAACCTACTTCTGAGCGGCTTGTTGTAACGCTTCAGATCGCTTGACCAGTTATAGTTTCGCACGTTGCATGGCTTGGGTAATTAAAGTCTCTGAAGTATTTTTAGAGGAAAAAATTACAGGTCATGACTAAGGAACTGTTATAGGTCTAATAATATGACAGCAGGGATAGGAAATTTAGAATGGAATATGCACGCGTTGTATTAATTTTCAACTCGAAAAAGTGGATAATTTTTTTTTTTTCCATTCGCAGACTTGCTTAACAGATCGACCAAAAATACCAGCATTCTGTTGTTAGTTCAGCATTTCTCAGAGTAAGAATAAAAAATATTGGCTTTATTAAAACGAGAAAACTGCAACTCTTGTGAACCAAATCGAATATGATGAGAAAAAGAATATCAAATACTTTCTTTCGCGTAGTTCCGTAAGGGATAATTCATGACACTTAAAATGCTAAATATCAATAGGACTACCACCATCACGTCATGTGTCACGCCGACATTATTTTGTACACTGGTTCCGTATGTGAAAAAATTTCAGAACAGGCAAGTAACCCAACAATTAACGCGATTGTAACTTTCAGCGCAGTAAGTCCGCGCAGCCTTACAGTATTCCTGAATCAGTCTATCGCCTTTTGATTGTTATTATGCATCTGATATAGAGTAAATCGGCGGCATTCGGTGTATAGCTACTTTCACCAGGTGATAATACTTCATCTTACTTTTTGTGCTTACAAAAGATCATACACCATCTCACTGCAGGAGCGTCATAAGAAAAAAAAATAACAATTAATCCTGCTGTATGGCAAGGAGACGAGTTTGGTTTAATCGCTGTGGGCGGATGCCATATGGCGGTGACCGCCTCTAGAGCTAAATGACTTAAAGTTAAGAAGCTTCTTGACAAGGAAATTATTCCTCTTCCCTGCTGACCGGTCTGAGACGAAGCAGCCTGAGAACGAACTTGACATTGATTCACTTTTAGGCCAAGGAATGGCGAACTGTTGGAATTAACAGTTCTGGTGTCTGGAGAAAGTCAGGTCGGTTCGATGGGAAACAGCCGATGTTGGACGTGACTGTGGACGATCTGGAGCCCATTTCACACGAGTGTCGTCTGTGGCAGCGTTTCCTGGCGCAGCTTCGATTTCAGCTGCATTGTAACGGCTCCGATTTATCTCCAGTTCGCCGGGTCGAGTATACAGCAGTCGTACTCTCGGCTGTGGCTGGAACCTATATGTACTGAACCTTCAGCATTTTGTCTGTGCTTTGCGTCGCCTTTCATTTCCCCTTCCAAAGATAAAACAATTTTTTTATTAAAATTGTTTCTGTGTCTAAAGGTCTAAAGAACGCTGGGCATAATATGGTTATGGAAAACATTTGGACGCTGAGCGGAGAGAAGGAACGCGTTCTCTGGACTGTTGTGTGTAGCCACCTCTACTGAACACATCAGTGGTGACTAGGGAGGCGAGCAAACTCGAACGGTCAAAGAATCTTTCGGAGATGCGATCATAAAAATGAAGAAACAACTTCTCCTTTCCATTTCGATACTCTATGGAGAGTCCACAAGTAACCGTGCCAAAAGGACAACAAGTAGTGATGAAACGTATAGCTATGTTCACTGTTATGCACCAGTCATATCCCTATATATATATAGTAGCGCTGCAGTTGTATGAAGCGCACTAATCGGAGAACGAAGAATTACTGCGATCTGTACACGTACGTGATGCCTTTGACAAAAGAGAAATTTAGGTGCGTCAGCAAACCAACTATTGATAATGCTTTGAATTCTTACACGACCTTATGACTCTCTTTATAAAGTATTAAAAACATGATTTTATGGCAAGTGATACTTGCTTGTAGAATAAGATTTCTGAAGAGAGTTTAACGCTCTTCAGACCACTTTCTAATACGGTCAGCATAGGTCCCACACGATGCCTCGCAGTTGCTTATTTACTATGATAATATCTCGCAATCAATATTACCATTGTTTTCACAAGAAACCGTATAGTAGAGCACCGTAATTTACATGAATATGAAGCCACGGAGTTTTTTCACGTACGCACCATGTCTTATAAACTAGATTTCAGTATCTTCGTGAAAAGCTCGCTGCTTTTGATAGAAAGACAACCAGTTCATAGCAGTAAAGTTTGATGACATCTTGGATAAGACCTTCAGCTGACCTTTGTAGCCCCTTCCGGTGCCCGAGATGCAGCGCGGGTGAAGGTAAGGCGAAACAAGGTTGCCATATTCGGCCGTGGCGACTCCCTCGATCGAACGGTACCGCTCGGGGCTGTTGGTGTTGTGAGGATCGAGGAGTGGCGAATGAACCACCGACGGAAATGCTGAGCATTGCTGGCAGATCGTCGATCCGACCTCAGAGCCTTGTGGTCTTGCAATAAAAAATGTTGGGTGCAAATAATACTGGCGAAGTTTCTCATTAGAACGGCTCCGACCTCTGGGAGATGGGCCGTGTCGGCCTCATCAGCATATCATGCGCAGGTGAGCACCCGCAGCCGCCTGTAGTCTGGCCTGGACTGGCCACAACAGTGAAGTACAAATATCTCAGTAGACCAAAAGAAGTCCGGACTTTTGATTACCTCCGCCAAGGACGTTATGTTTTCGTCGGATTTGTCTGTCTCTTTGTCTGTTTGTCTGTTAGTCTGTTTGTCTGTCTGTCTGTCTGTCTGTCTGTCAGTCTGTCATTAAGATAACTCAAAAAGTTATGGACAGATTTTGATGAAATATACAGGGATTGTTATAAGTATGTTAGGAGGAACAGATGATAAACTTTTGGTGAAGATCCGTCACTCCGTTTGTGTGTTTGTTGGTCTGCATCATTTTTCTTAATGCCCTAACTCAAAAAGTTATGAACGGATTTTAATGAAACTTACATGAGTTGTTAGGTATATTACAAAGCGTAAATGGCCAACTTTTTTTTTTAGTGATCTGTTAATTCATTCGGTCGTTAGTCACTGTTTCTAGTTTTATGCTTGTTTGCACAATAACTCAAAAATGATGAATGAATTTATATGAAATTTATAGGAGTTGTTAGTAATGTTAAAAGACATAAATGATTAAATTTTTAGCAGATTGGTTTGTTCGTTTGCATGTTTGACTCATGTTTGTCATAATGTTTGTTAGCAGCATAACTCAAAAAATTATAAAAGCATCTTCACGAAAATTTCATAAACTGTAATATCATCAGAGAGCACAAATGATCAGATTTTGGAGTTGATAGGAAGAAAATTACGGTTTTAAAGCTATATTGAATTTTCCGTTGCCGTTGCCTCTCTTAGCGGAGGTATGCGCTCTCAGAGTGCTCTAGTTTCTTCGTGTAAACACCTTGAGTAATTCTTCAATGTCCATGATTGTTTATCTTAGTGAAATTGAGAATTGAAAGTATACCTTACGTCAGAGCACTAATATTTCTTTTTTACTATTGATGATTTTACATATAATTACAAAGTTCAAGAACTGAAGATATAGAATAAAAATACTAAATAATAATAATAATAAAACTCATAAAAGTACTTCCAAAATCAAAGGTTTAGTTGTTTTATGTTTTTATGTACGTAGGGGATGGAATCAAGGAACTTCAGTGGATATGCTACAGAAATTAAAAGACACTTCATCTCTACTGACGTAACCGAAGACAATATTTAAAGCAAAACATGTTCATGACGCATTTTTATGTGCAGCATACACCATTAGCAGCACCTCTTCCATATTTTTCAAAACTGCGCTTGAGCAAACATCATGCACTGATGGGTAACAAAGTTATTCATAAAAAATATATAAAAAAACCTTGAAGTATACTGCACTTGCAGAATATATTGGTTGCGAAATTGATTTTTAAAATCAGCAATGTAGAAGAATGCCCACGAGATAACACTGGAGTGTAAAATTAAGGACTGAATGTACGCAAGGATCGTAGTACTTTTTAACTGATAATTCTGAGGCGGCTATCTGCTGAATAGTAGATATGCACGAAGCTGGCACCGCATACAGATGTTGCACAGTCAATAATATTAAATCTTCACTTTATTTATTGAGTAACTAATGGTTGGGAATAATTTCTTCATTTCTATTTTAAGTTAGGCCATTTCTTCGAGAGACACAAGCAAAAATCAGAGTCAGGCTGTTTCCCTGATGACTAAATATCACTTCGCTGAAACCTCCAGATCATTTGTGCGACGGCCTCTTTCTGCCGCAGGGCAAGAAAAGGTCAAGTCTCTCTCTACCCCAGCAGGCGGGGTCAGGACAAAGACGGCGGCGTGTCTGCTGGTCCCCAAAAATAGGAACTGATGATGCCCCAACTCCCGCTACTGGAGAAACTTCTATATCTTTGGGCCACGAATTACTGTTTTCGAATAAAACGAACTTAGATGACAAAAAGCCGCCGAATATACAAAGAAAGTTTGAACTAATGACGTGTGAATGACCAGCACTTTGTGTAGTGAATGGCTAAAGCGAAATCAGAGTCACACTCAGCGTCTGCTTCTGCCTGCCAAGCGCCGACTTGCTTGATGTGAAAAGAAACATTATGGCGCTTGCTAGTTCCACTTTCTCTTGGCCTATAAACAGAGGCAGGACATTGACTGAAAGCTTAACTCTTCTTCTGTGCAACTTCCAGCACCTAGTACTTGTAGGAGTAAATATTTTCTGATCTACTTTATGATATGTAAAGAACAAAATCTCATAATTCGACTTGTCAATAAATTCAATGAAGCAATTATAGTAACTACAGTAAACTTAAGCTGTAAGATTACACTGGAGATATGCTTCTTTTCCCATGACGCTTTACTGAAACTCTTTAATCACTGTTACTATTATTTAGCACCATTGTGTTTGTCCATCATCAAAGCACATTCAGGAATTGACGTAAGTATGTATAAATTTAGGCCTAGGTGATATCTTCCCACCGACACTGTTGCGCTATAACAGTATGTGAGGAGTTATTTTCAGACTTCATTATTGAATAATCAAATAGACATGACAATGATCGGCAGGAAAGACGAACCAAGTAAGAGCTGAGAAGTTTTTTTTTTACTTTATTATATTATCAGCAGCTTCACAGTTAATGACCAACGAACTGTGTTTGAATTGCGGCACGTGTCCTGAGCAGAAAGAAAAGGTCTCACGAAGCGACTGTTCCCTCTGGTCTGAGGCATATTGACACTTGCTAGAAACCTGTCACCAGATATTTGAGTCTATATACGTAAGAAGAAATTGAGTTTGCCACGCAAAGAAAGATACGTCGGGCTGCACTGAATCTTTCGGGGCAGCATTTTCCGTAAAGCAAACGGCGCCGGTCATGCGAACCGACATGCGGCCGCAGGACAGCGGGACTGGTAGCGAAATATTGGACACGGATCGCTGGGGCGAGGGCCAGTTGGGACGAGGTCGACTGGGCCAAGTCCTCTCAGCATGACTGGTTCGAAACTTGAGACAGGTGCCCTTGCTTCGACCCGTTCATGCTAGTTTCAGGCGTTGACCCTTTATCGATTACCGCTGAGACTAGCGGGAACTCAACCTTACTCGGTAAAATAGAGTTTCCGGTCGGCTCAGCATAATTGGGTTGATTCTAACAACTGTAACGCGATTCATTTAAAGCGACGAAGGCAAAGTTGCCGAACAAGTCAACTGGGCTTGGCTAGATTAACTTTGACGGCCCAATCGAGCGCGCCTTTATGCTAAGCTCATGAGCTTCGACTTGTTTACCATGTACCAGCGCTGCCATGTGGTAGCTGTTCACATGTTTTGCTTCGGGACCGTCCGGTCTTAACTTCAGACAAGAGCGTTAGTTTTATCAGTTTGGATAGAGTTTTAAAACTTGAACTAAGTAAGTTCATTTGCTCTTTAGACGGCCAGAAACTCAATCCTGCTCCACAAAATGAGGTGTTATAGCGTCTCAAACGAGATCGGGTTGCGACTAACACCAATAACAAAATCAGAGGTGATGAAATCACCGCACCTGTCTGAAGTTCCACACACATTGAAGCTCATGAGCTGAGCTTAACTCTTCTTCCCAGCCTGCCTTTTGTTAAGTCTATTTGCTGGGCTTTGTTTAGCTGCATGGTCCAGACACAAAAAGAGAAATACTCTCGCCGACTATGATAGTGCATAAAAAATATGGATATTTTCTCAGATCATTGTTTCATTTTTCTAATATTTACAGCACAAGTGTAAGAAATTTGCCTTGATTCCTTTACTGAGCTTTAGATATGCTAAACGCGCATGCCTGGAAGCCACACCCTTGGCGCTAAACAGCATTTTCATTTTATCTTCAAGTGATCAAAGCTCTTGGCAAGATCTTATCAAGTCTTTTCGTGACGATAACACCATCAGCGCTTCCCATGCTCGCTTCCCTTCTTCCTCAACATTGTACATTTATCGTCCACTGGGATCTGTTAGGATCCCAGTGCCCAAGACCACCGTCAACTAGTCAGGAAGAGTTACAGGGATATTTCACAAAATCTCAGATGTGCAGCATCATAGCTCACAGCACTATCTGCAGCGGATAAGTTACTATTATTTTGTATCTTTTATTAGACCTCCGTAATACAGTACAAGAGCAGGTGGAGCTAAGTGTAAAAGTAAAAAAAAACACAATACCTTAAATAATGTCCCAAGAGTTTCAGCATTAAGAACACCGCAGTAAAAAAGACCATATTCAGCCAATACACGGCTACTTTCATCAGCACTTCACACAGTTTTAGCAATGAATATAAAACACCACCGCAGCAGGCAAGACAATTTGCAATAAGAGAAAAACTACCAAAAATAAAGTTCCAAAGAGCTACAGGGAGCGATGCCGCACCACAGGAGACCAGGCTATAGCTGCACCGAGTGCGAGACTCTACAAATGACCTACGTAATGGAGTCACTCAACTCAAGGACACTGAACCTTGGTCTGAGCCGAAGCTCCGGCTCCAGGCATAATAGCCGCCAAAATAGTGTGATTCTTCTGCGCTTCACAAAGAAACACTTCAGTCCTCGGGACACAACAGTTATCCTCGTTAAGTGACCATCCTCTGTTGGATGTCTAAGGTATTCAGAGCCCAAAAAATATTGACTTTCGTTTCGAGCATCTGTAGTGCGGCCTGCTCTCCCCAGTGCTGTTGCCCTATGTCGTCTTTATCAAAGCCATGATTATACTCATTCCTGGCATGGCGGTGTCTGTCCTATCCTCCTGTGATGACCTCTTTCGGCTAGTCTCTATACCACTGTGACAACTTGGCTCCTAGTATGGCTCCTAGTATGGAAGCGCTGACAAGTGATAGCCTCGTGAATTTTAGGGAGGTGGAGAAAGTTTTAAAACTAGAATGAAAAAATTGGAAGGACTCCGTCGTTAAAAAAAAGTAGAGCGAAAGGAAGATATACTGTATGCTTGGTTGAAGTACTTGAAACAAGATGAAAAAACACGAGCTTAAATTTAAGTAGGGTAAATAACTGTAGTGAAGGTGCTCAACGATCGTAGCTAACTCTGGGTACACAGAAATAATTTTCGGTACAACGCACCCTAGTTAAGTTCCTTGTAGGCGTTCAAAAGCCATATCGAACCCTGGATAGAAGAGAAAGAATAATTATTTGTTTTTCATCTAACAACGACTAGACTATACATACGTGGTCTATGACCTAAAATATAATAATCGTAGTTAACAAAAATCAATATAGCAATGGACTTGCAAATAATGTATACAACTAAATTGTTTCATATAACTATAGTCAAGCAAGTATATCTCCTTACCATGAACTGCAACATTAACAACACGTGGCTAAATCATATATACGCATTGAACAGGTGCGCCATGTAAATGTCAATGAATTAGTGAGATAAAATCTTATGCAAAGCCATAATGTGCGCACAAAATACGAGTACATCAGCTTTTGCAGGAATCACCCTAAAATTTTGCCATATGCACTCTTGCGGATACTGTAGAAAATTCGAACATTGGCCAGTAGGTAAGAGTATATGAAAGTGTCTCATCTTTATTAATATTTAAAATACCCGAGGAAAAACTATGGGCATTCAGGAAGAAATCGATTCCAAAGTTATCTCCGGATCATAATTAGTTTAATCTTTTAGATTCCAGCTTACCCTGCACATAATTTGCAGCAATACCAATAAGTACCACATATAATTATCTTGCTAAACATTGTATGGCTCACCAAGTCAGTGCGCGGTCTTACTCTTGACGGAATACTTCGCTGTCAAATCTAAAAAATTACCCGCTTTTACCATGGTTTGTTAAGCTAAAATGAAGATAAGTTACTACATATGTTTAATGAGAATTATTTCCTAGTAGCATATAAAATAAAGAGCTATAAGAGCAAGCTTCCGTAACGAAAGGCTTTACACCTCTTATGGTTGAGCTGAGGAACACACCACATCAGATTGAGTTGCAGCAGCACTCCCATGCAAGTCAGTCCGGTTTGCGTGTGAGCTCACTACCTGCTGACCCTGCATGCCACTCGGCAAGGTGGTGGCGGAACCTCTTCTCGCTTCAGGTACCGTACGGAGAGTTAATATTTGCAAACAAGCTCATAGCTTCACTTGAGTTTCTTCTGCAGTAAAGTTAAATGTGTCCACAAACCTTAACCCAGTTTGTTGCTACTCCAACGATGTTTTCCCAGGTCCAAGCCACAATTCTTTCTTCAGATGTTGTGGTACTGTGCAACTCGGTCCACTTGAGTCAGGCATATTGTGGTACGGTTGTGAGTTTCACTTCATCAAGATGTGCTTACTTCTCCTTGTGTCTTGCAATTTTTTATTGTTTCATTGCCTCTATGCGATCACTCCTGTGCTCAATGTACACTCACCTGAAATACCTCAAATCTACTTGAAATTTGTATCAATGTTAGGGTAATCTCTTTCAATCTTGTGCTCTACATAGTCTTCCCCTCAAGGTATTTCAATGGTATCTGCCTACAATTTTCCAAAACGTAGACACTTTACATGCCCTCTAGAAAATATCAACTCTTGACTGTATGAGTTCAGTTCTGTTGAGGTCTTTTCCTGCAACACCGACTTGTTGCGTGCAGAGTCAGAAGACATCGCCACAGTGGGGGCTGGGAGCTCCGTGCCAGCTGGGAAGTGGGAGGGTGACGAACAGATTCCCAGGAGCGGAAGCAATTAAGTCGGGAACAAGCTTGGAGTTGTGACTCAAAGTCGGTTATTATTTATTTCAGAATCGCACACGAATTTCAGAAGAGAATGAACCGTGCTGCCACAGAAACTTAAAATGCTGTGCATTCTGGGCGTAAAAAATGTTATATGTATTATTAGAATGAATTTCAGATTTACTTCGACACGTTTGTATGTTTTGTAACTGCAGATGTAAATGTTGAGTATTTTGTATGAATCCCAAATTTTCTGCTATACATAACACAATATTGTACAATATACTTGCTTTGTAATGCATTTTACAGACACGAATTTGTTATAGTGTTTTACAGGAATGCCAAGTTTGCTGCAAAAGTATATGTAGTTTCGCGTTGATTTTATTACTAGTGTAACTGACTAATAAACATTGCTGCAGAGCCCAAAGTCTAAGTGCATTTGGCAACTCTGAAAGTTCATGTAATCGTGGCGCTATTGATGCCATCTCTAGGAACAAGAAACGATACTTGATTTGAGTCATAGAGCTTTCACTAACCAGGTAAATCCAGCTATTTTTTTAACTTTTGTAGTGAGTTTACAGACAAATAATATTGTGGCAACTGAGTAAAATTCTGGCAGCTAAGTGCCCGTTGTAAGGCTGCTATAGGCCTATAAATGCTAACAGCCCTGAGAGGCAGGACCCTATTTTGATTTTCTTGTTATATCTGGAAATTAATATTATAATCTGAAATTCAGCGACTTCTCAGGAATTTATTATAATTTCACTAATAAGTAATTTGACAACTTAGATATGATAATTATTGAATGGGCTTGAGAGATAATCTCTTTCTCTTGGTCAAGTTAGCTATTATATTATGCCAACCTCGGTTACAAGGCAAAGTTGCACTCACCGTAAACAGAAATCACACATGCACTGGCCCGTGCTGAAGAATATATCCCCTCTAGGGCCTAGAAGAGCGTACGGCTGCAGTCGACCACATATTGTTTGTCCTCTGGTGTCAGAAAGCTCAGACACCCCCCCCCCCCCCCCCGCTACACTACGACATCCCCCACGACTAAGAATTCCTCTACCTGGAGTCGCACACTCTTAACGACCAAAGCTTCCGAGGCTACCTTAATCCGTCTTCTCCTTCTCTCTTCCGCTCCAACTACACAGTCTGACATCTTTAATTCCTCATATCAGCGGCTATTGATCGTGCTTACGTGCATTCATGATCGTCTCTTTTGCTGAAATTCTTCTCCCTCCTCTTTTTTTTCTCTTTTCCCCAGTCCTTTATATCCTACTAATATAATGGCATGCAATAGCTCATAGAGGGCCGGGGCTTAAGGTCCGGTGTTTCTTTGAGAATGGGCCTGTTGGTTCGTCTACTGCCGCCTATCTAATCTAATCCATGAGTGCCAGAAATGCTAACCACCCATTGCGCAGCAACATGACTTTCTTTCTTTCTTCGCCCGGGCTTGAATGTTTAGTTTAGAGACAAAGCCTGAGGCATATCTGGTCACTGACCCACTGGGATTTCTTGAAGGAGAGCCATGGAGAGGCCCATGAGGAAAACTTGTAAATAGTACAGCTTAATAATCTTGGCCTATACGTCTTTTCCATGCATTACTTAGTATACCGCAACTCTTGATCGATATCAATAACTCCCGAACCAAGATAGAGTTCTAAATGGTGTCAGGGTTGGGGTTAGGTGGGAACGCCAGTGATACCTCCAGAGCTGTCGTAGGGGTCATGGCCAGGTGCCCCATTCTGGATCCGCCACTTTTCATGTACCTTCTCTGTAAGCGCCGCCCTCAAAACTTTTTACTCTACCACAAGCAAAGATTGAGAAAAACGGAATTGTGTTTCATTTAAAAACTTGGACAACTTTGCTGATTACCTCATGTATACATACATCGTGTTTGGTTATTGATGACAAAGACAGACTTCAAATTTTTATTTGGCCAAGCTTTCGACAGAAGTCGATCATGTGCCTTCGTCAGGGCTGACGAAGGCGCTAACTCGACCTGTGCTGAAAGCTTGACCAAACGTAAACTGGAATCTGTACTTGTCCTTAATAACCAAGTATGATGAACTTCGAAAGACATCCAGGAACATTTTCAATACATTCTATACACACATATACGAGTATGTGCAGCGATCAACAGAAGAATAAGATGACATCTCGGAGGTCTCGACTCCCAGACACCGGCAGCGAGCACGGCCGCTGGCACCGGCAGGGGCCGCAGCCCCCGCCAGAGGAAGAAAGTTCCCGGTCGAGTTCATTGCTTGCGGGCTCGACAGATGGCACGAAATTAAGCGCCAATTGAGGCGCAAAAATTCCCTAAGTGTCAAGGGCTGCCCTCAAAACTTTTTCCATTGCCACCCGTAAAGATGTTATGAACTGGAACATTGTTTGATAGTTTGATATGAAAAGATTCCAGTAATTTCCTCAGTCGGCTATGGGCTTGTATTCCCCACTGGTACGCTGACAGTAAATGCCCTGCAAGTTTGAAACGATCACCTCACTGCAATGACTTGAAACAAATAAGAGCACGCGCCAGAAAAGTCCACCGCATTTTGAGTTCTAATTCAAGGCAGATCAAAATATGTGGCCGGAAGTTTACTACTGAAACTTGCTGAGCAACCGACTTAACGGCTAACATTTTAGAAAATTCCTTGGTAGACACGCAGTTGCGTTGCAAGGACGCAAGAGAAAGTATCAACACTTTGTACTGGGAACGAGGAATCAAAGACTATAGTATAAACCTGCCTCTCAAATGCTGAAAAAAATTATTTAATATCGCAGCTGCCACTGGAGTTTGACCTTATGGCAACTGTAAGTCGTAAAGTCTCGAATATTTTCCTTAATTTGGAGGGAGTTTAAATGCGCAATAACGTATATCCAGAGTAATGTTCAAAAACATTCACTTGTGATGAGGGAAGAGTTGCCTTCCTTGAAAATTTCGCATTTTATACTTTCTTGACTTAGAAAATATTTCAGTAATCACTAAGAAAGTTAAGTCTACATTGATAACTCCGCTCTTAAAAATCCTTTATCAAGAAGCGCGTGTTTAAACGCTGGTAAAAGACGCAAGAGAGCAAACAAGGTGCCAAGCTTTTGTTTGAACTATGAAAATCTCTCTCGTAAAAAGTCGAACATGAACTACGCAATGTATTCCATGCAGGTACAGTAGTCAGAAGAAAAAGAGAACATATTATTTATGAAAGTTGAAGCTACAGGAATTAAAAATGACACTTTCACACTTGATAAGAACGATTCTTCTTGAGACACACACAAAAAAAAAAGAGTTAAGGCTCTTGCTAACCCAACTTTACCTATTCGTGGTCATACAGCTGCAGCATGAGCTTGGCTTAATAAAACTTAATATTATGCCATTACCGTGACTTATTATTAAACCTACAAACCTGTCGCCGGAAGAAGAAGAGATATCAGCCAAAGCGACCCAAATCTTGAAAAGAGAATCAGTAGATCCGCCATAAACAAGATCCAATTAACGGTAGGGAAACTTTCACTAAGATCATTTATTATGATACGGAACAGCATGTGATGGGAAACTTAGAATTACAGCATATCTGTGAGATCTCTTTGCCCTTAGCAATGCTGGCCGCGGTGTGCTGCATATCGGCGCGTACACAAGTAACAGGAATATCTACTCCATCCCTACAGCGTCTCTTAAATAGTTAAACCGAAATGGAGGTGTTCGAATGATGGTCAATACCACTTAATAAAGGAAATTTGGTACATGCATAAGCAACTTGAGCTAATACAATGTCTTTGCAGCAACACGTTTTATCAAAGAATTAATGAACTAACGCTTTGCCTTGGCAATTCTGATGTTTTCCAGAAAGTAATTTAAAAAGAAACTTTATTTATAATACTTTCTGTTCAAAATGAAATTAGGTGCATAAATCAACTCTAAGTGAGTGAAAGTATAGACTGGACCACTGTTTTTGCACTCTGCTTCGTGGAAGCTATAAAGTAGCACAGCATTTCACAAGTGAGGTTATATTGAGCATCTCGCGCATCCCTTCCCTTGCAAGGTTTACATCACCAAACGGTACAATGTGTGCGATGGAAAATCTACAATGTTTCCAGACGCCGCTGCAGCTGGTTTGTACCATTTATGGGGAGCATGTAATGGCAGAGCAAATTGACTTCCCGTCATCAGTAAGGTTAATCGCGTAACGCTCAGCCACGTACGCAACGCTTTTCCTCTGACACAACTGGGACGGGAACAGGCCCACTGAACTTGGCATCTCGCCTCCTGCAGCTGCTGACGAAGCGTCAGACGGAATACCAAGGGCTAAGTAAATATTATGTAAAGTGGGTGGTACATTAAGCATAAGTGGAACGGGAACAGGCCCACTGCACTTGGTATGTCGCCCTCGTTAGGCCATTCTCAGGTCGCATGGATCTTAACAATATTATACCGGGGCACTACAAATCACACGCTCACAAGTTCATCGTACGAATGCAAAATGCGACCCCGGCATCTCGGATGCTGATGGTGTATCACAAAAAAAGACCAATGGCTAAGTGAACGTTATTTAGAGTGACTGGTAAACCAAGAAAAGTGTTCATAATTGTAGCCGAGTGGCAGTATATATAGAAGGATTACTAGCGCAGCAATACTAAGTCTTATCGCTCCGAATTCTCAACGACTTTCATCTCAGCGTGTCTGCCGGAAGGTCATAGATTTAATGAGTTCTATCGTTCTCGAGTACACGGCGCACTACTAGCGGCAAGAAATAAGGTGCAGAGCATCCCCAACGCCGTAAGGCACTGTCGTTCGTTCAGCTACACCGCATAGGGCAAAGAGACAAAAAACGAATAGAGAAGAATGAAACACTCATGAGTAGGGTCCCTTACCTGGCTCCCACACGGGAGTAGCTAGGAGCCCCATGACATGGGTCGCAATTATCACCATCCAACGGCCCACCTCACACAGCCAACAAAACAACCTACTTAACCTTACAAGCTGACCTCAACAGGTACTGCTGCCAGTTGCGGCATCCCCTGCGAAGAGGGCGGGCAGTCGGGTTATCCCCTGCGGTCCTGAAGCCAAGAAGGATAGGGCTCGCCTGAATATACCCCTGAGGGTGAAAAATCTTGGCCCACAATTAACACGGCTTCTCGTGCATCGACAGGACATGCTTGTCTTGACGTGTAGCTCGGGCAGTACGTAAACTGCATGTTTTGGTCAGTACTCGGAAAGACATGCCAGTTGTGAGACAACACTTTCATATGTGTACAGTCCTTCCCATGTATACTGAACATAGTCATGATTCTCTATGCTTGCAATAGCGTAAATATATTAACCAGGCATGCATGAAACACTATATTCTTCCCATTTATATCGCGACTGTTATTGTGGCATCGTGAGCGATGTGTCTATACGACTGTATCTAACCTTTTCGTGCCTGAATTTAACTCCTCTTTTCGTAGAATACCATAAATTGTAACCATCTTATTCCCACCAAAATCTCAATACCTTAATCATAGGTTCATAACAATGTCCGCTAGACGACATTTAAATTTTTAACTAAGGTTAGCTATTTTATGTCTTCTGTAGCTTGGTTGCGGAAGCTACTGTCCAACTTTCCAAACTGTTCATCGCTGTTGTTCGATTCTTTTACGTCTTCTCAGTAATTATAGGATAGCGATATGGTTGTCTGCATTGCTTTCATTGCACATATAAAGGGAATTTCAAGTCCAAATAGAAGCTAAATACACCTGAACAGCATTAGGCTGTAAAAAACTGTTACATTTTACCTTACTAATATTATTAATAAGGGAGATAGCTACCGCCAAACGCGGTTATGATCAACTCAGAAACCACTTTAGACTGAACAATAGCACTACCATTAAGTAGACTGTTGAAACGTTTTGTGAGGAATATGAAGCATCTATGTATATGACTCTGCTATCGTTATGAGTATATCGGACATTAATCTAGTGGCGAAACATGCAGACCTTTTGGCTGAAATAGACGAGGGAAAATTGTGCATGCTCCAGTTTTGCTAGCTCATCGTAAAAGTAGTGCAGTTTGTTGGAGAAACTACCTGAGAAGTTCTGTCAAGCCTGAACCCCGTCGTGTTTAAGCTAAAAGTGCATGTGCGACAGGAGCGTTGGGCGAATCGCTGCTTAGTTTTTGTAAATGTGTGAAAAATTTGTTGTACTAGACGCCAAGACGAACTTTAGGTCATTAATTTCAACTTTCTTCACGCGTAGCTTAGAAAATGGGAGACGAATTTGGCGAAGTGAAACAAGCTGCAGTGTGAAGCCGACCAGCGATGCCATGCTTTTCGCTTCGCAATACATATTTCCAGTATCTGTAACTTTCGTTGATAATCTTCTCGTTGTTATTGTTGCTCACAGTCATAAAGATTTGCTGCTCGCTGACCCTCAATTACGAGATGAAAGTTACACATGGTCAGCACCTAACGCTAACGCTGAGCGCCGAATCACAATCGCTGCTGGAAGTTTTATTGGTTCTTCTATCTTAAGTTTACTGCACGTGTCCGTCAGCAGAATGAGCGGATTAGCTGTATTAAACAAGAGCAATTGAGTCACTGGCATATTGCACACATCTTACCACGTGTGGTACCTCAGCTATACTATAGAATTGCTCATACTTATTATCTGCAACTTACAGCACAAGTGATCCTTGTAAGCACAGCGACGGTCTCTATCTGCATTAAGTATCAGTGAAACAATACTAACAATAGCAGCTTCCACCACGCTACAAGGGAACAGCAACACATGTTTTCTGAGTAGTTCTCTCACCAGCCCATTGCTTCCTTGAAGCAAAGGTACTTCATGTGAAGCATAGACTGAACTACAGCGCAGCAGAGACGGTGGCTCTTGGCTTCTGAACAGCACGTAAACATAGGGATCATTCACAAATACATGAATACTTCCTTAGTGTGTCTGTCATAGACACATCTGGCATCACGTCTACTTAAGACACACTGCGCTGGGTAGCAGCACCAGCAGCACGCTAGACGCAAGAAGAAGAGCTGAAGAAGCCAATAAACTCGTGAAGTCTCTGAGCTCGCCCACAGCTGTCATGGGAACCTGCGCACGGCTGCGCCGTCGACTAGAAGCAGGAAGGAGTTTCAAGAATTAGATTTTGCTTTTTTCCAGCTGCGGTCATCGTGCCATTGGTTGAACTCAATTGCTTTCCAACTCATTAAACCTGCACCCCGGCAGTCTCCATACAACACTTGACTGCGCTAGCCTCCTGTGACTCGAGCTACTGTGGGGCCAAATGTCTAACCCAGCACCAGACGGGCTACAGCGCTGAAACGTAAGAGGGAACTGAACATATGTAGTTCTATGAATTTCTTTTGGGTCAATTATACCAAAAAATAAAGAGTTTATTACTATACGATCACTCAACGAAGAATACAAATAGGAAGCCTGAGGCAACAATGCCTGCATCAATGAGACGGGTAAAGTGTGTCTCCTGCGTAGCTGCAAATACTTTCAAATTGTAAGAAACATGCAATCGAGGAATCAACAAATAATCTGCTGTACCAAACGGGATTTTGAATACTTAAAACGCCTAACAGTGGCGCTGCTTTAAAAAAAATGCGCTTTTATTTGTGTATAAATAACTAACGCTAATGGACTGTACCTTCATAGTGACTTTCAGAGGGGCATAAATGATTTCGTGTCTGCAAAACCTGAGGCAGCTCGAGCGTTTTAATTAGAAGTATGACTGCCCCCAACTGCAATTAGTTTGCCTACAACAAGGCACATCAAGATCACCGTAAAAGGGTTATAAATTTGAGCTACTTTGTTCACCGAAACTAAGGAGAAAGCTTCAATGGGACCGCTTGGTACCCCGCCATCCATTGCAAAGCGTTTAGTGGCTAAGCGAAAAACTCTATTGCTACCATGAGGGGAAACTGAGCTTCCGGCCGGTAATAAAACGTTTGCCAACAGATATTTGAAGCTATAATGACAGGTTGCGCAGCACTCGCTTCACGCTTCATAAACTTTGAGCTGAAGTGTGAAATTCTGGAAAAACTTGTGAATTTGGTACAAAAGGTTACTGCTGCTCTGCACGAACCGGCTATGCATTGATGGGGCGACTGTACCAAGTGGTGCTTGCAATAAATTAGTTCTTACAAATTTCTTGCTGAATGAAAGTCACATTTCATAAAGTGCACGAACTTTTCGCTTTAATTTAGTTTTGTAATAATTTCAGCGCAATCCAGTGAAGACAACAGACGCATCTCCTTCTTTATGATGAATGTTTCTTTCTTAATATATCATAGATACATACAATATCTAGAAGTTTTTTATGAAGGATGCAACGGTCAAAACTCAGTAGAGGCCACGTACATACTGAATTTAAGAAGAGTTGTCTGAATCATCTAAGGTTGGACAAGTATCCTGAAGAGCAACCTTTTGGAATTCTAGGGCCTCTGCAACTTCCTGAGTTATTGTTTTTCATGGTAACGATTTATCTTTGTGGGACTTTTGGTGTCCCTTAATTTGTCCGCAATACTGCCCTTTATCATTCTGACAGAAGTATTATCGTAAGTTTTATTGCCTCTATAGACTAAATGCTCTAAGGTTAAAAGTTTTTGTGTAGGTAGCTCGGTTATTCTGTCCTCCATAACCCCCTTCTAATGTTGAGTAAAAATTTAATCTTAGTTGCTTATCACAATAATGTTTCACACACACGTGCCAAAACTGTGGCCATGAGTGTGAGCCGTGCAGGACCATAAGAACTAAACTCTTTCGTGTTCTCCGTGATTGGCTCCGATGATATCAAACTGTGCGCCAGCATGAGGTGCATAAGCTTCCAAACGTGTAGAACAGAACGTAGTTCACAAGGAAGATTAAACCAGATCATATGAGATGAAAACTGTCAGATACATCTATGATTCAAGGAATAGCTTTAATGGTAGTTAATTTTATCGTTTATGAGAGATTATTCATATGAGCCAGTACCTTGCATAATGAGTTTACAAAATCGCTATAGCCATTGTTGCTCGTGATTTGTAAGCTGTATCACAATATCTAATAGTGTGCTAAGCATCAGCTGTTATATTGCCATTAGTTACAACAATAGAACAGCAGCACTTCCTGATCCAAGTGCCGGCCAGTCTGTGCATGCGGGTAGTTTTCCTCGCGCGAGGTGCGATATAATTTCCAACCAGTACTTGATCAATCATTGGACAAAAGAATGCCGATGTTCGGACAGGATAGAGGGTGCAGTTCACAACTTCACCCTTCCATGGCCCACGACCACACAGCTATTTGAATATTTTTACTATTAGTTGAATCATATTACTTCGATGATATTAATCAAGTATTGCATTTAAAGCGATTAAGAATTTTCTAGAAATATTTACATCTATATAGACATAATATTCAACGATATCCACTAATAGATTTGAAGTTCTTGCTCGCTACTCGAGAATGAAACTCAGCTAAGGAGACCATCCAGACAGTTATAAAAGTTTTATTGTGCATGTGTGTGCCTCTCTGGCAAGCAGAACTGAATCTGACGTTTTAAACACCTGACAGCCCACTACCTACCATGTCCGGACGGACACACCCACACACACAAACGGTAACGACTATACGTCCTCCCGGATACCTCTTCGTCTGCAATGGAGGCGCCATCAAATGGCACAGCGAAGTCGAGTTAAGCGGAAGCTCGCTATAAGCTCAACTTTTGCCGGAACTTCAGCCAGAAGCGCTTGTTTCACCCCTTACACTCAAATTCTAGACGTTAACCTTGATTCGAGTACGCCCAAGCGTAATCGGGTGCCTAGTAACATCTAAAATGAAGTAGCATAACCAGCACTCCGACCAGACAAGTCAAACTTAGGGAGTACAGCTCAACTCGATATCGCAGGAAAGATATGGTCGCCGTGATCTTACACACCNAACCTTGATTCGACTACGCCCAAGCGTAATCGGGTGCCTAGTAACATCTAAAATGAAGTAGCATAACCAGCACTCCGACCAGACAAGTCAAACTTAGGGAGTACAGCTCAACTCGATATCGCAGGAAAGATATGGTCGCCGTGACTTTACACACCAACTAAGAAACTCACATGCACTTACTTGTTCCTACAGCAGGTAAATGCCCAGAGTAGAGCGTACGGCTGCAGTTAACCAGAGATTGTCTGCCTATGGCGTCATATTGACGGAACACCTGTTGGTCAAGTGCTGCCCCCGACCCCAAGGCCAGTGCCCTCCCAGTGACTACGAGTGACAGACTTTCCTTCCAGGGTGTGGGCTCGAACTGCCGATGTTTCAATAATGAGCGAACTCCGCCACCTTGGCACTGAGCTGCTGGGAGCACTAATCAAAGGCGTCCCAACTGTCAGTAGCACGCGATATTATCATAATTAGCTCACCCTGCCGTCAAAAAATGAAGCAAAGAACATGCATCGGCACCTCTTCGGTTTTCGTGACTGTAAACATAATTACACCTCATCCAACAGTAGAATTGGCAGTTTTCTAAATAGAGCCAGCACCGAATGAGAGAAACCAGTATTGCAATAGGCCAAAAATGTTGCAGTGTTCCACGAATAAATGGTCTTCTTGCAAGTATGTGCCATCTGCCTTCGCTTCCAGCGAAGCATTTTGAACTCCTTGCTGGCATCGGTTTTTGATCGTGTTGGCCTGCAGGCGTTTAAGTCAGCTGTTAATGGCTTTTTGTTGGATTTAATTTAGCAGCGTTTCGAGCTTCCCGGTGTTGCGATGTGCTTCATTTGGGTTCTGCTACCTGTCCGTGGTTCGAGCGTGAAGTTTTAATAATAATAATAATAATAAATAAATTTAATAACAATATGGGTACTACGCGCCTGTGATCTTCGAAGTCAACAGCTGCATTCCATAGTTTGGAGTATGGTTTAATTCGTGCTCATTTCCTCAGCATCTGAGGGCTGAATTTCTGCCCATCTTATCCCTATGCAGGAGGGGGACACGAAACAAAAATACACATGATCTTTCTCTTAGTACTTTGATTGCTACAACTTTGAAACCTGATAACCTTGAAAGGATATCGTGAGCTCATCTGAAAATTAAATTCTATTTTGCGATGAAGGTATACACTGCCTTCAGTGTATTGTAAATTTAATTCACTGAAGTTCGACTGCACCGATAACAGGCGCGGCACACATTTTCTACACAAAGCATTTGTCGTATAGCGTGACCAAAACCCTGCAGTGGAGGCATCATTGACTTGCAGGAGTTAGCGCTAAACGTTAGCTTGTTCAGAACTTCTGACAGGTGCTTTGTTTTCGGCGGGAAGTAAAGAGCGTAACGAGAGGACTCACGAGAAATTTGCATCAAAAAGTGACGTCATCATCGACGAATCTATGACTCAGCAGCCTTGGAGTATTTCAACTAATTTAACCAGAAAAATCGTCTTAAATTCATCTCTAGCGTATCAATAAATTAAGAGAATATATACTAATATAACAATTATCTATAGAAAATTGCAGTGCATGCTGGTGGAAATTTTCACAGCACTAGCGCCGAATTTGGTCCCTTTTGGCGACCTGATTTAACTTCTTTCTCTTAATTGAAGCCTTGTTTACACTTCATATTCAGTTCACAGTGCTCTTCACAGCACATATTTAACAAATATATATATATATAACAAATATAAGCTCCAATATAGCCAATTCTGTACGCGAGAGAAACCACAGTAACAGTTAGCCTATTGCTCGAACTTTCTGTACTTGGCGACAACATTTTACGGTATTTTGTAGATCAAGTAGCTGGCCAGTCATGAGCGGGAGAATGAATGAAATACATCGAAAAAATACGGCGATATGTTCAAGAAAACAACAGAAAAAGGCCTGAGGTCCCACACTCAAATACTGCGACTCGTCGATGTGATGTAAATTTGCTACGTGCGGCCACGGCTAAGTTTTATTTTAGTCCGCTCGAGTCCTCCCGTTGTATTCTTTACTTCCTGGTTTTCGGCGTTTAGAATCGAATTTCAGGCGTTATGCCCAAGTCTGTGCTGGTACGTGACAGCCGAAACCAAATTTTCCCCCTTAAAGTGGAGCTTCCGACCGTCTCGAACGTCATCGGCTTGCAACGAAGACCTGCAACTCAATACAAAGTTGAGAAACCAGCGCTCTTGGTGATAGTTCCGAACAAGTTAGTAAGCCACTAGGCTTACCGTAACTCGCCTTCACTCTGTTAATTGATAGTGTCATTATAGTATCTATGTAATTCTTGTACAGAGTAACAATTCTTAATGGCAGCAAAGAATGAACATTCGCCCGTAGCTCCTGATGTCATATACATATTATAATACATATCATGTTTAATGTAACAAATTTTAAAATTTTATCTGTCGACAAAATAAGTGACTTACATGCTCTCAGGAGATACTTTTCCATCCCATTTGACCCAACTTTCCAACCTATTTAACCCATTCAAAAAACTATTATGTAGCCTGTTAGTGTTCTGCATCAACACATATTTTT
The DNA here is from genome assembly GCA_001587735.2 of Parhyale hawaiensis. NCBI lineage: Eukaryota > Metazoa > Arthropoda > Malacostraca > Amphipoda > Hyalidae > Parhyale > Parhyale hawaiensis. The sequence continues at coordinate 40,341,069 of LQNS02278094.1, read as the reverse complement.
CCTTCAGCACAAAAATCACTGATTTGAATTGAACACACACATATTTTTCATCGCGCTCTCTTGAGAAGGCACACAACACATGGTTGTATTACGTGCTGAATTTTTCTTCCGGATAATTTTGCATCTAAGCTCACCAACCCTTTTCGCAGTCCGCAAATTTCACTTAACAGCAGAGCATTATTGGCAACGAGGGTAGGCGATGGTATCTTTATTTTCCAGGTATTTCTTGTGTTGATTTTGCAAATGGACCATCTGTACACTGGTATCGTAGACCAGACTGTATACCCACACTATGGTGGGGTGTGCTGACTGTGGGCGCGCTTTCCACCCATTACCTGCTCTTCAGATGAAATCAATGCGCTTTTCTCTTTCAGGCGGATTTCGCATTGCCCATATGTAGCGTTCTTATCTCAAAGCAGGCCAGCACTTAAACGCACCACCCTGCGTAACCCTGCAGGATTGTAGCCACCAGCTTTTCAAGTGTATTTGATTATATCGCACTCCGATTGAGAGATTATATTCTGGACAGTACACGGAACAAATGACTATTCGCCAGAGCTGTGCCTCGATTCACTTTGAGCGTCTTCCAAATTTTAACGTGTATACCGGCAGTTGAATTCGTGGACATCAAACTAGAAATAGCAGGCGACCGGATGAGTCGGGATTTCGGAGGAGGTTATATAGGAATTATCTTGGAAAAGATCAAATAAAATAGGAGAACTACCGTAGAGGGTTCGAAGGCTATGGAAGGTGGTGCTCCCAGTAATTCCCCAGATCATTTAATTGAAGAATATCCTGCGATTGAGAGCATTTACTTGAATATAATTTTAACCTCGGCCACGAGCTCGTAACTGGGTTGATAGTCATAAAACTTGTGATCCGTCGTATACGAGAACGTTTATATCGAGCAGTTGAATGTGGGTTCAGGCAAGGAGTGAGGTTGGCTTCCATGGAAATTTATACATCGAGAGCCAACAGGTCATAATCTTACCAGGCCTAATCCAGACTTGATATACCAAANTTGTGATCCGTCGTATACGAGAACGTTTATATCGAGCAGTTGAATGTGGGTTCAGGCAAGGAGTGAGGTTGGCTTCCATGGAAATTTATACATCGAGAGCCAACAGGTCATAATCTTACCAGGCCTAATCCAGACTTGAAATACCAATGCATAAATGCCAGGCTTTATAGGCTTCTTACGAACCAATTTCGTCCTGAAATACCAGCCCATCCTCTACTGGCGCGTTCCGCGATTAACATGCAGAAATTTAAATACAAAGAGTAACTATCTCATTTTTCTCTCGGCGCCTATCCCAGCGTTGACATCCAGAAACATATGGGCCCGGGAGGCTCCATTAAAGTCCCTAATGTGTTCAGTGCAGCCGCAGGGGATGAGCGCGTCACAGAAGAACACCGAGATGAGTTCCTGGCATACCGAGGTCTCTATAACTAACGGTGCCGCAAATTGCTTTATGCCACTTTTGGATCGGCGTAGTGGCATCTGGAGCAAAGAAATTTGCCCAGACAAGGCTCTTGTTCGACCTCAAGTGGATCCTAAAAACTGCGGTTCGCACACGTTCCTCGAAGTTAACTGGTCGGCATGCCAGTTACCAGATGGCATTGCGTACGAGCTATAAATTGTAGCCGGCGCATAACATAGCCTTTTGTGTACAGAGTATGCTGAGCGTGGTACTTTATTCCTGTGGATTTTTCTCTAGCTTTCTGCCACCGACATCTTGCAACGCTGTATGAATTTCCTAAATAATAGTTATGTTTTACTGATATATAAATTTGAAAATATGCATAATGACAAAATGAATGCCACTGAAACGAACTAAGGAAGTTTTCTCATGTCAATTGGCAATTTATTGCAACTCTTTCATCATTAATGATCACATGTACTCCTCTACAACATAAAGACGTGGTATAACGCCTTTAAGAATCTCAGGCTGTTTTCCTGAAGCAAAAACTATAAAATAATTTTACTTTTTCAAAAGCTTCACACCGCATGTACAATACTTCTTGAAATGGATCCATTTATGCTGTTTCAAATGCAAATGCCCCGTCTACTGTCTTCGTAGGCCAAGGTCGTCCGCTGCACATCTGTTGGTATTTTTTCACTCTTTGGGATAATTCATACATCGGAAGACTCTTCCTCCTCCGTGATAGTTGATATCCCTTTAGGGTAAACATTTGTATACCCTGCACAATAAACGATGACTTATAAACCTTGTTGCTTTCTTACGTCTCTATACCAAATGAGCCCGGAAAACATCACAAACTTGCGGACGTCGAAAAAGATGCACTTTCGGACAACATATTCTGAAACTACTTCCTATATACCATTGGTGCCAATCTTTTCTATGTGCATGGCACACTTAGAAATCTTTTAATATGTTCTAGCACCCCTTACAAAATTGACCCCCATATATGATGGTGAACATAAGTCTATACCGAATTTGTGCTACAAATTTACCAAAATTAATATTGAAAACATTGTGTCATTTAATATTTCACACTCTCAAAAAGTCATCTCGCACCCTCGAGAAAGGATCACCCACGTATGGGAACCCCTGCTGATAGGCTTGTTCTACTCTCTCCTCCTATCAGACTAGTCTCATTTGATTAACTTCAATTAATGAAGTTCTTTTTTTGAGCGTTGGATTCGCTTCTTTCGATCAAATTTCAAGCATTAATTGCAAAACGATCATAAGCTCGAGATTTGTTAGAAACACAAGTTTGAATTTTCAGCTGTCTCAAGAATAAGCGGTATGCGTTTAACGCCTCAAACTTGGTCTAAAATACCGAAAATAACTCGTAAAATTGGGGTTCCTGGTCACGTCAAACTAATTAATGAAAGAATCGTACTTTGATAGATATGGATGCGTTGCAGACATCTTTTAATGTACCTAAATGGTCAGTTTTTGAGTACAGCAATCACTGAGGATCAGCATTCAAGACACAAGTTAACATTGCAGGCCTAAATATATTAGAATTATCATTCATATCAAGAACTACTATTTCGTAAACAGTATATAAATCGCTGCAGCTTAAAAAAAAGAAGTAGTAGAGGATGCGTACTCACCGACATAGGAAAGAAGTAGCAGCAAGTAGACCGTTGCCTTCATTCTTCTTGTTAGCGAGTCGTCGCCTGTAGATTCGAACAAAAGCTTGGGAGCAAATTTCTCACCGTATGAAAAGGAAAACGTCTTTTTTACACCAGCGTATACACAGTACTAGCTACGGCTGAAATCTGTGCGTAATGTCTTCTAAAGGCACCTGCAATATCAATCCGCAAATTAAAACACTTTATAGCTTGCTATTGCATTCAAAAAGTATCGGTTATTGTTGGGACCAGCCAAAAGTATTAGTGTCTATTGATAAAGACGCTCGGTCCTTATCTCACAAATAAATTTACAAGTACTTAGAAAAGGATTGAAAGCACAATAACTTTCAGCAAACGTCCTCACTATCAATATCTATCTCAAGCATCACGCACCATGCCGCGCATTCTGTGAATAAGTCTATCTTCCTGAGCCTAAAATAACAAACAATTTAAAACTAACGGTTTCAATGGCCATTTTGTTACCACCGCTATTAGGTCAAACTGCAAAGCGCGTTTACTCTGAAAATAAGCTGGCATTTTCATTACCTGCCGCGTTGTAAGCGAGCACTTTTCCCCAATGCAAATTAGCTACAGTCTCCCGTAAACACCCGCAGTTCTGCCGGTATAAGAACGCCGGCACCGACCGTGACGGCGCGTCAGATCGGTACCTACGTAGCGCCTCCAGCGGCCCAATGATCTACAACGCGATAAATTTTGGTCGGTTGTCCCGAATTGGATTCGGAGTCTCAGTCTCTTCGTGGCGACGAAACATCAGTGGCTGCAGTGCAGCGCGTAATGTATGTTGCTGTGGTTGAACCCTCCCGACACGGTGGTAATCAAAGGGGTCTTGGTTGGTGAGACAACGGCAGGTGCGAAAAATTATTGATCGCTTTCAGCTGTGCAATTATTTTGAGGACTCGAGACAAGGCCGTTGACCGCACCGAGCAGCACTTGAGAGCGGTCACGTATTGATAACAATTTTGACAGATTTATGACGTTATGAGCGAGAGTCGACTGCGATGATGTACGTGGTCATATCTTTATCAATAGCGACAGGAAACGACATCAACAACTGTTGGTGTCATGTCGGGAGACTGAGAGAGCCGCTGCTTTGATGAAGAGAAAACACCCTGAAAGAATGCAACCATCTTTTTCCACGCGAAAACATGAAAACGAAAAGTGAAAAAATGGTGGACGATGATAGCACTGTAGCCTTTGCTGAGCTCTATGTGCATTATGTACTTGTTTGACCAAATGTGTTAACACGTATTTTCCATCATGTCTCGCATAGTGAATTCAAAATAATCGCTGTATTACTGGTAAACATTCCAAAGTTTTTTGTACCAGCTCATTCGAATGGGCAAGTGAGGATCGGTATTTGATCTGCATTGCAGTCTCCGAGTCTTACACAGCCAAGTCAGCGTCTGGAATGGACTTGATGAAATAAACTGTTGTTTCCGCATGCTTCCAGCTCCATATGTAATATCTTTTATTCGTGGTATAAACAGTAGAACCTCCTGCACACTAGTCATGTGGTATTGCAAGTAAGTTTAGTGCTCTCCGGCTTGTATAGAAGCTGACACAAAATTATATGTGCGTAACATCAACAACTTCAGCATAAATGTAAATTGAAACCCATTACTAATTCAGAGTAGTCAATATTTGGCTTATGAAGCCTAATGTTTGACTGGCAGTGAAATTGAGCGAAGTGAGATGTGGCACAGAAATGGCACTCCTCATTAACGCTTTGATGTTAGAGACTCGCCCGCGTCGCTGTAACAGCCAGCACTTTGAAGCTACTTCCAGTAATTACTTATAATAGCTATTAATCTAACTCGATATATCATATAAATTGCGGATTACTGCCAAAAGTGTTCTCCAAGCAAAGTGCGCAACTGTACATATATTCCATAACTATATAGGAGTTACCTCCATTCATCTACGCAGATTTCCAGTTTGCTTAGCTACAGGACAGTTCCGCATGACACGGAAAAAAACTCGCTATGCGAGTACTGTCAGCTCTACCCTCGATAGACATTTCTCTTCTCTATTCTTCGTAATTTGAACGTTTCACAGTGCACCATTTACGCCATACATCTATAGGAATGTTTTACTGTTGATCACTTGGTTATAGGTTTGCAGCGCTTCGTGCTTTATTAATTCATGCTAATGTACTATTATATTTCGGCTTTGTGCAACCTTGTGTTGCTTCCCTGCCATTTCAATGCTCCGCAGTTTTAAGTTTTTTAATTATGTTAATTATTGAGAATGCTTAGACACATATTTTAAGGACTGGATAGAAATATCCCTGACTGTGCTGTGTATGTCGTGGTTTCAAGCCGGATTAGCACTAGCAATAAGTATCACTGACATCAGCACCAAGGCTTCTAAATGGACTACGTAGATGATACATATTTACAGGCGCGCTTGGAATTCCCACAGCGTTGCGTATTGCAGCGCTTCACACGTGATTCAGATACTATAACGTAACATTCTTATATTGAGCTTCTCTTTCCCTGAATGTTTCTCCAGATTTCTCAAGATAGAGCACAGCTCGCAACTGTAGTGTCTGTTGGAAATTACTTGTGCGGTCGCAGAAGTAAAGTGTCAGCGAGCTCACGATGTACCGCAAATGATGATGAGAAGAAACCAAAACAAAGGCTTCCTGCCGTCCGACATGAACTGAATTATACCTTCGCCAATCACAAGAACAGAAAGTCTGCAGGTTCTACGGGCAATAACAAAGAAAAGCTACGGACGGTGAGATCTACCCGATAAAATCCAAAATGAAAGTGAATACAAAATTACACTTTTGAGAGAAAAACAGTTATACTAATGAAAACGAAGCAACCGTTACTCGGCTACGCCATTCACAGTCAATATCGTTAAATCAGCAGTAGCGCTGTGTTACTTTCTCTAAAAACTCGGATAACGTCTCCATTACTTGATGTAATAATGAGAGCAACGTTTGTTTCAGAAAAGAGAAGTACTTTTGAACCAGACTGTCGATTCTGGTAAGTAAATAGTTACCGGCGGAGCCATCGGTACCGTCCTAACGTGACATACGTTTCAATAGCCTAACTTATTACTATTCGTGGCACTGGGTAGAGAACGTTATACTAATTGAACCGAGCTGCCAGCATTTCCTAAGTACACCGTGCAACAATATATATAACTTGCTGCATGCACTGCACCGCTGGTTAATTAGTTAAGAGCAGTGCAATAAATCCAAAATTAATAGACTCGAGGATCATCGTGCCATCTCAGTAATTGTCCTCACACCATAACCCGGACCATCGCCCCAGCACCGAGGCCGCAGTGCCCAGCGAGTGAGTTGCCTTCTCTATCTGTGACTCCCTCAGCGTAATGTCAAAATCCCGCTTGCTGTGAAATACCGGCTGCTTCCCGCTATCGTTCTCTCCATCAGCGATCAACACTCGCCACAAATCCTCAGCTTTTCCCTTCAGAATACAGAGAGCTGGAACACCGTAAGCGGCCAGGCACAATGCCGAGTGTTCTGCACGGAGCTGCTTTCTCCCTGCCACAATATGCGATAATGCACAGGAAACAGTTCGTGAACCACAGAAACGAGTCTTCAAAAATCTGACGCTTTCGTGATACCTGTGAAAACAATGCTGTCTATGGGACCGGCTCCGCCTCTTGGTTTTTATGGAGACAGTTGTTATCGTCAGCAATAGTAAATTCACGAACTCGGCACTGCTATTCATCCGGTGTGTGACTGGTTTTCTAGGCAGCGAAGGAGCTCACTCACGCTTCCACTTTATTCAATTTTGAAGAGCCTTCAGGAAAAATTATGTGCTGACAGCTAGTGCTAACTTCTTTACGACAATAATTTTTCGCTTAAGCATTCAGTGAAATGCAGTATTACACGTTGAAAAAGTCGAAATGGTTGTGGATCCATTCCTGAAATGGAGCCAGTCTTCTGGCAGTTTCTGTCAACCAAGCTACACTTGTAGTTTGAAAGGCTGGAGACTGAACCATAAATTCAACACTGAAGCAAGCAATGAAAGACAGTTTCTTTTTAGCTCATACCCTATATGATATCGGAAGCAACTGTAAGTGGGGGCAAGCCCCCATTACCTAATATTATTCGTTCTTCAACAATAACCTGAGAATTGACATAACTCAATATAGCACTACCATCCATCGTTGCTCAAATTTCCAAGATATGGTGCTGAGGCAAATAAAAACGGATACTCTCACAGCCCTGTGGGCAAATCTCTATAACTGTACTTGGTATTAACATTTGCAAACTACTTCGAACTGAACCCGAATAAATACTCATATACTTAAAGTTTCTCAAACTGATCGTTACAGGCGATTATTCAGCAAAAGAAGGAGTCATACCAAGTTATACGACCACCATGCAATTTGCAAGCAAGAAAAAGAGCGCAGCTACCGGTCCGTACGGACGAGTTTAATTGACCTCATTTGAGTCGTTTTCTGTTCCTGGTCGCATTACTGAATGACGAGACTCTGCAGCGCTAAACGGAGCACACAGGCAGCACAGTTAGTAACTGTGGTTGTTAATTTAACGTTTAACGTGAGGCTCAACCGGCCAACAAAAAGGCTTAGCTAAGCGCTGGCTGCTGGAATTCACACGGAATAAAAACCGAAATTGTGGTTAATGATTCAGCTTGCGCTTGAACGACGCTCGGGCTTTATAATTAGAGCAGCAGATTTAAATCCACTGCAGACGATAGTACTTTACGCTATGTTTTTACTTTACAGCGTTAGAATGCGTTACTAATCGTTTTGAAAAAACTACTTATTGGCTCTCATTTGCGTAAAATTTGAAGTGATATCAGTAACTTACTGGCGACGCTTGCTAGGCTGCTGATTTGGTGGCTAACCCATCGGTAATTCTGCTGGTAGACACGGCAAGGCTGCTGATTTGGCTGCTAACCCATCGGTAATTCTGCTGGTAGACACGGCAAGGCTGCTGATTTGGTGGCTAACCCATCGGTAATTCTGCTGGTAGACACGGCAAGGCTGCTGATTTGGTGGCTAACCCATCAGTAATTCTGCTGGTAGACACGGCAAGGCTGCTAATTTGGTGGCTAACCCATCAGTAATTCTGCTGGTAGACACGGCAAGGCTGCTGATTTGGCTGCTAACCCATCGGTAATTCTGCCGGTAGACACGGCAAGGCTGCTAATTTGGTGGCTAACCCATCAGTAATTCTGCCGGTAGACACGGCAAGGCTGCT
>LQNS02278094.1:40322336-40332529 GCA_001587735.2 Parhyale hawaiensis | reverse complement strand
AAGGCTGCTAATTTGGTGGCTAACCCATCAGTAATTCTGCTGGTAGACACGGCAAGGCTGCTAATTTGGTGGCTAACCCATCAGTAATTCTGCCGGTAGACACGGCAAGGCTGCTAATTTGGTGGCTAACCCATCAGTAATTCTGCCGGTAGACACGCACTTAACTTTGCACGGACACAACGAAACAGTCGGACGCTGTGAAGTGAAAATGCAGGAAAAGTCACTTTCGTCTGCAGCGGTCTGTTCGAGATGCACCGGTAGGCTGATTTGGTTCTGGCGATGCACTGCCCGGCTGCAACTCATATGACCTGTTAACATATATGGTGTTTCTGTCCAAGACTAATTTTTTGCATATCCTTGATACATTGCATGATTTGGAGCGAGCGTTATTACGTGATCCGGTTCTGTAATAATAAGTATTTTATTTGCATAACAAACCTCTAATTAGCAATATTTTTTAATATTTCATATGTCACAGTAACTGATACTTTATGGGGAGGCATTTTCTAATTAGTTTTCTAATGAAGGCTGAACTGCAAAAACTGCGTATAGAATTAAATAACGTTGTTTGTGTTCAGTAAAATGACACAAAATCCCTGGCGTCCATAAAGAGTCTCCGTACAATTTGGCAAAGAAACAATTACGGATTGCACTGAGACTTTCTGTACCCTCAGCACATTCAGTTGGAGATCACATGTAGTCAAGCGCCAGAAACTGCAGTGCACGATTTTCCCTAGAAAGATAATTTGTTGAAATATACGCCTTAGAAACTGCATTAATGTACGTAGTACATACAAACTACTCTACCGCATCAATAAATTTTCAGCTCTCGTGTTTAATCAAGTCATTTTAAAGAAATCATGCATTCTAATAGATTGAATTTCAGAAGAACACAACAACGTTCTTGATACGTACGTTTACTGGAAAAGTTTGTGAGTTACAGTTATATAATGAGTTGCAATTTTCTCTAGGCTACCTATAGGTGCAACGACTTTCCCGAGTGAACGGGAAATTCACCAGGAGTTGTTAATAGCTGGTCTTTAATTCTCCTTTTGATGATGTTTTAGCTTTGCATTAATGCTTTGCTTGTCTGAAGGATACAGAGCAAATTTTAGGTAAGAACTAAACTAGTCGAGTCGACTATTTTTCGGTGCCAATTACGTTTTGCACGTCTTTCCATGCAAGATGTTAACTCGAAACGAAAACTATGAAGTCTTCCCGCAACTTACTCGTCATTAATAATGCTAAATAAAGTGTCACGATACTGATAAGATGAGGAGGTATGGGAAAGTTGACGAGTGAGTTCTTTTCTAAGTCATAAAGTGGCTGGCGGGGCGGCGGCGAGCAATGCGCTGCCGCTGGCTGCTGGCGTGTGGCTGCAGCCAGTCTCCTCCAGCCACCGCGGGCGGCTCGTGGTCACGGTCGAGGCTCCACATCACGCTCACTGATAACGGTCTCTATACTTCACGATATCGCTCAGCATCTCCCTCTGTACACACACATCGTCCGAGCGCCGCTGCACCGTCAGCTGCGCTAGCTTCAGGCCGTTCTAACAACCCGAACAAAATTCAGGGCAGCCCATGCAAAGCTAAGACTTGTAAATCAGTTTTTGGAGCGGCCATATATTTTGTAAAGGGAAGCGTTTACGAACCAAGAACTAAAGAAGCCTCTGTATGTGAACGATTATGCTGTACTCGGCGGTGCTTCCTGCTTTTTTTATGGTCACTGTCGCTACTTCTTGAACTGTTGGACATCTGTCTCTCTGACGAACGTTTACTAATTGACAAGAAAAGAAGACTCTGCGTCGCAACGTTCTCTGTTTTTTTTGTGGGTTTTTTACACTGTCGATGTTTCTTTAAGTGTATAAGCTACACGCTAACGAATTTTTCGTGAAAAACTATTCGCATCTAAACAGCCTATGCATTGCACTGATATCCTGCTGTTACTACGCGCTGGTGCTTCATCATCCGCTGTTTTAGCCATAGCTACCAAAGTTCTTCTCATACACATGTAAGGTTCTTCGGCAAAGAGGCCTCAGCGCCTATTTCTACTTTTCTCTGCTCTGACATTGCATCTTTGGGTGTTTCAGCAATAAGCTCTATAGAAAAGTTTTCTACGAATTAATAACAAAAGAAGCTGCAGCGCCAATACAGTCGGCCAGTCCTGGGTCCTGTGGTTACTGTTGTGCTGCTTCGTCAACTGCCAATCTCAGACTTTCCAAGTCTGGCTTCCACTTGGTGCCCAAGTGGGCCTCAACTGCTCTCCTACAGCAGTGAGCACACACTTTCGTTACTGCTCTTTTTCCTAGACTATCCCTCCAGATCTTCCTTTTGCTCAACTCTCCTCCCATGAAGGGGGGGGCGGGTGCATGGAGGTAGTACCACTCTCTTTGAGAACCGCTACCGCTAATCTTTTAGACAAATGGTAATAAGTTAGGAGTAAAGGATATATCCTCGTCTAAAAATGTTCCCTCTGAGTGTTGCAGCCTCTGTATCTATATTTTTTAGCACCCTCGTTACATCGTCACCCACTTTGGCTATGGTTCGTCTTCACAAACTGTCAGTCGCCGAAGGAGCAGATGACGAATAACAAATTAGGCTCTGCATATCCTCTGCGTAAAGTCCTGTCATGTGCTTCACGGCTTAGAGAACAAATTGAAGTTTTTTTTTTCAGTAGAAGTTTGTCTAGCACGTATTATCCAAGAGGCGACACAATACATCAAGAAGTATCAATGTTCACCAATAAATATATCTTATTCTCCCGAAGTGGACAAATCGTACTCGCTGTGCGTCTCACAATTATCCTTCTCAGAGAAATTTGCATCTTTGAGCGTCTGCTCCTTACTAGTATTATAACAAATACCATATTGGGTGCAGGTCTAATTTTTAAATTAATTACGAAGCCTCGCAAAGTGCACAGCACTAGTGAAAAATTACCGCGGCTGTTAAAATTGTGTGACAGACGAAGCGTGCAACAAAACAGTTTTATTTTACTTATATCAACAGCTGCTCCAGCCGCAAATGTTCCTTTATTTTTAACCCTAAACCGCCTAGTGTCAAGTTTTCGTTGAGTTCCAAAGAACGTTTTACCTACGAGACACTGATTTTCTTCCGCCAGTTTAGGGTTAGACAGAATGTACTGTTTAACGAAGATTCCAAAGGCAGTTAAAAAAAAAAGTTGAATTTAGAGTAAAATGCTTCACAGTGATAGCATTATTAAAGTTTAAATGAAAGAAAAAGAGATCTGTACAGTGGCGCTGAGCGACTATGAGCAATACTACCTTACAGTATCTCAAGATATTACAAAATCAATTTATTTATCAGCGTGGCTGTTCAATTAATTAAGAGTCAGCATATTGTGCAAAAAACACGCTCGAAACCAAACCTAAAATATTCCTTTTTCACGGGCTCGGTGAAGACGCGAGAGTATTTTAAGGCTGACATGTTGAAATAACCAAGGGCTTCCGTGAGACAGATGTCTAGTACAGTAACGGAATGCCATCGACTTCGGAAGCCGTATACACTTTGTCTATTAATGTTTCCTACAAAATCACAAATTACAAGCTGTTGCCAATGGCAATACAGAAAAATCACACAAAGAACCATTGAAAAGGAATTTGCCCATACTACATAGACAGTAGTTCGGACGGTGATAAATATTGTTAACTTTAAAATAATAGGCAACAAATTATTCCGAACACTTTCTTCGTACTACTTAGGTAGCCCGATTCATCTTAGGAAAGTCGTGGCTGACCCGCCTTAGTTTGAGTTGTTAATATTTTGAGAACTTTTGTTATTAAACTTGGCGATTGTTACTTATGAAGAAGAAAAAGAGCAGTAAAATTTGAGTTACCTACATGTCCTTTCTACTTTTTCCATTGTGTTTTGAAAATGGTATGTGTGCACTAAAATGAAAGTCCATTCAACGACTAGTATATAAATAGCACTTGCCTAAAACGTCTCCCACTGCCTGACACCCAAGTTATTCCTAGACTGAAAATCAGTCATGTGACACAAGTGTGAGAAACTGAGGTATAGAGAAATCAATTGGTGGTAAAGTCTGCACTAGTGGCAGTGTAAACTGAAAGAAAAAACGCAGTTTAGAAAGTGAGAAGCTTAGATTTTTTTGCGGAAATCCTCGTGCTATACAATCGACGTTACCGCCAACAAACGCAGGTGAAGAATGCCACGACTGTCATTTTCAGAGAGAAAGTTCTGCAGCGCCGTTCCTATCATCAGTTTCAGACTTCGATTGCAGCCTGCAAGTGCCTCGATAACATCGAAGGCAAGTCAGTGCAGACACGATAGCGAGCGGCATACTACTGACGGTAATGCCTAAACTGTATGTTACTGCAGCGTCGTGGCAAAGTCGTGGATTTTGCTGGCATATGCTACATAGTATTTCGGAAACAGAGTTTCGAAATAGAAATTTTGCTTTAATATTGTACTATTATCAACATGTGCGAAAAAACGTCGATATACATCGAAGCAGTGAATGGAGTTGGAAAATGTAATCCGTGGACAATCAAAACTGTTGGAGTAACACACACACTACCTACTTGAAAATCTGATTCTATGAGTTTTCTTCTGAGCAACTAAACTACTTACTACTTTTCTACTTGGCGCTATGACCAATCACATGTTACGGCTTCTATCCAAAAGATTTGCGAAGCTTTTGAGAACGAAGCTTTTCTGCGTCAAAAGAACTTTCATGAAATATGCTTGGTTTTAGGTACCTAGGTGTAGCACTTGACACAAGCAGATGATCATAATAATTAGACATATACTGCTACCCGAGATATGTTACCTATTAGGACACTAGTTCAGAAAACTAGTTCAGTATACAGGATAACAGTGAGACTTACAGACGTTGCAAATTCATGCCGCGATCGTGCTGTGCTACCCACATTTTATACAAGGCTTTATTACAGCCCGAGGATTGCACATAAGCCTATTTTGAATTAGTTAGTGCATCATCATGTTAATTTAAGGCTTAAAAGAGTACTATTCAGGACCAGGATTATACATATCGAGACACAGATAATTATTTTTTCGAGTAAACGAGACCGTAATGATTTACGGCAGCAAAGATTTAAGCTAGCGCACTAGAAATTGAACCTATTCTGGGAAGGTAGGGCCGGACGGACGGACGGAGTGTGTAAGTACCAGCACGACGGCCCCCACCTCCTATTCGCGCTCTGATAGCGTTCATGAGCAGCCCATGATATGCTCCTCACGGAAACACAGCCCAAGGCAGGGCGGGCGGTCGGGCACTCACTGAGAGGAATAACCCCAATTACAGCTGAAGAATGGGGCCGCCACCAGACGCTCGTCAGATGTATGAGAGCAAATAGCGCCAAATTCCATTTCAGACGCGACTATTTGAGGAAATTTTGGTGCAGCGAGGAGACGGTCGACGCTGACGCCGGATGTGGCGCGGGGGGTTCAGCTGAACCGGTTTTGAGTCTCTGCGGCAGTTCAGCGATGCAAAGATAGGCTAACGGTTCCTAGTGACAAAAACCTTCCTCAGTGGCACCCTCGAGCCAATCTCGTCTATCAAATTAATTGTGATGGAAGGTTGGGATACTGGCCTCAGGGCCAGTCTATGATCGTGCTTCTTTCGTGGGGCGACCAGTTGGCGGATGAAATTCTCTGCAAAAGGCTTGTTGCGGCGTAGCTTTACAGCCATTATCTGAAAAATTTATTGCCTGTCGAAAAGAAAGTCATAAAGATATTGTTATCTTTTTAACATACATGTTATGCTTAAACTTTTTAATGGGCTATGAGCGTGTAGCAGGTAAGTTGCAGCTATAGGCTATTCACCTTGTTTTTATTAGTCTTAAGGGCAATGGTTCGTTAGCAACACTTGCGGTACTGTGGAACCTGTAGAGCCGGTCGATTCTGAAAAAAACTGCAGGAGCCATCGTGCCACACCGCCGTATTTACAATCATGTCCCTGCATGCAACAAATAACACAAGAAAGTATGGCCGTTCAAAAGTGTATAAATATTGTTAGTGAAAAAAGTTATTCTTCTTTCTTATGAGAAGACAATGTTATCAGTGACTCTCAGCAATATACGGCGGGTATTATTTTACAAGTTAGGTATTGATGATATTTCTTCTCTTTATATTTATGTATTCCAGTAGTGACAGAGATAGGGTAGTTAACCTAAAGCAGAACAGCATTTAAATTCTCATAATTTTGTGCAATCATTTTGCGCTTCGGATGTCCCTAACATTTTCGTCCAGACGAATTTATCACGCAAAACACTGGCGTAAAATAAGCAACAGCGTTACTGGCACAGAAAAACCAACGCTGCGCGAGCGGAACAAAATTCCTAGGTGCAGTTGATGGCAACCTCCCCCCGGCCGGGGTGAGATGCGTGCAGCTACGAGCTATTTAGACTTTCTCAGCACTTTTCTAAGGAGTGCCAAGCCGAGCCGTCGGCGGGTAAATGTCACGCATTTCGAAGATCCATCTGCATGAGCTGCGGGGCTGCCACAAGCTTTTGCTCAAAAGTTACTCTTAAATAAACAGGCCGTCGGGTCGCTGCTGCCGAGCAGTCCCCGAGAGATGGATATGCTGCGGCGCCCCAAGGCTGCATTTTACCGCCGAATATCGTGATGCTGCAGCAATAAGAGATCGTGCTGCCATTGATCGATCGAACGACAACACAATGACAACTAACTTTCCGCTGATCGGCGTCTAACGGTGCGCGCAATGCACACGGGGTTCCATAATTGCTTCATAAGCTGATTTATATCAGTCCTGACTGACGAACTTGTTTTGAGTTTCCGTGTCAAATTATTACCAACTTTCTGCGGTCAATGCCTGATCATTTACGTGATTGATAGAGCGAGAGATAGAGAGAGATTTTTAAAAAATCATCAATGAAAAATAAAAAAAGTAAACAGGTTAAGATTGCACGACAGAGATACTCGAGCTGGTCAGATATTTTGCGATGAAACATTTCCGCTGAGTTTTATTTCAGCAAATATTCTCCTTATCTTTATTATTGTTTTCCAGCATCACTTACTAGAATAACTTTTTTGCAGTTATTGAGCGTCATATCTTCCATGCTCAACTCTGAACTACGTATACGTATTCTCTTCATCCTGTTATTCGGTGAATAATATTACAATGGAACTCACGCTGGAAACACTATAATTCTTTTTCCCAAACATGCCAATACGTTTTCTTTATTTTATTTATTTATTTTTATTCCATTTTTTTTTCTCGCAATAGTTATTGTAATTTTTCAAAAGTAATTAGCTGTCCGTGTTCACTATTTCATTTCGTATGTATTTACTGGTTTTTGTGTTAACGTTCGACTAAATTTATTTTAAATTAATGTCAAATATAATTATGCATTGATAGATCGTAATGTCAGAAAAAGTTACAAGATTGCTCTATAAAGATCGTCTGGTGTTGTGAGCTCAGGTCCAGTTTTCATGAACAATATTCCTCACGACGCTTTATCCCATAACAGTCGTTGCCAAATCGTGAATCCATTCGTTGAGGGCAGCCCTACGTATAAAGCCAGAGTCAGCAGTGCCATAATGCAAGTTATCACAAAGAACTTTCGTTCGCGGCGCCCCTCAAAACGTAATTAAGGGGCCAGCGTCTCCCTTGACTTCAACACCCAGCCGATGACGGATGAGTTCGTAATGCTCTAATTGATCCAAATTATGCGCCTAAAGACGTGACTCAGCCTTACAGGAGTGGCGTGCTTTCTAGAGGACATTGAAGACAGTGTTCTTCCTACGGGAAACAATATTGTTACTTTGTTCTTCCTGAGCTGAAGGCATCCCAAATTCTCCACCAATGTTACTTTGTTCTTCCTGAGCTGAAGGCAACCCAAATTCTCCACCAGGCTATGACTGACAATGGCGTGGTGCTGAGATTTTACCAATACACTTCACTGAATATTTCCCTATGATTAATATCCTTTACGTACGGAATTTTTTTTAGAAATCATAGACACAAATTGGGGTCTTATAACTTATAAGCTGTACTTGCAAAGTGCTGCACTATGTACTATTTGTACAGTAGTTCCCTCAGCTGTACTTCATCACACGAAATTGCAAGGCGAAAACAAATTTTTATTTACAACTCACCCGTGACGCAATACTCTAATAGAATATATCATGCTTTATGCTCCATAATTCGTATGTCGCCATACTATTCAGGACCTGAACTCAACTATCGGTGGGCATGCGTACAATCAGCAACCTTTTTTTTAGCTAGTTTGGGTCCAAAAATGACTGTCTTTGAATGATGGTAGAGAATACCATGAATGAATTGTTTCTCCGTGCAGGGACAACTAACTTGAACAGGTAACTGTGTGTACATGATATCTGTGCGCAAGATATCTGTGAGCACGGGAAGTCTGTGTGTACACAATATTTGTTTTTGTATAATGTATATCCTACCAATGCTATAAAAAGAAACAACATAAAAATAATTTAGAATGCCTTATTTGTTAACCCCTTCACTACGGTGACGATGCTGTTGTCGTCATGACGACCGCACCGCCGCTCTCCGATGACGATACCCCTATCGTCACCGTTTATTTATTTCTTCCCCGCATATTCTCTATGCCGGAGCACACTGCTATACTCACTGATAGAGCATAAATATAATTAGAATACTTAATGTCGGATAGCGCATCGTATGGCGAAACCACACGGTCGTGCGGAAGGGGTTAAAGAAAGAGCTGCTCCACATTCACGCGGCTTGCTTTGGGTGGCAAGACTTTGGTAGTTACAGAATCGGAGCAACGTGTCTCGGCGGACAAGCAGCAAGCATTACACTGCCGGTATGATGTTTTCTTTGCTCGAGTTCCGACGTGACAAGCTTTGTTTCCTTCCTAGCGCGCATGTCAACTTTCTGAACGTATATTTAAATATATATAAAGAAGAAGTACTGAGCTTCCTGACACTGATATAATTACTGATATTTTTGGGCTTCTGATGGTATCTTTTGTTCATCTGCGCAAAGAATAGTACAATGCCAGAGATCAGTATTCCTTGTATGTTGGTACTATGTACTGCAAATTGCACCCCTGGATGCTCCTCGTACAGCCGCAGTTTTACTTGTTATCGAGACAAAATTACTGACAAATATATGCAACAGGCAATATCATCGAACTTCTGCCCTTCGGTTGTTGTGCGACGTCCACTGAGGAGGTAACTCGCTTCTGTTCTCCTGCTGGTCTCCAGCGACGAATCAAAGTAAGATAAAGATGACGTCTCTGCACCCTTCGGATGAATAGGATAATAATAGACTGACCAAGTTCTGAAGAACTAAATCAGTTAATAAGTATTGAAGGTGCGCTGTAAGGCAAGGGTTAGCTAACTCGATCGAAAGCTCGCCGACCAATTCAACCCTGTATAGATCGAACGAGATCTCCAGTTTCTGGTAGGCACAGCGGTCTTTGGAACATCTGGAGTGTGCTGGACTATAAAGGGTAAAAACTCGCCGGCCGCTCCTGGTTCGAGCTTCTGTTGCACTTGAAATATTGCTCAGAATTTCATTCTGTCAGCAGCCCCTGGAGGACAGGGAGTAGAACATTCTGTTCGCATTATTATTATTATTATTATTATTATTATTATTATTATTATTATTATTATTATTAAAACTTCACGCTTGAGCTCCCACGGACAGGTAATACAACCCAAATGAAGCATTTGCAACACCATAAAGCCCAAAACGCTGCTAAAGGAAATCTAGCAAAAAACCATTAACAGCCGACTTAAAAGCCTGCAGGCCAACACGACGAAATGCCGATGCAGGCAACAAATTCCAAACTTTAGCCGACCAGGGCACGAAGCACCGACAGAACTGATTAGTTCGACATATGACAGCCTCCAAAGTGAAAGAGTACGCTCCGCACGCAACACGAGTCGCTCTCCCAAAAACCTTGAGGGCAGGGAGAGAAGAATACAACCAATGCCTCTCATTATTGTACACCTTATAAAACATACATAGCTCAGCTACTCTTCCCCTGTGGGACAGGTTCACCAGATCATTATCAACACACAGCCTGCTGGCTGAACTAAAAAGTCGGTCTAACAGACGTAAGTGAGTATCAACAGCTGAAGCCCAGACCGGGGAGCAATACTCTAACACAGGCAGCAAAAAAGCATAAAAACATCTGCGGACAACCTGACTGTCACCAAACACAGAATTCA
>LQNS02278094.1:40308666-40322078 GCA_001587735.2 Parhyale hawaiensis | reverse complement strand
TTCATACTCCAGGCCGAGCACCATGCACTAATGCGCGACAAGTCCCTTTTCAGAGACTGAGCGACAGCATCACGCAGGCGAGGAGCAGGTATAACAGCTATCAAAGTTGAATCGTCGGCATGCACATTAGGCTGCAGTTGCAGTGCCCGTAGTGCACTGCTGTCCATATCCGCCATGCGGCCCGTCACGCTCACGCCCAGGCTTTTGCTGGCAGTTACTCGGTCCACGTATGCATGCCGATGCTCTCCTGAACTTCTAATATTTAGCGATTGGAGAGGAACGCTTTATAAGCCCCACGATTTCTGTCCAGTTCATCATGGCAATAGTTAGAACAATTCTTATCAATATAGGATGCATATTACTGGCGCCGACTGTATCTCTAGTTGAAGTCAATCTAACTACAATCATTTCCCTCAGTTCGCATATCATATGGCAGAAGTTTACTGGCGATCAGCCTCTTAGTGACCTCAACCGAGGCTCCCTAGCTGTGTCTAGTGAGCCTTGCCTTGTATTAACTCTTCATCAGAAAACAATATATATTTTTGAACACTGCGTGTCGAACTGGATTAAGATATCTAAATATTTTGTTAAATTCAACAATTATATAACTAGCTCAAATATCATGCATCTTTTGACCTAAACAAACGAAATAAATAACATTGAGATAACGTACGTGATTTTTTTTTACTGTAGACCACGATGTGAGTGAATACATACGTTGGTTAAGCATCGCTATAGGACCACGATGCATCATCAGCCATAGTTGGGGCACACAGTTATCAGTCATTTTCCATATCATAGCATGACGAGCCCTTTACTTCTAATTGCTGTCCGTGCGGCATTTATTAACTCTGTACAGGGTACATTGCGGCATAGCTCACCCTGCTCAGCTATACGGAGCTATCAAGAGTGCTAATTAAGTCAGTATATTGTCCCCTTTAGAAATATGCACATGATATTCATAAGCTATTGCATCTACTCAACCGACAGCCATTACTAGCCGTTATTTCTTCATCCGCAGTGCACCTGCTAGAAAATTCGACTTGATTGTTATTGGGAGTTATTATTTAGAGGTGGCGGGCGCCATCGTGAAATGACGGCAGAAAATAATTACTACATCGGAGCCACCCTTCAAGATTTCTTCGCTCCTATTGGTGATTTAGCTCTCCTTTTGTTGACTTGCTAAATATTTTGTGCATCGCAAGCTCAGAGCAAATAAAGAAAGTGTGGATGTGAGAAGGAAGGGAATGAAAGTGAAGCAGTATCCATGATACTGCTAAGAGGTACTTCAGACATCTTCACAGCACGTATGTAAGATTTGGTATAGCAAGAAAGTATTATGTTAAATTTCAAATATCTTTTCCGAGCTGGTAATTTTTGCCGTCAGCCCCTCTAAATTGACTTCTCGAACTCAAAGTAAACATTCTGCTAGTACACTGGCAAATTTATATTATTCAGAAGGCACCTTACAGAGCAGTGACAGCTGTTATGTCGCGTTCTATTAATACCATGAGAGTTGTTTCGAGTCTCGAATTTCCTGCTATCTTAGCTCCATACAGAGCATGATTGTCGTTTCGGACGTGCTCGTACACACATGTACTTTAAACACGGGGGTAACTATTATAGCAGGACGACGATAATTTCTCAGGAGAACACGTAGATTTGAGTCACCCTAAATTGTGCTGTGCATATAGAGCCCGGAAGCGCCTATGCTGGCCTATAATTCGCAGGGCGCGCATGGGGCCGTATTTTCGTAGTTGCTGCCGACATCAACATTGGGGCGCTATCCTTAAATTAGGCCTGTGATGTGGGAAACTGCAATTTTTTTTTTTAGATGTCAGTACAGAGTTCTGAATAACGTTAGTCCTGGACTGCAGTGCAAGCACGGAATTCTGCAAAATGCAGTAGATTTTTAATAAACAGCAATTTACAATAGACAAAAGCTAACGCATTAAAATAGTGTCAATTATAAAATTACATATGCTACCTGTAAAGCGCTTACCGCGGTTGCATATACGGTTAGCAAACACCCTCACGACAACACATCGAGAAAATTTTAGAAATTATTTTCCAATCTATCAAACACAGACCTATTCTGGTGAAGAAGTGTTTGTTACTGTGGAGACACACCGCCGAACAGTAGTACGTCTCATCTCCCGGCAAGGCAAGTTGAGAAACACTCGGTTGTCAAGTAACACTACACACCCGCCAACCTACTCTGGTGGCCGCCCGGCACTGAATGGAGATGCGAGCTCGAAATCTGACTTATATAAGCGGCACCGCCACCTGAGATACCTGTCAACGAGCCTGAAACAATGGCATAAGGGACTGGCTTCCCTTGAGGAGCTCTCGGGGTCTTGATTGCTCAGTGTTGGTCATTCATAACTGCGTGATGCTGAGCCTTGGAATCTTAACTGTCAGACCCGGTGCAGTGAAACACCATAAACCATTTTACAGATCTTATATTGGTCTAGTAATGTTGATAGTATAATGGTATACAGATTGGGAGCACGCTCGAGTGGGTCGTCAACGTCCAGCTAAGAAAAGCCCACTTGACTTGTACGGAAATGCTGGCAGGAACTTTGGCTTCGTCACTTTGAATTGTCTTGCAGGTGCTAGCAGCAGCCCGCTTTTGGTGAGCCAACCGAAATCTACTCTTTATAGAGTGAGGTTGAGTTCATGGAAGTCTCACCGGTACCTGATTAATTACCAGTATAAGGGCAAGTAAAGCCCTAACGGCTTAATTTCGCTATCCAATCAAACGCACCCTAACTGTTGAGATTAATTTGAAGCACACGATTTCAAACAAACTGCGAGAAATCTCTAGTTAATTCGGCCAAACGTAATCCGTTGAGGGTCGTAAAGAGTAAAGACCAAAGAAGGTATTTCTGCTTACTATGGCACGCCTAACTACTTCTCTAAGCCCTGAATATCATATTGTTTCTTGTTGAATCATCCTAAGTAGTAAATAAAGAGTTGTCTGAGTACACTATAGTTAGTACGAACAACTATCATCTTTGGCCGTCACTGCCTAATAGATTTGGTTGAAGAAGATGGCTATATTAATTAGATATTTTTCTGTGTGTAGTGCACTAGCAATTATAACCATGCATAGGTTTTGAAATTTTGAAATTTGAAGAACTCAGAAAACTTTGAGCTAGACTCTATGTGACATTTATCAGTAAGCCCGCCTCATCTCGCAGAAAACTAGCATGGTAATATTCCATTTCTTCATTCAGCAAGCGGTATATTGCTGTAAAACTTTGAAAATATCTAAATGCTAAAGTACCCACGCTGTCAATAATGACAGCAAGGAATAGTCAAGACCCGTCTTTTTTAACATACTTTTGTTACTACTCGTAATCTGCTTCTGAAGGATACTCCACTACGGTCAACTCAAATAGTCGTAAGGGATAAGTGCTCTTTCTCTCTTTCAGTTCGTCTAAGCAGTAAACTCCTTTCCCACCTCAGATGGCGCGCGAAAAAAATGAGCTTGTATTAGCCAGCTTCAAAGCATTACTAAACTTCATTAACTTCCCCTCTTCGTATCCTACCTTCCGTACGATACACCTTCAGCACTTCCAAATTTTTGTGTTGAAGCGAAAACTGCTCCATCAAAGGCAGAAAACAAGCTGAAAAAATATTGTTGTGTCTACTACTCAGTGAAAAATTATAACTTCGCCTGTACTTCGCTGATCGCCTATTGAACTTGTGCGTCATTTACTGAGAGTAAATATAGTTCGAAAGTACGGAGAAATTATGCAAATTAGACTCCATGGCAGAGCACGGAGAGAGAAGATGTAAATACTTTTATTGTTTCGATTTCAACACTGGCTGAACAAGAAATGCATTCAGTTATAGGGATAAGAAACACACTTCCGCCATCGTCTGCAATCTGGTCTAACTTTCACTTAGCAATCACTATAAAAACGGAACCAACATAATTAGAAAATTTTCAATCTGGCCTATTTTTCGGCCATATCTTTCGTTAAAAGCGTGACGCACGATAGATGCAAATATATAAATACTAGAGTGCCGCGCTGTCAAAAACGATATCGAAAAATTTGTGATGACCCTTCCTCATCGATCATACTTTCACTAAGCTAGCTACATCCGCCAACTCCACTTATCATAAGAGATGAGTGTTCTCTGTTTCAATCCATCCGAGCAGCGCACTCCATCCTTTCCATGGGTGACATGCGAAAAAAAAATCAATGAAATAGGCAAGTTCCGCAGATTTGTTTATTTTAAATTAGGCTTTTACAGTAGCTTTTTGTTAAATTTTTTAATGTTGGTATCTAACCTACCCTATAATAAATACATTATAGCTCCACACCGTTTCAAAAGTTCAGAAGCTTTTGACAATTATTTCTGGCGGAATCAAAAGCTTGATCTATTTTGTTTCAGCGACATATTAAAGGAAAACAAACCTTTTTTCATCGCTAGTGAGGGTATTTTAGCCATACCTAAATTTTGATTTTCAAAAGGAAGCAGTCTTTCTGCCATCTTACAACAACGTTATGGACGACCAATATCATCTAAATACACAATTTAAAAATCAGTTTATATAAGCAAGCAGCAAAATACCTTACCTTACCTTGATACCTTGATGATACTTCGGACGAGGTCCAGGTGGCGTTATGCACGCCACCCATCTTACGCAGAGGTGATGCTACAGTCCGTGACCAGCGGGATGGCTAACAGCGAGTTATCCCCACAGTTCACGCAGCCGCTTACAACAGGTTTATGTGGCACTTTCAGTAAGTATGCGTCCAGTAAGTTTTTAAGTTTCGCAGTCTCTGTACCGGTGACATTTCGGATGTGACGTGGCATTTTGTTGAATAATCTCGCCCCCCGAACCGCGAAACTATTAGAATACTTTGTGGCCATTGCGTCACCACCAGTTTTGATCGGAATTCACACGTTACAAGTGCGATCAATACGGTCTGAGTGTCTGGCCTGGATTCGTCCATTGACGTTGAGAGTAATTCCTTCTACAATTTTCCAGACATATATGATCGTAAAGCGCTCGAATCTCCTTTGAATGGAGTACATTTGAAGTTGAGCAAGTCTCTCGTGATAGTTTAAATCTTGCATGCCCCGGATTTTGGCAGTAAACGATCGCTGGATAGTCTCAAGGTAAAATATCAATGAATTTAATAAATTTCTTTTGCGTACCCTATCTTCGGTATAATACACATTCAGCAAATCAAAATATTTGCTCCTAAGCGAAAACTGCTTCGTCAAAAGAAGAAAGCAAACTAAATGAATTCTTCATCCACTGTACCGTGATAACTCGGCTTCCTGTGCTACGTGAAAACTGGGCCTCCTGTACTTCGTTGATCATCTACTCAATTTGTAACTCGTGAATTGAGATCAAATAATATAGCTCCAGTGTATGGAGAAAGTAAATATTAGATTTCATGGCAGAGTAAGAGAAGCTGCAAATATCCTCATTGTTTAATTGGATTTCAACGTAGGCTGAGCAAGCACTGTATTCAAATGTAAGGATTCCCACTATGCTAGCTTCTGCAGCCTGGTCTAATGCTCGCCTATCGATCTTCGTCAAAGCGCAACATAGTTACGAAATATGAACCTGGCCTATTTTTCGCACATCTATTTTGTTAAGAGCGGGTATATATAAACATATAAACACACCTAAGTATATATTATATTGTTTTGATCATTCATGCATTTACGGTCAAGGAGCTTCAATAGAGAAGGAGGGAGCCTTGTGGCCCAGTTACAGACTTACCAGCGAGTCAACAAGATCTCTTATAGCTGTGAGACGCTGATTTGTGGAAAAGACGGGGGAGCACTGAGTTTCACGGGGGAGCAGCAGCCGAATCGAGTTACTGATATGCGATTGGTGCTTACGCGACTGGCTGCAGCCAATTCTCTGAGAAATGACTATTCACTAACCACGTATGCTGTTGACCGACTGTCGGTATTCTCTGAGAACTCGAAGTTGCCCGATCCGATGAGGCTCCCTCCTTCTCTATACAAGCTCCTTGTTTACGGTATATGCTGTACTAAACTGACAGCATGCAGCCTTTAGAATTTCATTTATCTCAAATAAATTTATGTTCGTGGCAATGTGTTTGCTATTCTTCTTCGTTACATTCGATGCAGCCAGTAAAATGGCGCACGAGTAAAGCTGTTGACCTGTTTTTCGGCCGTTTGCCCAGAACGAAACGTAGTATAGCTATGTGGTGGACTGTAGAGTTAACCTTTGAACCAAATAGTCCAAGTTACTGCTATCAACTATCCGCTATATAATAAAACACAGTTGTTGGTCGCTTGCTTGATCCCTCGCTCTCTTGCTCGCTTGCTCTCTTGCTTGCTCCAATGTTGGTCCGTCACGCAGTTAAGAGTTTACTAGGAGAAAATTCATGTACTGAAGAACAAGTTGAGATACTATACAATTTCAGCGCCTGGAGTACCGGTGACAAATATAGCTCTGGATTTCCGGTCTCTGGATCCCGGGCTCTGGATCCCCAGCCTCTGGATCCCCGCTTTCATTGCTGAATGATATCGAATCTTCACGCTGAGCAGACGCCTTTTTATATTGAATTTACATCGCATCCAAATTTCGACGCTGGAGGTTCAACAATCAGTTGGTATCCCCAATACGGTGAGCCCTGGGCATTTCCAGTGAATTCTTTTGACTGAACTATATTTTTCTTAGTGCAGTGCAACTTAACGCTTGATTAATTCCAAGCCGATATTCACTCCTTATCTTGCAGGGGGGATATTTTGCTATCGCAAAACTCATGGTTGTACAGCTTGCGTTTCACTAATGGAAGATCAGGCCTGCAGGGATGAGACCTATAATACAGCAAAACCTATACTGGGAACCAGAACAATAAAAGCTCAATCACAAAATTGTTGCCGTTATTTTTGACGGCTGTGCCCTCTAGTATTAAATAATGCACAGTTATTGGTTACTTGCTCGTTACTTGCTCTGAGCTTGCTTGCTCTTTGGTTGGTCCTGCCCTCCGTCACCCAGTTACGGATTTGGATAGGAGAAAATTCATCTACCGAAAACCAAGTTGACATACCATGAAATTTCAGCCCTTGGAATTATGATGACACATACACCTATTAAAATATTGATGTCTTGAAATGGCATTGTATCAAATACTGAAGAATATGAAGAGAAGCACAAAGTAGAAATTTGGTTACCCACGACGTACGTTTCGCTGTCCTCATATTCTTTTAAAATCTATGCACAAAACTTGAAATGCTGCATTTTTTGAATCTCGCTTCCCTTTGAAAAGTAGCTCGGTACTATTTGATACGATGATTCTTCTTTCGAGCTTGGTAGATGAACGGCGGTATCTTCGATAGAGCTATCTGTGTAATCTAATCTAGTCTAATACTAAGAATGACCGTCGTTTGTTTATATATTTATTTATAGGTTTCGTGTCACGCTCTTAATAAAATAGATAGGCGAAAAGTAGGCCAGGTTGTATATTTTTAATTAAGTAGCTTTTTCTCGGAGATCGATAACCAGGTTGCAGAAGTGAAATCCATATCCCTTAGTATCTGGATGCATTTATTGCTTGAAATAACTCTTGACAGTGAAACTATGGAGATATTTTCATCTTCTCTTAGCGCGGTTATGGCATCTGATGTTTAGCACTTCCTCCAGACATCGACACATACTGTACTGTATGTTTCTTCTCAGTTCACGACGGAAAAATTCAGTACCGTAGCTGATCCATAGAGCAGAGACGAAGCTATGATTATTCACAGGGCAGCAGACGCATTTCTTTCTGCTTTCTATCATCTACTGACAAAGATTTTCTTTTCAAGTCGAGTTTAAGAGAAAAAGCAGATGTACTGAAGGCTCATTGATCTGTATCATATATACGCTACGGGGAACTAAGTATTTTAATTCAGTCATGCTTACTGCTTGCTACTGTAAAAGTTTTTTGCACCTCTGCTTAGGTTTGGGACGATTGTACTACTAATTCAGGGTGTCTAACAGTCTGGAGAACAGGCAGAACGGGAAACACTCAGGGGAAAAATCACCCATAATAAACAGAGAAAACTCAGGAAAAAAGGAACCAGGAATCAAAATACTCGGGCAATTTCTGCAGGGCAGTGGATGGTGTTCATTTTGTGGGGTTATCTTTATGAATGCTTCGTTCCCCCAGAGCCTGAGCCCTATGAGGATTGTTAATTTTTGTTCTGCAGTGCCGGGGAAAGGTGGACGACTGTCTAGCTCTATCTTGCAGCAAATCCTAATAATGTGAGGGTGATTTATAACATTTTCAGTCCCATTCAGCCCATAATCCATTGGTAATCACATTATTCGAGAGGAAAATTGATAATCAGATACTCAGGGAGATTTAGGAAAAATCAGGGAAAACTCAGGGAAATTTTAGAAGTCCCAATCGCTAGACACCATGCTGCTGCAGCTATATGATTTGACACCGAAGACTCATCTCTTATGACAATTTTAGTTGGCCTTTGTAGCCTATTCTCGAAAAAAAAATTTAGTTACGAAAGTATGAACAAGGACGACGGGTCATCACAAATGCATCGCTCTCATTTTTGACAGCGCGGGCATTTTTTTCTAGTATCGCATATTTTTAACTAAATTTGTTCGCAGCAGTTAGAGAGGCTCAGTCTTGGTAGGATTTTCCACTCCTTTCGTGCATAATCCATTTCGTTTGCGCTTTCATTAGCTGAATCTCTTCGTAACAGTTGAAACTTCACGTTGAAAAGACGCCAAGTTATATTCAACTAGTGCACCAAACGCAACCCTTTGGATGAATGTCATAAATATATATATATTAAAACATCTCAGCTCAACAAACGGGTTAATATGCAAGGAGCGCAACCCTTCTTTCGAATAAGTCATAAAAATATATATTTGAAAACATCTCAGCTTAACAAAAGGGTTGATAGTCTGCATGAGACGTAATTAAGTGACATCAACCGTAGCACCGTTGAAAATGAACATGTCCAAACACGGGCATACAGGCAAGCGCCCAAGTGCCTCCCCGTATCCAAGATACCCTCTGGCGTTGTTTTTTCAACCCATGGAGCCTTAAAAAAAGAAGTCATAATCTATCCCCTTTTTATTGGCTTCGGACAGACGGACGGACGGACGGACGGACGGACTGACAGACAGCTCTCTTATTATAGTATAGATTTACATTGAAGCCAAATTTCGACCCATGTAGGTTCAACTATTGGCTGGTATCCAGGTTACAAAAAGCCCTGAGCATATCCGGCGAATTCTTTTGATTTAGCTATATTTTCTTGGTGCTGCTCAACTTCTAAACAATTCCAAACTTACATACGAGCCTTATTTTGCAGGAGGGATAGTTTGCTCTCACAAGCTTGTGTTTCCATATTCTGATCCAATTACAGTTTCAACAAACGAAGAACGCGTTTAGGGCTTACTGAAAACGCATTTAGAAACGGTAGTAGATGCTTGGAATATAGTCAGGGCCTCCTAGAGTACTCTATTTGGCCTTGGTATACTACGACAGCAATTTCCTGAAGAAAACATATCTATTATCAACTTTATATTTGCACAGCATAGCGAAAACCCCATACATACATATATATATACAACTGTATACACGTAACAGCCAATCACGGGCTGAATGTCAGCAACTCACATTTACCTCCACCGGAACACACGATTTACCTTTGGTGATGATCCGTCTGTCCGTTTAGCCTTTTGTTTGGCTGTCCGTCTGTCCACCATTCTGCATTTTAGCATTGCATCATTGCATTGCTTGGCGGAGGCTTGCGCACTCGGAGTGCAGCGCTTCTTTTCCGCAGAAAACAGCCAACAGTCCAGGCAATGAGGAGTACGAACTGCACTCCCGCCCTCTTTGTATTGCAGTGGAGAGTCGGAAGACCACGAGGCCGGCAATTATTATTTATGTTCTCACGGCATGCCAGGCCCTGCGCTCGGCAGCAGCGCTGTCGGAGCAGAGAACTGTGTCGATGCAACAGCAACGCTAGAATTACAAGGTTGGAATACTTCCACCGCTAGTCAGCTTCTCTTATCGGAAAAACTGTAATCAGCCGTTTTCGTGAATACAATGAAGTTGTGGCATGTAGTGACTCAAATAGCAGTGCAGTGTGGCATTTAAGTGTCAACTTTTGATTAGTTCAGATTGAAATGAATCCTCAAATACTTCATCAACTCTAAAACGAAAAATGTCGCATTTGAGGAGCACGAGGTATGGGCAGTAAAGCTGCCTGGATACGACTTTGGGTTCCCTACAGCAGCTAAGTAATACCTATATACGAAAACACACGTGCTTTCCAGAAGCCTACGTACTCGCAATGTAGCCTGCTGCATGTACTACGCATGTAATGTTCCCTCCATGTGAAGTTCGTGATGTAATAGATATTCGTGAATCATGCTGTTCCAGGCCTGAGTTTATGCCCCAGTGACTAAGAAGCGCTCAGTGACTCAGGTGAAGCCCCGCGCGTGACTTCCCAAATAGCGGAATGGTGCTGCTTGTTTAAATCTGATGGCCAAGGAAACAAAAGCGACAGTGTAACTCGTTACAGTGTAAGGCCCTTGGACACGAAGCCTAGATTGGAAGAGCTTAGACTCTAACGTCATTAATAACAAGCGTTAATGAAGTCACAACAGCAGTAATCATGCCGTATTTGCCAATGCTTTTTCTCGTATAATACGTAGAAGCGCACCTCGTAGCACCCAACGCTAACGAAAGACGTTTTCGATAGCACTTCTAAATCATAGGTGTATCCAGGATTTTGTCAGGGTAGCACCCGAGACGGTGATATGGGCTTTCTGCCTGGGTGAGGTCAGAAATTACATTTTCTAAGAATAAAATGGATCTATATGCTGTTGTAGTGATATCTATTAGCTCTGAAAAGGTAAGTTTCTCCTCTAAAGGGTCTTTTTTTTCCCCAGGCCTAGAGGGGGACCCGGCGGGTCTTTCCTCGGGACTTTTAAAAATTACATTTTAGTTGAGAAATCTAATTTTTTTTTTTTTTCAGAACAAATGAATCAAAATGAGTATCGTTAGACCAACGAATGGGTCCACTTTAGTCCCAGAAGATATCATTTGTGACCTCACAGAGGCAGAAAACCCATACAACCGTGTCGAGTTCTTCCTCGGAAAAATCCTGAAGACGCCCATGTCTCAAATCGAAATAATCTGATCGACTTAGCATTAGTTTGTCCGTAACTTCAGTCGTTGGCTTTCAACTCATTATTTTGCTGTCACAATTATGCATTATCTATGAGCGCCTGAAACTGAATCGACAGCGGTAAATCGAAAGGCCAAGTTTGACGTTCCGGAAATATTAGAGCTTATAGTACATTAGGTTATTTAGATCTTAGGCTGTGAGCTGAAGGTTCCTCAACCAGGCGTTGGCTCGGAGCTGTTGTGCCAACATGGACTGGCAAATTCGTGGCCGTGTGGCATAGGATCCGTCCATAGAACAGCCATTGCATTCCCCGGCCTTAGTAAAAGTCATTGCTTAAGATAGTTTGCATACAGGAAGACCAAGCGAGAGCAGCTGGACGGTAGACTATTTTATGCATGCTAGTACTCCAAGCCCTGAGCCTTCAGGTGGTGCCGCTTCAAAGGGAGGGTCAACTAAATGCGAAATTGCGCTTTAGTAGTCATAACTTATGTCGTATATCAAATACAGAATATGTATTATACTATAAATGTTGAAACCATGAGCTATTGCTATAATTAGCTTCAAGGTTAACCAAGTACGAAGTTAGGGATCGTGCCTAATAAAAAACGCGCGCCTAACATTATTTCATAGTTTTCAATATTCCGAGAAGATGCGGCGCAGCTAGGCAGCTATTAAGTCGACCTCAAGAATTTAGTTACTGCAATTCCCATCTCTTGCTCTCTGATGATGCTGCTAATTCTTGGAATGAAGCATGAAACAAAAAGCTGCACGCCCTATTATTTGCATCGCTCCAGCCACTTTCTTGACTGATGGTCATCCAGTTTATCTTCTCCTATGACCCTAAATTGCAATGTGCTGACTGAAGGAGGAACCCATAGCATGCTGTGAAAGTCAATTCCAAAATACTATTTGCCTAAGCCATAACTGCGTCCATTGCATTTTCCTTCAAGAAACTGTCTATAAGCATTTGCAAACATGATTTTTTGGACTACAGTTGCTTGCAAATTCTAACCCTCATCGGACATTAAAGTTCCTCTTGTCATTATGGAGAATATAAGAGAAGAATGTCACCTTAATGTTTGAAATTAGTTTGGCTCTCCTAGTATTTAAGATGACTAAGTAAATAATTAACGATAATAGTATGCGAGACACTTCAGTACAGGTACAGGTTTACGATGAGACAAAAAGAAATAATTTATGATAATGGTGTGCACGACAGTGCAGTGCTAGCACATAACGCGAAGTATACTGCATGTGTTTTGCCTTCTTTTAGCTTTGCACTGTCGCGCAGAGGCAACTGTTTGGTTCAGTTGCAGCTTTGATGAAGGCAATTAGCGGCACAGGACTTTTGCTGGAACCCACAGCAGCAACTGCAGAGTATAGCTGCTCGAGGAGCAGCACACTCCAGAGTGGGCATCATAGCAGTGATCGCGATGGCGCCCTCAGGTAGAGACTCACAAAGAAAGAAGTCATCTTCATAGCTCCTCATAATAGTAGGTGACAGTTTTCATCAGCATGGTAAGCAAAGTGAAAAACTGCAGAAATTTTCACCTAGAGAGTCATTATTCCGTCACATGGTGCTAGTAACTATATAATTTACTCTTAACAGGTAGCTTCTATGAGCGTTCTATGGCAGGAATTAGGTCAGAGCAAATAATGACCTCAGTTTATAGAATAATATGATTTCACTCTAAAGATCGAGTGCTCTTAAATTTCGTTAAGGCACAAGGAAATATTACTCTTTCCAGATCATTTAAATGTACTCGCATGGCCCTCAGCCAGCGAGTACTGTTTATAAATTAACCAAAACTAATTGGATTGAGATGTTAAAGTGGAAAAGCAACCACTGTAAACCAACACATTAACATTAAGTTTATTCATTTATTTTTCTAATGATAAAATGTTTTATTTCCTGTGTATATGCATTTAATGAATTACTTAGCATAGGAGCAATAGCTTACAACAGTTCATCTTAAACAGAGTGCGTGTTAGGTACGATACAGAACATCGGGAAAAATTCAAGTCACATTTGGGCATTACCAGTGTTAAGTAGCAGCAGAGCGAACTTCCGAAGTGGAATTCCCCAGGGCGTAATTTCTGCGCCACAGTTCAATGTAAGAACAAAACCAAGCTATCACGTGCGCATCTTGGGCGAGAAGCATGATCCTAGGGAGTGCCACTGGGCAACGGGTTTACCCACAGCGCCGTGGGGCATTGCATCAGCCGATTAAGGCCCAGGGTATATAAGCGAG
>LQNS02278094.1:40293335-40303755 GCA_001587735.2 Parhyale hawaiensis | reverse complement strand
CCATCCTCAAAATTTTATGTCTTGGGGTCAGCGGAGGCAATTTCAGCGGACAAAAGGAATGGAGCGAAGGATGTCATTTCTTGTGGTTTTAGGCACTTCAGGCAGCCCAGTAACCGTAAAACTTGATTTACTTGTTTGCCCGGGTCTTTTACGTAGCTGACGAACCACATTTCTCATGTTTCTATCAGTAACAGTCCTTGAATGACCAGCATCTGATCGTTTTTTCCGTGGTGAAGGGTCCTTCATGAATATTGTCACTGTGTCAATATGGCGTCCTATTTTTTCGGGCAATAACATCAGGAGAGGTGCCTTTAGCCGTTTCTTTGATGATAGTTTCTTTTTCCTCGTTAGTTAGAGCTTTTCCACGTCCCATTTTAGCGGAAAATACAATAAGCTCATATTGTCGTTCACTTCAAAAAGAGAAAAAGTGCAAAGAATTTTGAATCATGAGACACAGCAAAATGTAAACAAACTCAACAGTGTTACCTCAAGATGTCCCGATTTCCCTGCAAGTTTCCTGAAAATTTAAGTGCGAAAAATTGAGATATAGTCAATTTTGCGCTAAAGCTATTATTTCCGTTCTAAGTGTATGCTATTCTGTAGTCATATTCATATGCGCAAAAGTGCAGCCGAGCATGCGAGCCCGACGCTCATCACGTGATGAATCCAAGAACTGCTGCGCAAGTGCGTGGGGTGAAATACGCATGAGCTGATCGCTGTGCACGTGACACACCATAACATGATTCAATCTTGTCTGAGTCATCGTAGTTCGCAAGTAGATTTTTAGTCACCCCAAAGCACTGAAAGAACGAGAACGAGAGCCGAATGTCCGACTGTCATCTGTGTTTTCTTGACAAAGTGATTCGTGAATGTGCGTTCATGCTGGATGGTGTTGTGCCTTGTGATCTGGCGCATCGTCACAGAGTGGGTGGGGTCTGCATTCTGTATAAAATATGTAATTGCTCTAGTCATCCACTGTCTGATTTTCTTCCATAGCCATTTGTTCGGGTAAGGTATACTCAGCGTACTGCCTATATGGGGCTCTTCGTGAGTTTGCCATGGAACCGTTACGATGCCATTCGGGTCAGAATTCTCGTTCGTTTTTTCCATCGTGTGTGGATATTTGGAATGGTCTTCATGGCTCTGTCATCGCTGATGCGGGTATTGGTAACTTTAAACGATCTGTACACAGAGCTATTCTGTGATCTCGGATCTTCTCTTTCTTTTTCTTTATTTTTTTCTGTTTCTTTTTTTCTTCTTCTTCGCTGGCTGGGCTGGTTGCGTGGAAGTTTGTTAACCTTATGGAGTCTCTCCGTTAATACGTCGCCAGTCTAGTGCAATTTAATAATAACTAGAGCACTCTGAAAGCGCGTACCTCCGCCAAGTGAGGCAACGGTAGCAAAAAATTCAAGTTGACTCTGAAACCATAATTTTCTTTGTATAAACTCCAAAATCTAATCATCTGTGCCTATTAATAGTAATAATAGCTTGTGCAAGTTTTTTGAAGATCCGTTCATAACTTTTTGAGTTATACTGTTGACAAACGTAATGACAAACATGAGTCAAACATACAAACGAACAAACGGATCATTACCAAAATTTGGTCATTTACTCGTTGTTATATACCTAACAACTCAAGTTAATTTCATTAAAATCCATTCATAACTTTTTGAGTTATGGCATTAAGAAAAATGAGGCAGACAAACAAACAAACAAACAGATGGACACATCTTCACCAAAAGTTGATCATCTGTTTCTCCTAACATACCTAACAATCCCTGTAAATTTCATCCAAATCGGTTCATAACTTTTTGAGTTATCTTGGTGATAGACAGACAGACAAACACGACGAAAACATAACCTCCTTGGTGGAGGTAATAATAAAGATAGCTCTGCAGAGGATGAACTGGCTGGTCACAGCAATATAAGTCATAAGAGCTTCTCTACTTGTCGGAACACTTTTTCACATGCGGTGACATATCTTGGAATACTTTCTGGTACTTGCTAATGGTGCTTGGTTGATGTTTGACCCCAAAAAATTTAAGTTGAAGCAAAAGTGAGCCATAAAGTTCCGGATATTTTTTTTTAGTTCAGTTCCATCAACTCCCGGACTAGACGTCAACAGTGCGTTGGATAACTTCAATCCTACCAAAGACAAATAGCTGGGTGCTACAACAGCCATGCTGATTGCGCAATTCGTGCAAGTTAAATATCAAATAGCTATCCTGTATTTTGCCGTTGTAATAAAACTTCATGCAGGACTCGTATCTTTCGACGCAAAATATGGACAAAACGAATTTTATCGAAATAAAATAAAATGAGCTTGTTTTACTTTCGTTGTATAAGCTCATCTTCGATGCTAGGCATTTTTTCTACTTTCCATGAGTGAGACGTAAAAGGTTAATTAACACTTAACCTCAAGACAAAAAGTTGTGGGGGGGGGAAATATTTACTGGCCCCACCGTCTGAAAATTGGGGTGACACGTCTTCCCCTCCCCCCGTCCCCTTACGTGGTTACGCCCATGAGCACTGTTAACTTTTGGTGTTTGCGCTTACGTCGTGTAGTTAATAAATGAAGCCTTGGAACCCGCCCCAAACCTGCCATCAGAGATTTAGCTAGTGACCACAACTGAAACTTAAGACTAGTAGTATATGTCGTCTTCTACCTTGCGCGATGTGAGCTCTCTCAGTTTATAATAATAATAATAATAATAATATGCTTTATTAGGTACACATAGGGAATGGTACACAGGAGACAGCCTAATAGTAAAGTTACATTAGATATCAAGATCAGGTAATACTATCATTACAAACTACACTGCATTGCAGCCCATTGTTTGGCCCCTGCTTGGAAATAGTATGCGCTGCCATCGGCTATACATGTTAGATAGTTTGTAGCCAGGCCCGTTACGGATCACCTTGAGCAGGGCGATGTCAAATTTTTCTGTCCTGAGCTGGAGACAGAATCTAACGAGTAGGTACAGACACTAAAATAAGATACTGCGCCACATCTTGGCCAATTCTCTGCCCCACCTCTTCACAAAAGAAGCGAAATTCGTTTGAGGATTGGACACGAAAAGTAGATTAAAGAGGACAATACATTAATCTATTTCTTGATATTCGTATGTGGAGCTGTAAGTTCCTCTACTTGTATCTTAACAGTTTCACAATAAGTTTTACACCTAAACTAGCTACGAGCTTCTCTGGGAAAAATAGCCTTCTCCTTGTATTTTGTTTAGTTCTTATCGCCAAATCTAATTACCACCTTCCGTACGGCTCAGCAAGCTTAGTGCTTGGAGCTAAAAATAAACTTGTAATTTAATTCTAATTCGCAAAAGTAAGACGAGCTAAACTGCTAAAGTGAGTGCGATTATATTTTATAACCGTATACATGATAGATTTTTGCTAATTTACCATCAATGTTGTGAAACATGACAATTGTTTTACCAGGAATTATAGTTGATGAAAGTGTAAGATGCCATATCCGGCATAATTGTTGAACTGTCGATTACTTAAGCTGTAGGGAAAATATTGAATATGAATATTCCTTGCAAAAATGTTCAATGGCTGCGTTCATGAAACCTTGCTTGTGGCCTTGTTGTGTCCCTTTTTTAATCGGCTAAATAGAATTCTCATTGAATGGAAAAAGTATGAATTCAAGCATGAGCGCTAAGGATGCCTGAATAAGGCACCTTCTACGTAGTACGGCTCCTGTGATCTTTAGCATCACCGAAGAATAACAAGCTCCCTTTTGTTCACATTTCTATGTGTATCTCTGTGTCGTATATCTAAACAGTGACTCTGCTTTCAAACGACCCGCAATAAAGACTTAAGTGAGGCACGCGCGCAGCACCTGGAAAGCAAAAGCTATGGGAGTCCATGCGCGCTGTCGCCCTATAAGCACCTGCCAGACCACGCGTGGAGAGGCGGCGCTCTAGCACGTAAAATAGGTTGACTGTGTCCGTCCCAATTTCTCTAATAAGAACCATTTCCATAGAGGCCTGCCTCTGTGCGGCGCTCTGGTCCATGCGCTGACGCTCTCACAACTTTGATGAGAGGTAATTCACGCTGAGAACTTCATGGAGAAAGCAGTCGGCTGCTGGTGAAATCTTTTAGTTTAGATGGAGAGCAAGTCATTGCACAGGGCATGAACTTAGACTAGATTGATGAACGCCATCATGATACTTTGTTATGCCGCCCAAAAGACTATGCCGAAACTTTCTCTGAATTAGCTTGTGTCCAAATTTCCGTACTCTGTCTTGGCTCAATGCCATGCAGGCGTAGGTCGCGTCCGGTGGGAGGCGGAAATTTCCTCTAGCGAAGTTATTGAATTTCTTCTGGTGTTGAAGCTTGCACAGTGCCTGGCCTTAACGAAGGACCTGTAAAATATATAGCATATTTATGAACAGTGTTCTAGCAGACATAAAGACAAGCGTTGTGTCCTGTGCACTGACGGTAATCCTGCCCTAACCAGGCTGCCTGCTCATGACAAGGCGAGTAGGTACACTGCAGAGTGAGCTAGTGCTGGTATAATGTTTTCTCTGTACAAGCTCTAACTTGCATAACAATGGCTATGATAGGGCACCGATAATATTCAGCTGATGAAATGACGTTTGCTTAAAAGCAATACAAAAATTTGTAAGCGGTTTCAACGCAGACTTTATCTGTTTCTATAGACACATGCAATACTAGTCTAAAGTATCTGAACTCGGTATTTTTTGAAAAGCGTTCAAAAAATCCTAAAATCAAAAGACAAACAAATATAGAACAGTAAAAAATACATATCTAGTTAGTTTTGGAAAGCTAATAAGTCACCTTATAGCCGTTGATTTCAAGGCAACGTGCAAATGTCCAATTTTTTTGTACGAAATATAGAAAACGCATGGGAGTTGTTCACTTCATATTTCTACATTCAATTGGTAACACTGTACTAGCTGCATTTATCTATCAATTGCCTGTCTAACATTGGTATAGTTGATGTTAATTATTTTTCACTAGTGGACCCGTGCATGAAAAAATTTACGCAATAATCGGTAAATATGCTTAATAATGGCCGGCGTGGAATTTTCTTTTCTCTGACTTGCTCCTTCATTTTCTTCATTGATCTTTTGAAGTACTCTCATCCTTAGGTTTTTTTTCTCCATTCTCCTTCTATCACGTACTTCTTATATATTGGCAGGCATCAGTAAAATCTTGAGTAAAACACTGCAATAAACTTGAATGCAACTCCAGTCAGCTTATACGCGATGTGAGCAAACCGTAGCCACGAAACTGCCATACTCAGATATCTGCGTCACTGAATTACTGAAATTTTAGCCTATGAAAGGAAAACTGCTTCATCAAAGAAAGACAGTTAGCTAAAAGAAATAATTGTCTACTGCACGTGTAAATTCATCGCTTCGTGAGTGCTTCGATCATCTGCTGCATTTGTACGTCGTGACCGCGTATAAAATCGGATTCCAGATGCAGTAAATATATTCTTTCAAATTCAAGAAGTATTTTAACGTTCAAGCAAGAAGTGCAGTCAGATAAAGCGATAAGGATCCCACTTTCACCATCTTCTGCAACCTGGTTATCGATCTCTACGGCAACTCAACTTGATTATGAAATCTGCAAATCTGCAACCTGACCTATTTTTCACCTATCTATTTCCTTCAGATGGGGACACGAAGCGCTTTATTACATAAGGACTAGTGGACCCGTGCGTGAAAAAAATCACGCAATAATCGATAGGCTTCCTATCTTCTCTACTTGCCCTTTCCACATTTTCCTACTCACGCTCAAGCTTATTAGCAGCTCTTATTCCCTTCTGTGATCTTTCTTCTTCAAGTCTTTCTTGTCACTGTGTCGCATAGGCACTTCATCTCTCTGCATTGGTAGCATGTCTTCGTTCTTGAGACTGTAGTAACCTCGTTCTTCTTTTGCGTTCCCTATCCTCTTTCTTAAGTAAACGTGAGTCTTCCAAAGTAAAATCTTGAGTAAATCACTACAATAAACTTGAATGCAACTCCAGTCAGCTTATATGAATGTGAGTGCACCGTATCCACGATACTGTCTTCCATACTCAAATATCTTCTTCATTTAAGTGCTGCAATTTTGGCCAATGAAGCAAAATCTGCTCCCTCAGAGAAAGAAAGTAAGCTAGAAGAAATAATTGTCTACTGCCCGACGCATCGCGAGTGCTCTGTTGATCACTGCCGAATTTATACTTCGCGACCTGAGAGAAAAAAGTTATAGAATCGGACTCCAGAAGCTGCATATACATTGTTCCGAATTCAAGAAGTGTTTCAAGCAAGAAGTGCATTCAGATAAAGGGAAAAGCCTCCACTTTCACCATCTTCTGCAACCTGGTCATCGATCTCTATGAAAACGTCACTTAAAAACAAAATCTGCAACCTGGCCTATTTTTCGCCTATATGTTTCCTTAATAGCGGACGCAAAATAAATAATTAAATAAATCCAGGAATCGTTTCATTAGATTAATATTATTGGTTGCATTTGCGAGCAAACTGGAAGCAAATACAGTATATATATTGCAGCACAGTAATTACCACTGCCATATTGTTGATATCGGGTCTCATCAAAAATGACAGTTTGGATAAAACTTTGGATCGATAGGTAGCGGAAGCGTAGTGTGTGTTGTTTGGTTACGACAACGCAACAGATTCGGTGTATTTATAATCTGCATTCCCTCAAAGAAAAAGCTAGAAACACTATAATCAGCCTTAAATAATTGACAAATCCTCCACTGCCACACAAGAGTCTTCCAATAAATCATGCTTTCGCTAATAAAAAAAAATCCAGGTTAGCTTTGCGTTATGAAACACCTGAATTAGGGTTTTTTTAATAGTAATATTCTATTACTTTTTGCAATGTAGCATGTGATGCGTACTATTTCTTCGTAATAATTTAGACTCAGGGCGAGTTCACACGTCATTCATCTGAACGCATTTACTCATCCACTTGTCGGAACGTAAAAGTGCACTGTATTCCGAGTTTAAGTTCACTCAAAATTGGAAGAGATATCCGGAACTTGCGTAGGGACACTCGCCGATGAAACTGAGTTGACGGTTAACACTTCAATAACTTTGTGTGACGTACACAAAGTTGTGTTGACAATGACGCTATAAAACTTTTGGTCGAATGTATAAGTGAACGCACTGATATGAAATACGTGTGACACGCTGTGTAGGTTGTAAAAGTCGTGAAGTCGTGATTGTGATGTGATATCTCTCTACTGTGGAACTGTGCAATATGTGAATTTTCTCGCTACTCTTAAATTTCGTTCTTTAAGCCAAATAAAATGTTCACTTAAGCGAATTAACATGGCTTCTTGACCAAATCGTAGTTTAGAAAGTAACAACTAATTTGGATGTTTCATAAAACGAAGTTCACGTCGATATGTACCGCCAGAGATACAACACGCGCTGCATTCTGCCGCCGCAGGCTCTAGTTAGGTCTGTCAGCCATCAGAGTAGTGACGTCGTTTGTTGGGGCGACGACAATGACCGCAACGAAAGACCCTAGTGTGAACGCGGCTCAAGATTGCGAGCCATGATCTGAGCTTTGAGCTAAAGGGTCTTATACTGGTAATTAATAAAAAGAAAAAGTAGTCATGGGAAATTGCGGCCCGGTTGAAAGCCCAAATAATATCATCATCTTAGTAACCGAAGGCCCAGCAAGCCCACAAAAAGTGAAAAGCCTACATGGGTCAGGACCACGAGTCGTGACGCCCAAAATAAAAATAAAACTGCAAGGTGGAGAGAACTGAAAATAACACATAGATGCCTTACAACGCCTCCCCAACTCTCCAGAAAATTAAAGTTCGGTGAGCTACATTTGAGTACAAGTTTCCAACTATTTATAGAGCTTCCTCGGTGGCAGGAATTACAAAGCGGATATCCAGACCGCACGTTTGAACGTTATTATTAATTTTTTCAACTCGTGTACGCTTTGGAATTGTCCAAATTACTCATTACGACTGGCAGGTTGCGCTTATGCTAGCCAAAAGTGCTCAATGCTCCTCTAAAGTTCCGCATCCATACAGCCGCCCATTCATTATGTCTGTCATCCATTTCTGCCAGCGCCATGAGGCTGTGCTTCTGAAATCGCTGCATCGCACATCTCACTCCCCCCCCCCCTGTCTCATTCATATCAGCCGTTAGGACTACGAGGAAGTATGTACCATTTGCTCAATTTATGAGTAAGACAAGCTGGTCCAATTAGCTTTAATATATCCGAACTCCACTTTTACCCCATCGATATGCCTCTGTGAAACAAGTTTCGAGCACCAACGTAATCGGTGCGCAATTGCAGCCTGGAACTCAATCCGAAGCTGTGAGTCAAACGCTTAACTGAAGTTCTGAACAAGTTACGCCATGTCGCATTCGCTCATCTCGCTTACACTGCCAAATTGAAGACGTTGAATTGTCACCCTCGAAGCTCTCTGCCCGACAGCCCTAACGCCTCGTAGCGCAACAACGCACACTGTACGGTGCCGCGCAGCAGTAGCGACAGCACGACTCAGATGTCACTTCATCAGACTGATATTGAGCAAATTATTGTCAAAGTGGCCGCAGCCTGCAGGCAATGCATAACTATATAGCAAACTTGGATTAACTTATTGAATCGACGAAGAAAAGCTACAACTTTAGCATTGTACGGCTTCATTCATGCTTACAGCTGTACACTGTGCACAGTTACAGTACTTGTAAGATTACAAGGTGTTTTAGCATCCGGGACACTATGTACACTTCCCACACTCTCAGATCTATGACATTCAATACGATAGCAACAGGAAGTGTTCCGTAAGCTAATCTTATTAATTAAAACTTCTCCAGAAGTCACATGAGCATTGGTTTCACGATTTAGAATCAACTTTCCGTCGTTGATCCCAAACCAATAACACGTGGGAACCTCAAGGAATATCAGGTTGAAATTTATCCCAGAAACTAGATCGATCCAAAGTAGCAAAACTAACGCTCATGCATGACTAAAATTACCTCCACCATGGTTAGCTTAACTCATCGAAACTGTTAGTTTCGATGACCCGTCTACTCTTTAACGCACAAATCCATGACACCACGCGCCAGTGGTCTAAGCCTTTCTTATCATGTATCTGATATTTCTTGTTATTGTCCGTCAGCATTTGTAACAGTTTCAACTTGGTAGGTGCAAAATTTAATCCTCACTATTGCTCGGTGTAAGGAATTATCCTACTCATGTACTCATTCTCTGGAGGATGCCTGAGCGCGAACAGTTCATAGCCGCCTTGTTAAGCCGTGGCCGCAGCATCCCGCCGGTCTGGATGAGATCTCCGTATTTTGTGACTCATCCAACAACTTGTCTTGATTTTCTATGTGGGTTTTATTAGCCTCATTTAGGCACATTCTAATGTACCTATTGAACTACTTGTAGTCTTGAAACGTTTGTATAATTTGTACACTACATATGTAGATACTGTAGACTTTATAGTGTTCATATTGCATGTACCAGGAGAAATTTCGGCACTCTACGCCAGCAGCCAGCTGGTGTCCACTGTGTTGAGACGAAAGAATATTGTACAAATTAGGCACAAAGTTACTTTATATCTACAAGATGGGGTTAAAATACAATGAATTCGGTCTGAAGCATTTGTACTGGAAATCGAACATTGCTTTTGCACCACCTTAATAATTTTTATTAATGAGGAATTAACAACGCTCCATAACTGCCCTTCATTTGCACCCAAACATTAGCTAAAGTGTCCAAAAATTGCCTTAAAGAATTCCTTAGCTTGCATCCGATAAAGCAGCCAAGCGTGTATGGCGCCAGGATATTCTTTTTCTAATTGGACGCAAGAGAAAACGCTCAATAAGTAATGTAATGACGCTTCTCTGATTAATTAATAATTATCACTGGTGAAAGTAAGCATTGTATTCATTATATGACAGACAACAGTTACCATATAATTTTCGTGATAAAAATTTCATTAAACGTTCCTCAATTTAGCAAGTCATCGCTCTCTGAATTCTCTAGAATTATCTCTTGTCACAGAAGTCAC
The DNA here is from genome assembly GCA_001587735.2 of Parhyale hawaiensis. NCBI lineage: Eukaryota > Metazoa > Arthropoda > Malacostraca > Amphipoda > Hyalidae > Parhyale > Parhyale hawaiensis. The sequence goes on along the minus strand of LQNS02278094.1, from coordinate 40,293,713 downwards.
AGAATAGCTGAATACGAAGTCATCATTTCATCCTTATACGTCATCACTCTGGACACGGCGTCTCATTGATCACCGAAAGAAACGAGTAGTAAATTAAAACTCCAATAACGCGATTGCACCAACACAAAAGTCACAATAGTTTCGTTAGTTTTTATTATTATTAAAACTTCACACTTGAGCTCCCACGGACAGGTAATACAACCCAAATGAAGCATCTTGCAACACCGGGAAACCCAAAACGCTGCTAAAGGGAATCCAGTGAAAAACATTAACAGCTGACTTAAACACCTGCAGGCCAATACGACCAAAAGCCGATGCCGGCAACAAATTCCAAACCTTAGCCGACCAGGGCACGAAGCACCGACAGAACTGATTAGT
>LQNS02278094.1:40277919-40289292 GCA_001587735.2 Parhyale hawaiensis | reverse complement strand
AAACATAAGTTTTCACGGGCAGTAGACAATTATTTCTTCTGCTTACTGATTTCCTCTGACGAAGCAGTTTTCTCTTCATATGTCAAAATTTGAGAACCTCAAATGAAACAGATATTTGAGGTGGAAAGACGGTATCAACGGTATATTGGCTACGGAGCGGACACATTGTATATAAGCTGCCATTTTGTTTAAGTTTGTTGAAGCGTTTTACTTTACTCAAGTATGTTACTTCTGCCTGTCAATATAGAAGACCTAAGAATAACAGCACGACAAAGGATCAATGAAGAAAAGAAGAAAATTAAAAAGCAAATAAGAGAAGAGGAGATTCGCACCGACCTAGAGGGATTAAGCCAATGTATAGGTTATTGCGTGAAGCAACATCGACTGTGGGCAAATAATATTGCTAATCGTTAGTAACAATGAATGCAGTTCTTTCTTACTCTTCCAGCTTCTCTTGCCGTTCCCGTGAAGCCTGATATTCATTACGGTACTTTACTCAACATCGAAATTATATTTTCTTTTGGTTTACCATATGCACATTTTGTAGCAAATCAGCGAAGCGTAGAGAAGCCAATATATCAGTTACAGTAAACGTAGTAATTATTCATTCCAGCTTCTTGGACGCGAAAATTTTGTTACGCTCAAGCTATCTCACTGTGTATTCTGGATACGCAGTGGGAATGAAACTTAGTGATGTTTCGGCGCTTACTAATGAAATTTTCTTTTTTTCATGTTATGTAAGAGAGGGAAGGAGTGTGCTGAAGACGAATTGAAGTGTAATGCTCAGCAGAAAGCACGTATCTCTTACGCTAATCTGAGTTGGCTGTCGTAGCGTTTTCCTTTATATGTATTTTAGTAAGGAAAGTACATTCAATGGAGAAATTTAATCACAAATTTCTTGTGATGAAAAAGATTCCGCACCGGCCTATTTTAAGCACATTTATGTGTCTATTGTTGCGTGAATTTTTTCACGCATGGGTCCACTAGTATTTAAATATTTTGTGTCATGCTCTTGAGAAAATAGGCGAAAAAAATATAGGACAGGTTACAGATTTTGTAATTAAGTTGCGTTTTCATGGAGATCAATGACGAGGTTGCAGAAGACAGAAAATTGGGACCCTTATCCCTCTATCTGAATGCACTTCTTGCTTAAAATACTTCTTGAAATCGAGATATGAAAGATTTTTGCAACTTCTTATAAAGCTGCTAGGAGACTAATTTTATAACTTTCTCCGTGCATCAAAACATACATAAGCTTACTCTCAGGTCACTACGTATAAATTCAGTAGATGATCTACGCAGCTCCCACGCAGCTATGATGTTTTTCACGGGGCAGTAGACAGTTATTTCTTCCAGCTTGCTGTTGTGCAGGCGCAGTGTTGGGGGTCTTGCCAGGTCTTTCTTTGACGGAGCTGTTTTCGCTTTGACAGAAAAAATTTAGAAGTACTGAAGGCTAAACCTTTGGTAGCCAGAATACGAGTCGGGAAATTGAATTCAATTATCTCCGCCAATGAGGTTGTTTTCGTCGAGTTTCTCTGCCTGTGTGTTGGTCTGACTGTCTGTCATCGAAACAACTCAAAAAGTTAAGGATGAATTATTACGAAATTTACAGGGCTTGTTTGGTATGTTAGGAGGAGCAGATGATTGACTTTTAGTGAAGATACGTTCATCCGTTTCTTTGTTTGTTTGTTTGTTAGTTTTTTGTTTCTCTGCCTCATGTTTCTTAATGCCATAGCTCAAAAATGTTAAGGATGGCCTTTTATGAAATTTATGTGCGTTGTTAGATATATTACGAAGAGTAAATTTAGAAATTTTTGTGGTGATCTATTATTTCGTTTGTTTGATTTAATGCTTGTTAGCTTAATAACTCGAAAAGTTATAAACGAATCTTTATGAAATTTACAGGACTAGTTAGTAATGTTATAAGGCATAAATGATTAAATATTTGATGATCGATTCGTCTGTTTGACTTATGTTTGTTAGAATGTTTGTTAGCACCATAACTCAAAATATTACAAACGGATCTTCAAGAAAATTTGTGATAGTGTTATTATTGTTAAAAGGCCCATATGATTAAATTTTAATGTTGATAAAAAGAAAATCATGGTTTCAGAACTAATTTACCAATCTAAATTTTTCTATACCGTTGCCTTCCATGGCGGAGGTATGGGCTCTCAGAGTGCTCTGGTTCAGTAATACCGTGCTGCTAGCTAATGTACGATTTTTCATGAATGTCATCTAAGGTTAGGGACAATTGTGTTGCTTAGATGAATGAAAGAAAAACCGTTCATCTCTTATGATAACTTATAATATAATGATAATTTCAGTCGGTTATTGAAGCGTATCCTCTGGGAGCATATTGGTGACGCAAGTATGTTAAATAAAGATGGGTCTTTGCAAATTCCTAGCTGTTAATTTTGACAGCGTTTGTATTCTAGTCTAACTATATTATGCTAAAAGTCTGTGAACTTTATTTATTTACTTCTTTGTTTGTTTTTTATTTGTTTCTTTGTTTGTTTGCACACACTGTGTTATTATACATAGGAAAAAGACGTCAGGACGGGACGGACACTCAAGAGTGTCGTAACCTGGATACCGATCGCGATTTACATTAAGTAAACTACCAAATTGTAATTCTAAAATTTTCAGCACACTGCCAATATCTGTAGCTAAAACCATTAAAGAATAGCCTCAGTTTAATACTTTTCAAGTTAAAAAAAAACATCAACATTTTCTATAGGATAGGGAAAAATTCTCACGTAGAAAATTTAATGACGCTTTAAAATTCACAGTTCACTGTGATAAAAACTGAGCCATTAATTGTGGGTAACCGCCTGAGCTCTGCTGCATAAGCTTGTGTATTAAATATAAAGATGATACCGGAAATACAACTGGACTACCTCATTTATGTAGGCCTATTTATATTTCAAAATTCGTCATTGCTTAGAGGCACAGCGTACAATATTCGCTTGAGAAGCAAAGACGCTGGTGATGGTGACCCATACGGTCATGAGTGAAAGATCAAATAGCGTGTGGTCTATTGCCAGGTGAACAAGGACCGTCTAGTTATTATAGTACTAGAGGGCCCAGCCGTCAAAAATTAGGCCAAATATTTTGTGATTGATCTTTTTATTGTTCCGATTCCCAGTATAGGTTTTGCTGTATTATAGGTGTCATCCCTGCAGGCCTGATCTTCCTTTAGTGAAACGCAAGCTGTTCAACAATGAGTTTTGCGATAGTAAAATATCACCCCCTGCAAGATAAGGAGTGAATATCAGCTTGAAATTTATCAAGCGTTAAGTTGCACTGCACTAAGAAAAATATAGTTCAGTCAAAAGAATTTACTGAAAATGCCCAGGGCTCACCGTATTGTGGATACCAACTGATTGTTGAACCTCCAGCGTCGAAATTTGGCTGCGATGTAAATTCAATACAAGAAGGCGTCTGCTCAGCGCGAAGATTCAACTACTTCGATATCATTCAGCAATGAAAGCGAGGATCCAGAGGCTAAGGATGCAGAGGCTGGGGATCCAGAGGCCGGAGATCCAGAGCTATATTTGTCACTGGTACTCCAAGCGCTGAAATTGTATGGTATCTCTACTTGTTTTTCAGTACTTGAATTTTCTCCTATTAAACTCTTAACTACGTGACGGAGAGACGGACCAACACTGGAGCAAGCATGGGAGCAAGGGATGGAGCAAGGAAGCGACCAACAACTGTGTTTTATTATATAGTGGATAAGTCTGTGAGCTTTATTTACTTGCTTGTTTGCTCACGGATTCTTCACTCGAAAACGGGAAGAAATTCAAGCGTCAATGGTGGAGGGAAGTTTTAGAGTCCACCATACAATCTATGAAATTGTTCAGGAGTCAGATCGACACGGATGTTTATGACGCATCGTAACCTAGATACCGACCATTTCATATCTCGAGTGCACGAAAGAATTGAAATTTTACTAGCTGCACCCGTGGAAATTCCACGGTGTTTTAGCTTTTTAAAATGTACCAGACCTACGCTATGCTAATACAGCTTAAATTAGCTATAGCCACGGAAGTTGCAAAGGGAGGAGAGAGCCTCAGCTATCTTTCGGTGAGTGCACAAATGACTGAGTCTGCTGGCGGTCGGACCGCCTAAACTAGCTGAACTGCTTTCAGTTGGCCGAAGCGTGTGGCTCGGCGGCTCCGGCCGAAAGACGTGATAAGCATATACTAATGAAGACGCAGACAGGCAGTTCTTCAATATGTTAGCAAGAAAATTGTGTCTGAATATTGATGTGGGCATCATAAGTTAGTATACAGGATAAAAGTTTTATTGTAGAGATAGGTTGATTTACTGGGAATCCTATTTTGAGGATAAAAAGAAGCACCAACGTGATCACAAACATTGTCAATAACCAGAAGTTTCAGATTTTTTAAAAATCAACCATCAGTGTTCTGAAAATGATAAAATTCGGACTATAAAAGGTAGTTAAGGCTTAAGAATAACAAAAATGCATCTATCATAGGTCCCTAACCGTTAAAAATCTATGAAATGATGGAGAGCTTAACAGCCGATGCGCACTCGTTTAGCTCAGGCCTACGTTTAAAAATGTACAACGATTCTAAAATGCGGAAGTCAGCCGTGGTTTGGGTCGTGTCTAAAATAGAAAAATTATTGCTCGTAAAAACATAGTCACTATTGATACAAATGCACGGATGGCAGAATTTGAAGGTTTTGTTAAAAGTTGACCAGTTCGAAAAGAAGTTCCTCTGTGCTGGGCACACCTCACAAACAATTGGAGAGCAGTGCTCCCAATGTACGATCGCTTGCAGCGGTCACACCTGTAATTATACACTACTGAGGAGCGCACCACCACATCGGATACTTTTCTTGATTAAAAAATGAACCTACTTTACAATGATTTTTAAAATATATACATGGATCAAGGTGGGGAAAATACTTGTGTATGTTTGTGACTATTTCTTGCATAATTTTTTTCTGTTTGGAACCCGATGAAAGGCAATTGCAAGTATAATAACTAAATATAACGGGAAGGTATTCATTAAAAAAAAAATCGCAAAAAATCAGTCTCGAGGTGAAACAATGCAAATATTGAGGATATTTCATATGCTCTTTTGAGAAGGGTTGTTACTATAGAACTTTTGCATCGGAAGTAAATTTTGCGGAGAAAGTTTGTTTCTAGGCTGGTAAAAATTGTACTCCTCAAAACAGAGGTTGAAAATTGATTGTTTTCTTTACAAACATTGACATCTAAAAACGAAAGTTTTCCGTTCTGTTACGTTTCCATTGTGAATTTAACATTTGCATGACATAGATGAAAAATAATAAAAAATACTTCAGCCTGCTGATGATTCCTAAATAAACTGAAAGTATCTTCTAGATAGCGTCGATAAAATGAGGGTTTAATGTTTTCTGGACAATTCTCTAAACACTTAGATTCAAAATCATTAAGAAAAATATCAGGGATAATTGGTGACAGAGCTGACCCCATTGCTAAACCATCAATTTGTTTATTAATCCTGCAATTGAATCTAAAATATGTATCCTTTAAAGCTAGTTCTAAAAGTTTTTTAAATGATTAAAAACCTTATCCAAAATATTATTTACAGCTTCATCGACGGAAACATTACTGTACAGAGATTTTATATCAAAGGAACAGATATAGTATGCATCTGTATTCTTCATAGACTGTATAGATTTCACAAAATCGGTAGAATTAAGACTAGATAATCAGTTTGTACTAATAGTTGTAAATACTGAACTAGAACTTTCCCTAACTTAAAATTATGCATATTGCACGCGGACAAAATTGGGCGGATTGGAATATTTTGCTTGTGAATTTTTGGCAAGCCATCATCAATTGTCTGTTTATTTTTTAACGTTCGTAATGAGTTATTGAGTCTATCTTCTAGTTTTTCTCATCCTCATTGACTAAAGCAAATTTTCATCGGTCATATAGTATTGATTCTACTTTTCCGACATATTCACAGCAGTCTAAAATAGCCACACCTCTGCCTTTGTTTTGTTTAAACCTGTAATATAGATGGATTTATCCAATGATAAATTCTTTATGATGCGGAAATCACTGGTGGAAAACACAGGGGAACAATTTTTTGGCATTGAAGCCAAAGAAGTACATATTTGCAATATGTTTAATATCGTTCCGTAGATTCATCGAAGAATTTGTACCATTTTTAAAAAGTTATTTCTGACCGGGTCTTATACAGCTTTTCGAACACCAAAAAATACTTGAAAAAGTTTAGTTTACGTATTGGTAGCTCTGTCACCAATTATCGCAAATATGTTTCCTAATGATTTTGAATCTAAGTATTTAGACATTTGTCCTGAAAACTGTAAACCCGCATTCTATCGACGCTATCTAGACGATACTTTTATTTTATCTAGGAAACATCAGCTCATATAGTAAATAGAATAAAAAAATATATATGCCAGTCTACTGTATTATATCCTACACGATAATAATTACATTGTGATTTTCTCCGTTAGTGGTTATCTAGTGCTGTATACATACGCGCATAAATAAGTTTCCCTGCTCGATCTCAAGGGACACCTATTTACCATGAACTCTAGAACTAAACAGTAGCCTGTACTATTAAACGATGAGTTGTTTCGGTAGATCGTTTCGGTTTCTCATTTCTCATAATTATGTCACTTTCTAATGGCCCTTTAACAATATGAATAGACGCGTAATTATACCTATCGTAATAAATTAACGACTCCTGTTTGAAAATATGTTCTTTAATTTGCAGCCTATGCCTTCACGATTAGAATTTTGTGCTCCGTGTATCTGGAGGTCGTATTTTAGCTTCAAGACGAATGCCCTGTGATTCTGCACGCACAGGTTTGTTAACGGTTCACTATCGCTACATAATCCGAGTGGCACTGCGTACATAAGCGCGTCTTAGGAATGTTTCCTCGTGTGATCGATGGGAGTCACTATCTCGACTCTCATCTATGCTGTAGTGTAGGGTACACTGGAAATCCTGAAACAGAGACTTTGGAAACAGGAACATCCCCTGCGGATAAGGCACTAGGGACCCTTGAGTTCGTGAGGCCCAGATATTTGTTTTCAGCCCTACCCCCATAAATTGCTACTTTGTGATCTAAAGAGTAAAGTAAAGAAGGGTCAAAAAGAATGCAAAGAAAAATGTGGAACCCATGCACGAGTCAATGTGCATGAGAAAAACGAGTCGGGAAAGAAGAGGAAGAACAGAACAAAGCATTATCAGCAGGGGGATGAAAATGGAAAGAGGCAAAGTGGGCACGAAAGGCAGACGTCACGAAGGCTTAGCTAATGTCTAAGGTAACCTATACAATCCTCTGGGGGTGCTGCTCCCCATAATAAAGGATAGGCAAGCCAAATTTAATCCTATGGCCCATCCTAAGTCCCCTTGACGCTGCTTTGCCATGCACATTTCTGGCCAAGCACCCGTCCTCGATTTATGTTAGAACCTACAAACCCCCCCCCCTCCCCTTCCAGAGAGATTTTCCTAGTTACGCCACTGCCACACTGCAACTTCTGAGGTAGCATCATAAGATTTACCGTATTGTAATTGCAATATATCTATACAAGGAGACAAGAAATTACGGAGACAAACTTCAACATCTTTTTTTCACATGGTTTAAGGCAGGTAATTTAGGTCGGTGTGTGAACATTTTATTGTACAATTGTCCCTGTCCGCTTTTCAATCCCTTTTCCTTTGTTTCAGATAAGAGTGTCATGTCTAAACAGAGAAAAGCTATTCTATCGCTTCATGAAGCAGGGGAGAGACAGTGCAACATTGCTAGGTCGCTGAAAATTCTAAACCAGACAATCTCCAAGACGTCAAAACGTTTCGAGAGCTTGGCCATGAAGGTGACCGTCCTGGGCGAGACAAAATCGGTCTGTCAGAAGATCTCGAATGCGAAAAATAATCAAAAAGAGGGTGCAGCGAAATTTGGGGGTTTCAGTGAGGAGAATCGCTCGTGACATTGAAGTTAACAGCGAATCAGTTCGTGTGATGAGTACGGAGGAGTTACAACTCAAGCCTTACAAATCTGGGAAGTGCAAAAGCCGACAGACGCAAACAAATCCGAGAGAAAGGAAAGATGTCAGGCCTTGTTTAGGAAGGCCGCGGGTGACAACTGGGAGGGAATTCTTTTTACCGATAAGAAGTTGTTAATATTTGAACAAGGTTACAAGTATCAATATGACAAGAGTTTGGTGCCAACATGCTTCTGAACATCTGACACACGTTCAACATCGCTAGAACACTAGATAACTTACGGTTTATACCTTGATCAGGCTTGATGGTACTTCGGACGAAGTCCAGGTGGCGTTATGCATGCCACCGAGCTTGCGCAGACGTGATGCTGCAGTCCGTGACCAGCGGGATGGCTAACATGCGAGTTATCCCCACAGTTCACGTAGCCGCTTACAACAGGTTTATCTGGCACTTTCAGAAAGTATGCGTCCAGTAATTTTTTTTTAAATTTTCCACTCTCTGTACCGGTGACATTTCGGATGTGGCGTGGCATTTTGTTGAATAATCTCGCTCTCGAACCGCGAAACTATTAGAATACCTTGTAGCCATTGCGTCACCACCAGTTTTGATCGGAATTCACAAGTCACAAGAACAACCTTAAGTCAGCAGTTCTTTCCCTATTTCATAGTCCGCATTTGGAATAGACTACCTTCCGATGTTGTTTCTGCGGAGTCGGTCAACTCGTTTAAAAATCGTCTTGACATACACTGGGAGAGATATCCTCCTCAGCTAACAACTCCTCCTCCAAGAGTCGCAAGCACTTAACGACCAAAGCTTCCCAGGCCAATTTATGCTGACTTCTTCTCGCTTCCACTCCATCTATATATTTAAGCTTCGTATATAAGCGGCAATCAATCATGCTTGGGGGCATTCATGGCGGAGATTCTTCTCCCCCTCTGTTTTTTATTATCTCTTTTTTCTCTTTCGTCTTCCGCTTTTTCTCCTCTCGTTTCCTCAATCCTCTATATCCTACTAACATAATGGCAATAGCTCAAAGAGGCCGGGGTGTTAGTCCCGGTGTCTCTTTGGGAATGGGCCTCTTGGTTCGTCTACTGCCACCTATCTAATCTAATCTAAGTGCGACCTATACTGTCTGAGTGTCTGGCCTGGATTCGTCCCTTGACGTTGACAGTAATTCCTTCTAGAATTTTCCAGACATATATGATCGTAAAGCGCTCGAATCTCCCTTGAATGGAGTACATTTGAAGTTGAGCAAGTCTTTCGTGATAGTTTAGATCTCGCATGCCCCGGATTTTGGCAGCAAACGATCGCTGGCGCTCGGCCGCGGCTCCTCAAGGCGCTCGAAGTCTTTCTGTTTGCTTGGCATCGAAAGGTTTGGGTCGGAACTTCCGCCAATAGCAAAAACTCCCCTCATTTTTGTTGAGGAAGGAGTGAAAATAAATCTTGATACCTACCGAAAGCTACCTTGGAGGCTGTCGTATTTTTCTGGGCTCAAAGTCACTTTGGAGACCAGTACTTGATCTTTCAAGGAGATTTTGCTCCTGCTTGCAGGGCTAACGGAAATCAGGACTGGTGCCGCTTGAACTTGCCAGACTTCATAACCAGTCAAGAATGGCCTCCGTACTCGACTGACCTGAACTCTATGGACTATTCTATGAGGTCGATCTTGAAAGTCAAGGCTCGTGCCAATCGTCACGAAAATTTGGACTCTCTCAAAAAAATTCTTCTTAAGGAAATGGGGCAAAATAGGCGAGGAAGCGCTGCGGCCAACAGTGAAAAACTTTTGAAAACGCTTGAAGCTCTGTGTCAAAGCTAGCGAATGGCGGTCATTCTAAAAACCTGTTCTGAGGTTACTCAGTAGTTCATGAACGTCATATTTGCTAGTTAGTTATAGTTATGAAGTTTAAGCCTCCGTTTCCGAGCAGAACGACATCACTGAGGAAAGAGCAAGGGACATACAGTATGCCGATAGAAACGGGGAACCCGTGTTTGCCACTTTTGTTCCCTTGTTTATTGAAATATTCGTTAAAACAGTTATCTCCGTCATTTTTTATCACCCGGTATTCCGAGAAAAACAAGATGAATGAACCTCACGCTGGCAATTGTCAAAAATATAGCAGAAAATGGCCGGAATTTACAAAAAAAAAAAAAACAGAAAAAAGACAGAATAAGGACATAAAACAAGGGCAGAAAATGACAAAAAATTCACAGAAAATGATGGAAAAATTACAATAAAAATGACAGAGAAAGGACATAAATTGACAGAAAAATAGCAGGAATTGACAGAAAAATGACAGAAAGATTACAGAAGAATGACATAAAAATGGTAAAAAAAATTGGAGGAAAAAATAGAAAATGACAGAAAAATTACAGAAAAAATGACAGAAAAAATTCAAAAGTGGCAGAAAAAAAAGAGAGAAAAACGACGGAAAATTTACATAAAAAACAGAGAAATGGCGGAAAAAAGACTGAAAATTGACAGAAAAAATACAGAAAATGGCAGAAAAGTTGACAATACGCCGTGCTTATACACGGAATGGTAGTTGACAGGTCTTGCTTCCCAGGGCGTGTGAGGCAAGCCTACGCTAGATGAAGAACGACCGAACTAAAGCTCAGGAGCGGTCAATTTCTTGGGGGCTTGGCATGATACAGGCCCTGGCCTATGCGATAATCTTTCGCAAAGGTGAGCTGAGTTTGACGACGGATGAGTTTGGAAACCAGTTCTGGAAGCAAGGAGGTTCTAATAGAGAGGAGTGCACCGTATCTATTTATCCTACGAGAGCGTTGCGAGTAAACTTTTCCCTTAAACTGGCTGAGTGGCTTATCCAATCGGAGAGCGGCATTGCCTACGTGAGGCATTGCCTCAGCATCCTTACTCAGGACTCGAGTTTAAAAACGTCGCATTAACCATCGACAAAATTCCGAGCGGATGGAAGTACCTATGTAAAGGAAACTTGTATCCTGTATACCAGCTTATGATGAAAGTGACAGGGTGAGCAGTGGGATATAAATCTTCAGACACGGTTGTCTCGCAAAAATATTGAAGAACTGCCTGTCTGTATCATCATTAACTCTATGTGCTGACCACTGCCACTTCAGCCAGTTTTAGATCTGCAAACGCCAGCTTCAGTCACGTGACAAAGCCATGTGTTTACTCTCCCAGTCCCAGGGAAGGCTTGCGCGTATTCCTCCCATTGAAGCTCCTTGTCTGGAAGCGGCACAGTCTCACAGACGCAGCTATGTGTCCCGGAGGCGAATTTTTTTCCTGAACCTTTCAGCAAGTACAGTCTCAAGGCAGCCAATGGCGTGGCAGGTCACAGGCCACAGTGGGAGGGGCGAAGGGTGATGCTCAGTGATGGTGTTGCAC
>LQNS02278094.1:40190078-40201657 GCA_001587735.2 Parhyale hawaiensis | reverse complement strand
TGATACTTAGTTGGTTATTAGACAACATTATAGGCTTCCATATGGTATATAGCTCAGCTCTGTCCATGCCTTTTTACCCTGTTTTCTTGCGGTTCGCCATTTTCGCCCCGGCACTTCGCCAAAATCTCCGCCCCGGAATACACTACTGCCCTAAATTGGCGCCATCCCTTCCCTAAAGAAGGGAGCTAAGGATAACTTTACAAGTGGTTACTCGACGGAGAACGACTCCTGATAGTGGCTGACGTGGCTACAGGCTACCATGCTCTGCCTTTTCCCGCAAATCTCGGTTGCTGCCCAGAGTGCTGTTGCTAGCCTACATTAGTCGCAGTGATTCTGGCTGTAGAGGGGCAGCAACCAATAGAAGGTCTTGTAACTAGGAAGGCAGGGAGCCGGACAGGGGAGGATAGGCAGAACCATACGATGGACTTTGAGGAGTCAAAGCATAGTCTTGCAGTTTCAATAATCCTGGTTCACCCAAGCCTGAGGATCCTTCTAAGGGTGAAAACAGAGTGCTCCGTACATCCTTCGCTCCCGAAGCACGGAAAGAACTTGATGGGCAGTGAGCTATCTTAAGTCCCAGGACTTGAGATGGCAGATTGGTGACTAACATTGCTGGACCTAGCAATGAGCTTTGTCTCATATTCTTAGCTCTGCAGGAGATATAGCATGGAATTTAGAATTTTCTAGGGTTCAGAATTTGGTTGGTACTCTCTGGTCCTCACACTGGGAAGGAGCCCCCACTGCTGACCGGTAGTTCCTCAAGGAGAGGCAGTGAGTTATAAAAGTTCAACTTTTCTAACTCTCAGAAACTACTCTTAAACCATAGTCAGCGCAGGGCCCCACAAGATTCCAGAGGCTCAGGCTACTCCAGAGACCTCGGGAGAAGAGTTCTTACAATACCTAGTCTACATCCGAGGATAGGTCTAGTCTATCTAGGGGCTACCCAAGTTCATAGGAAATGGTTTTTGCAGACCTGGTTGTCTGGGCAGAGCTATGTCCACCGAACAAGCAGAAGATGTTCAACCAGTATCAACATAAAATCCTGATTAGGGAGTACTAGTAGGTGTCGTATATGTAGTGCTACAGTTCAAACTTCCAGGAGACTGCATTAGAAAACGCCGGTTGATTCCCAGTGGGGTTCACCATAGAGAAAACCTAGTTCTATCCCAAGCGTAGTTTTCCAGGGAGAAGAAACTACTGTAAGATACACTAGGTTGAGCTGGTTATTCCCTATCTAGAAGATAGCAGGGAAACTTGAGTTTCTCAGGTGGGGCCTGCTTAGACCCGGTCTTACAGACCTGAGCTTGTGACAACTTCTGGAGGGGCCAGGCTAGGCGCCAACACAGGTTGTGTACGCCTATGTTGAGTTCCCCCCACTAAGGTAGGAAAACGTCTCTAGCCAAAGTGCGGCATAATAAGGCAAAATCCCCTTGGGTTGCTGGCCGGGCCGAGTAGAGGACCATCCACCAGTACGGGAGGGGGTCCTCTAAGAGCAGGTTAAATTTACTCCGCCTGAGACAGGGCGACTATAACCTTAAGCCAGAGTCGCCTAGTGTATGTCTACCCACTCAGGTTCAAGTTGGGTAGCGGCTGAAAGGTGCAGTATAGATATATACTAAAATAAATTTGTAACACGCTCAGATAGTGGGCCTGTCACCAGAAGGAGACTGGACTCAGAAGCCTGGAGTGGTAGGTGCCTCTGCTCCAGAAAGATCGGAGATAATCTTTTCCCAAACGAGCTGACCAAGATCCCTTTTGGTCCAAAGCCAGAACCTCAGATAGGCTCAGGTCTCGGGGGCCAAAGGAAGTCCAAAATTTCGTATGGTACTCTCTCCCCTCTCACAAGGTCCTCATCGAAGGTTCCTCTTGACCTTGTCTGATGGGGGAAACCTGCTTAACCCTAGAGTAATTAAGGTCAGTATAGGACCCTCCCTGGGGGTCCCGTTAAGGTTTTGCTCTTCTCCGACGGTGGAAAACACCTTCGTTACAAGAAATCGTCCTCAACTAGACAGAAGGGAAAGGTCCTTCTCCTGATCAGCGTCTATCGGACATCAGAGGTTAGTTTTCTCGAGCCTAGGAGGTGACTGCCTCTTCAGTCGGCTCAGTGGAAATGGTATTTATGGAAGTTCCGGTAATGGAAGTGTGAGCTTCCTGGAATTAGGAAGCATCGTTACTACACCTAACCTGCTCCACTGAGGAGACAATTCAGGATGCTGGTTTAGTGTGGATAGAGGCTGTAAGCCTTCAACAGGTTCCCCTGTCGGAAACCAAGGATCCAAGATCCTTAGCTGAGAAATCTCAGCCTACCAGTAGAGATAATGCTGGGAAAGAAAAGCCCAGAGTAATTCTAGTCTACAATAGGTAGTCATCCCGGAAAGACACTGGTTAACTAGGTACGGAAGGTGGAGCGATGGCTCACAGCTCCTGCTGAAAACCAACGCTCATGGAATTCGGCCACTGCTACAGATGGTCAGCTTTTGGAATGATCCGAAGCGTGATTCAGAAAGGACTCAAAACCCTTTCTGTGTCTAGAAGGAGCCAGGCAAAAAGCAGTATTCCTAAAGAGTCCAGGAAGGTCTGAGTTACAACCGATTCTACTCGCTGGCTAATATCTCCCGAACCTTCAGGTAATGATTGAAAGCAGCAAGAATCCGGGTTAGAACAGTCCTAACAGGGTTTTACTCCATAGACTTGTTCTGGGACAATCCGGAAAAACTCAGTTCGTTATTTATAATCTATCCTTTGATAGAAGGTCGGGATTATGGCAACTCACTGAAGATGGTTGCCAGGTACCCCCGAGGTTAGAGGTGACTTACAATCACTATCCTGCTATCCTGCCATTGTTGAAGCAGTTGGAATGTCTGAAGGAAAAGTCAACAACGATGGAAGAGAATAAGCTCAGGCCAGGATCCTTTACACCAGCAACTCAAGGGGCCATGAAACCCCTCCCTGCTGCGCCGTGGGTATGTCGGTGCTACCTACAGAGGTGTTCTGTTGGAGTGAGCCACTGAGAATGGATAGTGTTGCAACGAGTTTTTCTCAGTAGCGAGCGAAGACAGAACACCTCTGTAGGATCAAACAGACCCAAAGCCTCTTCAGTTCCATGGCCTTGCGAGATGTATTAGTGCGCCCGTCCTGCCCAAATGAGGAGTTCTGGTGCTGGGCTCCTGAGGTACCTGGTGGGCGGGGCCTAAGAAAAAAGGTAGAACACCGAAAGCTGTCTACAATGATGGTTATGCCTCGAAACGGTCTACACTACCATTTAAACACCCCCAGAGTTTCGCGCTGTCGCGGGTCTGGTGCTAATGAGAGGTGTTATGTCTTCGCTCACCACTGAGAAGAACTCGTTGCAACACTCTATCCAATATTTCTCTCAGGATTTACTCCTGTACATGTACCCAGGTGCTTTACTCATTGCTCAAACATCTTGCTGGTCACCTCCATCAAGGAAACATGAAGTAGCTAGCTAATGTGTTAATTCTGAATTCGATTACCTACTTGCTGGTCCTTCGTTCGGTTGGTCTGAACCAAGGGTAATTGAATATTGAAATTCCCTCCCTTGTGTACCGTATCTGTTTGCACACAATGGCGAACTTCCCTTTAAGAACTTATAGCATCAACATTATCCCGTCCTGATAGATGTCATTTTTTTGTGGCTACTCGAGAGGTTCATTAGCTAGCTATATCATCCATGATCTTTTTGATCGCTTAGTATTGAAAACGTTTTTCCTTTTCATCCTATCATCATTATCTTGAAATTGTAATGATTGGGATTGTTACTTATGCTTGTAATTGTGTTTCCCATTTAGTGTGGTATGCAGCAAGATTAGTTGCAACTTAATAAACTGGTAGCTAGCTATATAGATCACAGTTTGAGTATCTATTTTATAACTAGTGGACCTGTGCGTGAAAAAATTCACGCAATAATCTACATTTATTATTAATATAGGCCGTTGCGGAATCTTCTCCAAATTTCTCAGTGGCTCGCTCCGACAGAACACCTTCTGTCGGTAGCACCAGACCCGCGTCAGCGCCCAACTCTGGGGGCGTCTAAATGGTAGTTTCGACTGTTTCGAGGCGTAACCCTCATTATAGACAGCTTTTGGTGTTCTATTTTTTTTCAAGCCCCGCCCCCTGGTACCTCAGGGTCCTAGCAGCAGCACCTCCTCATTCCGTTACGACTCGCGCTACTGTCAACATCTACTACTGAGCTCTGGTCTTAGCTGCTGCTCTGTGCTTACTTATCGATCTTAGAGTTTGGGAAATACATCCCTTACAGGTTATCAGTGCTCTAATACGGTTTTTAGTGTTTGGAAATGCGTTTTTACCGTTTTTAGTGATACGTTTTGGAGTCTGTGTTTGATGTGTGATCGGCCTAGGAGGCCGCCATCTTCGATCCTTACTTATGTCTCCTTATGTTCACAGAGCTGCAGCAGTGGTTTCTTCATGAAGACCAGTGACAGTGTTGGTGTTTTGTGAATTTGTGTTATGAATTACATTAATGTAAATTGTTTTTTCCTCGGAATAGAGGAATAAATAGCTACCTACTTGGTGGTTGTAGGCACTTGTGCCCCAAAAAATCCAACAAGTAGCTATATTGTTTGCTTAAGTACTTCGTGGTAGGCCCTAGTGGCCCTCACAATTCCTAGAAGTATATTGCTTTATGATTTTTGCTATTGTTGCGGTGGTGGTCCTTACGGCCTTACTATGTCGCCTATAGCTTCAAGTCTGGATGGTTGGCTTCTTTTTGCCCTAACAATCCCATCTAGCACAGCAATATATTTAGGTTGTAGGCGCTTGTGCCCTAAGCATTCCACCAAATCTATTGTTGCTTTATAATTTAAAGCTAACGTAAATTGTTTTCCTCGGAATAGAGGAATATTGATAAATGCTTGTTGGTTGTAGGCAATTGTGCCCCAAAACATCCAACAAGTATAGCCTATTGTTTGCTTAAATACTTCGTGGTAGGCCCCAGTGGCCCTAACAATTCCGCGAAGTATATTGCCCTAGGAATGTTGCTTTCTTTGCGGTGGCGGCCCTTACGGCCCTTGTTCTCTGCCACCTGTTGACGTAACATCAAAGACTGGATGGTTGGCCTTTGTTGCCCTAACAATTCCATCTTGCACAGCTATACATTTAGGTGGTAGGCACTTGTGCCCCAAAAATTCCACCAAATGTATTGTTGCCATAAGTCTTGGTCGGTAGGCCACAGTGCCCTAACAATTCCCCCAAGCATATATATTATACTTGCTTGGTTAGGCTGGACTCTTAAGAAAGGCCGCCTTGCATGTACATGTATATCCTAACTTGGTTGGTAGGCCTTAGTGCCCTAACAAGTCCGCCAAGTATACATTATCTCTGGGCTGGTTAGGCCGGACGGTATCGAAAGGCCGCCAGTCACAGAGATTCACACCTTGGTTGGTAGGCCCTAGTGCCCTAACAAGTCCACCAAGTACACACACTACACTCTTGGTTGGTAGGACTTAGTGCCCTAACAATCCGCCAAGCTTATCGTTTTACTTGCTTCGTTAAGCCATGCATCCTCGCAGGCCGTCAAGCATGTATATACCTATATACCTTCTTGGTTAATAAGCCTTGACGCTTATCTAATCAACAAGAACGTTTTTCCAACTATTGGGTTGATCCCCAATTGTGGGAAAGCTTGAAACGGCCAGATTCTTGATCTGAGATAATTCCAAGATGGCGCCCAAGCGCCGGCAAGCCGGCACAAAAAAAAAAATGAAAAAAAAACGGGCGGCGCACTCTTGCTCCACTATGGGAGTACTAGAGTAACCACTTGTTTTTCGTTACGAGATCTGTTGGTCAAGACGACCTAAACTCTAGCTCCTGCACTGGCAGCTAGAACAGTTATCAGAATCTTACAAAGTTCTTAGACTAAACTTGGACAATAACGCTTGTAGTATAATTGTCTTAGGTGTATACAACAGTTTACACAGACATATTGAGACAGTTATAGACGAACTGCTGGGGAGTATGCCCTTGTATTTACTAAAAGCAATGCCTTCAAAAAAAAAAAAAAAACAAGAGGCGCACTCTTGCTTCACTATGGGAGTACAAGAGTGACCACTTGTTTTTTGTTACGAAAACTGTGTCAGGATGACCTTAACAGACTTTACAGAGGGTCGAAAGTTAATATTTCCAACCCCCACAAAGGAGGTTTTGAACTTATCAGAATCTGGTGAGCAAACATCCCTGGCCTATGTCAGGGATGATGACTTCCACTGCAGGTTGGAGCAGATATGTATCGGCCTATGTTTTGCCTAGTCCCATAGGGAAGTCCCTTCCCTGGGACTGAGAGTATCCCCTTAAGTTCCGGACGGGTTATAATCCCAGATAATAAAAGGTAGATTCCTTACAGAAACTCTTCCGAAATGATTTGGAATCCACTTGGGTAGAAACTACCTTTGAAGCTGTGATTTTTCTTTGGTCCTGCTGGACTCTGCCTGCTGTGCTCAGAAAAACGAAAAATTATCAACCGACGGGTGATATAGATCCAACGGCTCTTGTCTGGTGGTACTAAGTAGTTCCGGAGATCCGAGCTTTGCCTTTATCCCACACAGACACAGGGGCACTATGGTTCCCCTAGGGATTGTTTTGGACTAATCCTAGGTGCTTGTGTGGAAGCCCAAGTACTCGTTCCTTAGAAGGGTTTCTGCTTAGAGACCTTAGCTCAGGTCTCCCAAGGCTCTGCCGCAGCCCAGACTCAAGACAGGAGGGCTAGGCGGATAATTGTTGTTCTGGCCCATTCCAGTGTTAGAACCAGTATTCGCCGAAATTTCAAAATCACATCACGAGTGCGTGTGAGCGGTTGACCCTCGACTCGAGAACGAAACTCTCAGTTGTAAACAAGAAGGAGCTATCCTTTCTTCCTTGGCCTAATCCTTGTCCCTGCTACGTTAGTTAGCGAGACGATGTTTTCCACAGTTCGGATTCCAGAGTTAAGAGAGGTCTGGTCTCCATGAAATAAAGAATCCCCCAGATTAATCTGCCTTCCAGAAGCTGGGGGTTAGGCTTGATAGTTTATCTTAGTCAGAGGGGAATCCTTATAAGAATACTAGGTTCAGCACGCAGCAGATGCTCACGGCTACTCTTTTAGTAAGAATTCCAAGCCGCAACCACAGAGAGTTGTAGGCTCTTGATCTGCTTCCTGTGAGGGACGCAGTTTTGGTTTCTAAACAAAACTCCAGAGCGGAACAAGACCTGTCCCGTTGAGAAAACAGTTACAATCCAGACAGAGGTGGACGTGACCCCAATTCAGGACGTGAGACTGGCGTCTAGGTTGGCGTTCCTTCTCGAGCGGTAGAGCCAGAGAGGGTCTCCCTAACAGGAGTTCCCTTTCTCCAACAGGTGTTGTTTCACCAAGAAAGACAGTACTGGAGGGGTTTTTGGCCCAGAGGCGCTTAGTCCTGTATACAAACTCCCGGCTAGGAAGCTGCCCGCAGACTCCTCCTATTGGGAAATTCAACGACAAATTTCGAAAATTGGCGGGCATAATGAGTATCACAACTCAAGCGGATCCTCCTGGGAAGAGGCTTCTTCCAGTCAAGATTAATTATGGATATAACCCCTGTGCAGTTTAGGGTTAGAAATATTGGCGCTTATGGAAGGGAGATAAGCAGTAGTCAGGGTCTTTGGATACATACTGACTAGTACAGTGTATCAACGGGAAAGTCAATAACTTGCCGGAAGATTCAAGAACGTCTAGGGCAGGGGACTAAGGTCCCTACGCCTTAATATCTGTTCTTTGTCGAGGTGATTTGAGTCAACAGACAGGTGGGATATAATGAGCATAAAAAGAGCTAGTAGTTCTCCCTCCTTGAAGTGATGCAGAAACAAAACCCCTGGCAGGGAGAATGGTTTTAGACTGGTCAGCTCGGTTTTGGAAACACGAACACGCCTTGACTAAGGCTGACGTAGCGTGTTCGCGTTGATGTAGAGAAACGTTTAACTATTTTCCAAACCGTGTCACTTGTTAATCGGATTCCAACACACCTATTAGATCCTAGGTCTAATGGCGCCTTTAAGAAAGTGGTATAAGGATTATGTTATGCAGTTGTATTAGTCTAATTTCTACTTGTTAGACAAAAAAGTTCTACAACTTTTCTATGAGTTAGGCAGATCTATTACTGTGCGTATATTGTACTCAGCAAGTTTCATTATGGTAAGGTTTATCTGTGTGTAACAAACCTATCAAACCGAAACCTATCCCTCTACCTTACCTTGTCCTCAATGAATCCTGCGGTAAAGGGACCCTTATTCACAGAGAGCAAGAAACGATAGGACAGAACTATCCTGAGGGTGATTATATAGTGAGGGAGAACTTGACAGCGGGCCTCCTGTGGAGGGTTTGCTCTTGGGTATCGCTCTTCAGGAGTGATCAAGACCAGCTGATCTCTCCTGAAGTAAAGTGGACCGGCTGATAGATCTGGGTCCAGTAATACCGTTTTCTACCCTAAAGGGACACTGGCCACTGGCTCAGAAGGCGGCTAAGAATAACCAGAGCGACAGGTAGTGGTTATTCGACGGATTAGAAAGGGCTACTGACAACCTCCCTAGGCCTATTCCCGGAAATCTCAGCTATTGCCCAGAAGATTGTTGTTAATCTACATCAGTTACAACAGTTCCGGCTGGTGAGGGACAGCTACCAGTAGTTTTCCTTCTAGAAACATGGGAGGATAGGCAGAACGTTGCGATAGGCCTTGAGAACTCAAAGCATAACCTTACGGTTTCTGTAATTCTGTCCATCCAAGGGTCTTAGGTCCTTCTAAGGGCGAAAACAGAGTGCCCAGTACGTCTTGTTCCCAAAGCCTAGTAAGAAACTTTATGAACTGAGAGCCATCTTAAGCTCCAGTACCTGCGATGGTAGGTTAGTAGCTAGCCCAGCTGGACCTAGCAAGGAGTTTGGTCCCTGGCCCTTAGCTCCGAAGAAAATATAGGAGGAAATTTTAGAGTTTCCAGTTCAGAATTTGGCCAGCTCTCTCTCTGGTCTGCTCACCGGGAGGGAACCCTCTTCGCAGGCAAAGCCTTTCCCCTCGAGGAAAATGCAGGGAGCTATAAAACTAGGAGTTAACCTAGGTTCATAGGAAATAGTTGTGCAAGCCTAGTCGACTGGGCAGAGCTACATCCCTCCAAGAAGCAGACGTTGTCAGCTAGTATCAACTTACGATCCTGCTTAGGAACTACTAGTAGGTGTCCTATAGTAGTATAGTTCAACCGTCAGCGGCTGCTTCAAAAAACGCCGTTGGGTTCCTGTGGCGTTTTCTACCATAGGGAAACCCTAGTTTTTCACAGAGTTATCATATTTTCTAGGGTAAGATACACTAGGTCGAGCTGGAGGGTAATTCCCCAGATACAAGGGGAAAGTAAGCCTGTGCCTTCCCTGGTTGGGCCTGCTTATTCTGAGTCACACAGCCCCAAGCATTTGACCTCTTCAGGAAGGGCTAGGCTAGACTACGACACAGGTTTTGCAGATTCATGTTCGCAGTCCCTCCTCCTAGGATAGGAAGATGTCTTAATCAAAGGCGACAGATTAAGGCGTTGCACTCCTTGGGTCTCGGTCCGAGCCAATTAGTATAGACGAGGACTTTCCTCCAGCTCGAGAAAGAGACTCCCTAGGGCAGATTCTCTCAGCTTCTCCTGAGTTGCGACTATGAATTTAAATCCAGAGTCGCATAGGGACGTCTACCCAGTCAATGCTCGAGCCGGACAACAGCTTAAATCTGCTGTATGGATATACACTAAAATTGTAACAGGCTTAGATACTGGGGCTGTCACCAGGAGGAGACTAGATGCAGATAAAACCTGGAGTGGTGGGGCCACCGTTCAAAAAGAACTAGAGAGAATCCTTCTCTATGAGTTTCCAGGTTATCCCTTTTTTTATTCACGGCCAGAGCCCCAGATAAACTCTAGGCTTCAAAAAAAAAAAAAAATACGTACTACCTCACCCACTCACAGGGTCATCTTGACCTTGTGCCGTGGGGGAATATCTTGATTAACCATAGAGTAATCAGGGTCAGTCCTGAGGGTTCTGTCCAAGTTGTTCTCTTACAGTGGTAGAAAGCAATGGAGCTGCAAGCAATGTCATCACCTACATCAGGGAATGGTCCTTCTCCATAAATAGCATATAAAAGGATTTCAGGCGCTAGAGTTCCCAGGCCTAAGAGTAACTTCCTCGGTCTTCTCAGTGGGAAGATTACCATAGTTAGGAAAGTTCCGGGAATGGAAGTGTGAGCTTCCTAGAATTAGGAAGGTTTATTTCGTCTCTGAATCTACTCAACCGAGCAGACAGTTCAGGAGGCGGGTTAGTCTGGATAGTGGCCTGGAGCCTCTGAGGATTCCCCCTCTGGGAACCTAGAATCCAAGACCCTTAGTAAAGAAATCTCAGCCTAACGACAGAGAAAAGCCGGAGAAAACTACCACAGTAATTTTGGGTTACCAGAGATACCGGTAGTCATCACGGCAAGAGACCAGTTAACAAGGTAAGGAAGGTGGATCGGGGTTTTTCAGCTCGAACTGAAAAACCAGCCCTCTCGGAAACTGACCTATGCTACAGAGGGGCAGTTTCCAGAATAATCCGTAATGGGTTCCGGAAAAGATTTGAAAGCCTTCCGGTTCTAGAAAGAGCTAGACAAAGCAATACCAGTAGCCCCAGGGGGCACAGAAGTATGCGAACTGCAAGCGACTTTGTGCGCTGGCTAACCTTCAACCTGCATGTAAGGTTGGAGCAGCAAGAAGCCTGGTTAGAACAGTATTGTCCTAACAGGATTTTTCCATAGATCTATTCCAGGACAATCCAGGAGGGCCTGTTATAGTCTATATTTTAGCTGAAGGTCAGGGGTACGGCAACTCACTAAAGGTGGTTGCCAGCTAAGCATCTCTTACCCCCCCTATACCTTATGTGGCGGAAATCAGTGGATGATGGAGTAATTCCACTCAACTACAAGCATGCGATTATTTCACCTATTCCTAAAGCTGGAAATAGCATGGATCCAGCCAACTATAGGCCTGTCTCCCTAACTAGCCACGTAGTGAAGACGTTTGAAAGGGTCTTTAGGAAACACCTTGTACATCATTTAGAAAGCAATAAGCTGCTTACATCAAATCTACATGGCTTTCGCCATAAACGTTCAACCACTTCGCAGCTGCTTGAGCGTTATGACTCTATTCTCGACCTACTATGCCAAGGCAAAAGTGTGGACGTAATATATTTAGATTTTGCCAAAGCATTCGTTAAAGTAGACCATGGAATACTGCTACTCAAACTCTTCAGCAGGGGCATCCGTGGATAATATCTTAAAAGGGATCGAAGCTTTTCTGACAAACTGAACCCAAAGTGTAATTATAAATAATAAAGTGTCTATAAACGACAGCCAGTACTCAGTGGAGTCCCATAAGGCACCGTGCTTGGTCCAATACTCTTCCTTATCATGATAAATGGTATGGGGCACCAATGCAAGTTTGCCGTTCCCTCATCGTTCGCTGATGACACACGGATATTAGCAGCGGTACAATCAACGGCGGACGTACGGAATGTGCAACTCGACCTAACCAACATCTTT
>LQNS02278094.1:40149977-40166755 GCA_001587735.2 Parhyale hawaiensis | reverse complement strand
CCCAGACAGGCTAAAGTGGGTGAGAGCCACCCGCCCACGGGGGGCAAGAGGCTAGTGGAAGTTGAACTTCCATCCGGCGTCTAAACAAAGCTCTTTCGCCTCAACTAACGTTTCGTTAGCTCAAGGCGAATTATTTCTTGCTTTTTGGTGGTTCGCCATTTCCGCCCTTTCTGTTCGCCATTTCCACCCCGATTCACGGGGAGGAGTCGAAAATCTTCGTTTTTTGCATGTGAGTACCTAACTATACAAGATATAATGTTCATTTCTATAGGGCAGGTAGGTGAACTTTAGGGATGTATTGATGTGACGTTGCAGCCAAATTGTACCGTAAGTATTTAAGTTTGGACGAATTCAAGATTTTTCGCCATCTCCGCCCCGGAATACACTAGTGTGTATATATATATATAATAATGAGAATTATCTTTATACAGTACTGTAGTATGACCATGACCTTAGCTCTTTGTAACCTTATTGAAAACTAATAAAGTTCACTGTGGGAAATATGGATGTAATTTCGAGTCATGCCATATGGAGCACCATTTTTTATTTTCAACTTGTTAATAATCAGACAGGTGATTCTCTTGTGAATGTCACAGTGAATAATGGTTTCACTTTCCTTCTCATTAGTTTGAATTTTCTTATGTTATTGCAAATTAAACGACCCATGTTGGGGAGTGTTGACTTAATGGCAGTATGCAGAGTGAATAGAAGCCTGGGCTAAGATTTCTCTCTTCAAGTTGGCCTCTTGGTATGTTTACTGTCGTGTACTATCGCATTATAACTATTATTATATTGTATTAACAATTTGGGAACGAAACTAACACACCTGCCTGAAGTTCGGGACAAATCAAGCCTCGGAGGATTACTTTCTCAGCCCAATCAAACGCATCCCTGATGCCTTGCTTGGTTCTATTGCTCAGGGTGGTCCTGTGGTTTCACCGAGGCAAAGTACTGGAGATGTGGAAGGCCCAGTGCACCATGGTCGCCGCATTAGCGCGGTTCATGACTGAGAGCAAGGAAGAGAACTGGATGCTGCCGCTCATGAACACCGTGTGTCTGGAGCTGCGGCTGCAGAGCATCTCCGCTGATGCCGACAGTGCCCGCAGTGGCGCCACCAAGCCTGGGGAACTGCTGGAGAAGACCGCCGACTCCCTCATGGCTTGCTTCAGAGTGTGTGCTGCTGACACGTGAGTGTGTGCTGCTGACACGTGAGTGTGTGCTGCTGACACGTGAGTGTGTGCTACTGACACGTGAGTGTGTGCTGCTGACACGTGAGTGTGTGCTACTGACACGTGAGTGTGTGCTACTGACACGTGAGTGTGTGCTACTGACACGTGAGTGTGTGCTGCTGACACGTGAGTATGTGCTGCTGACACGTGAGTGTGTGCTGCTGACACGTGAGTATCAGCTTCGTTCTGTTACTCTGGTCTCATAATGATGGAGAAAGTGTGTAGCTACTGTAAGGTTTCATAATGACTAGCTACTGCCTCTGCTTTACTGATCAATTATTACTGTATATGTATTTCTTGCTCTTTCAGGTCTTCGTTCATATTAATAACCTATACGTTGATGTGGGTGAGGTGGCAATTTATAAGCTGAGGAATATTATAATTGCTAATTGTTTTCTTTGTGTTTTACTGAATTAGCAGCACATTCCGTCCTTAACTCTTTCTCTAGCCTGGTCTATGTACTACATTTTGCGTAGTGCTATTCGTACGAGAAAGACCAATTAATTCATAAGAGAAAGGGTTAACTTGTATATAGAGCTGAAATTTAAATACATTTTCATTTTCCCCCAGTATAAACTAACCCTGTGTGTTGTCTTCCTCAGACGCTCGAATGAAGACAACACGAAGAGGTGGGGGCTGCTGTATCTTGTGAATCAGTTCTTCAAAATATACTTCAAGATCAACAAGTTGAACTTGTGCAAACCTATGATTCGTGCCATTGAGTCTCTAGCATTTAAGGATCAGTACCCGTTGTCTCAGCTCATCACTTATAAATATTACACTGGCCGGAAGGCTATGTTTGACTCTGATTTCAAAGCAGGTTCGTATGTCCATCTTTCATCCACTGAATTTGTTGAGCGATAACTTTGGAGAACTTGTACGGGTTCCTACTTATAATTTTGGATATCATATATGTAAGCTTAAAACAACAGCATCGTTCATATGACTAAATCAGTATAAAACAGATCAAGAGTTTTCCTAGTGACTCCACTTTCACACTCGTACTGACGATGCTTCATTCTGTTCCTCCTCGTCTTACTTCTTGACGTGCTGTCCTCATGTGCAGTGATCCTGTATGCAAACATCCTCGTGCATGGCTTCCTCGTTTCTATGGACATACTATACTGTATGTCCCTACTTTCTTTCTGTGGGACATCGCCTTTGTAGTGAAAACGAACACTTAGCTACTCAACATAGCTAATAACTTACTGCAAGTTGTGTGCCGCATTTTGGTCTAGTACCATACTGCTTGGAACTTATACATAGAGTGGGAAAGTCTGCCTCTAACGCCTGGGAGCAACAAATGTAGGGTTCTCTCACTCCCCCGAGGATTCAGTCTCCCAACTCTGATTCCTTGACAACAAATTTAGACAGAGATTCCAACTTTTCCTCCTAGGACCCGT
This sequence comes from Parhyale hawaiensis, assembly GCA_001587735.2. NCBI lineage: Eukaryota > Metazoa > Arthropoda > Malacostraca > Amphipoda > Hyalidae > Parhyale > Parhyale hawaiensis. Next base: position 40,164,123 of record LQNS02278094.1, on the reverse strand, counting down.
GGGTTTCTGACTCCAACTCCATGCACTTACGTAAGGTTACGACTTTGATTGTGTGCTTTGTTGTATGAGCTCTGTAACTTAGAATAGCATCAGTCACCCTGGCGCGTATTGCATTTCGGCGTTGGCACCTTAATGGATTCACCTGCAGCTCAGGGGCTCTAACTTGCATGCACATTTCTTACCTAGCTTTATGACCATTGACTCATTATCGTGCTATTTCATGGCCTGTCTCCCTCCCGCCGTTTATTCTCCCTTGTACGTACTTTCTAATTTTTTGGCTCACTTAACCCACTCGCCTTGCTTTTAAAACAATATATATATGTGTGTGTGTGCATTTACTCTGTTGAGCAATTCACTGAATCTAGCGCCCCAACTGCTTTCTGTAAGGCGTTAAGAGTAAATTTTTGTGAACATTTCGTGTTACGTAACTAACGTTTGAGCTGTTTTATTCGATTGTTTTGTAAGGTGGACATATTTAAATTGGCTACCTTTTACAACTAAACGAGCAGCAGTAGGTAGCTATTTGCTACCAGAATTACTTTAATACCTACTATCTCGTGGGAATTGTAAAGTTTTATAAAATCGGAGTTAATGTGTACATGTCCTTATTCATGCTTGAGTGTGTTTCATATCATAACGCTGCCGTATCATTGCTGTTTTTAGTCACTCAAACAGTATTTCTTTTGTACCTGGAAACATAAATGTTGGTATATGTTTGTGTTGGCCCTCCACGGGGCATGGTATAGTCTGTGAGCCATAGGGTTAAATTGGCCAGTTCGCCCAGCCTATGCTATTGACAACAGCTCCCTAGGAGAGCCCATTGGATACCTCGGTACCTATCTCAGCCAGAGCTAGGTCTGCGGAACATCTTTCATTGTAGTTTCTTAGCTTTATCCCATTTTCTTACTTCTATTTATTGCGTTCTTTATGTTCTTTATCTTCTACTTAGATTTGCTCTTCCCATGCGCGTTGCTCTTGTGTGGAAACACCCTTGTGCCTGGGTGTCAAGTTCCTCAATGTGCTTGTTTCTTTTCCTCTCTAAATATAACTAATTTATACTGGATGGAGAAGGCTTTAAACGGTTTTCATTAACAGAAATATGTTTATTTTTTTAAGTATAATGATCGATAGCTTCCGATAGTTTCATTTCAAATGGATTGCTTTACTAGCGAAGTGTGCTAATTTCTACTGGGGTCGGTTTTTTCAGTCTGTGGCTAGCATGCTGAGGGTGTATTCAGTACAGCACTACCGAATACCTTTATTTCGGTTACATTTCTAACGTTTTATTTCCAACAGCAAATGAAGCGCTGTCCTTCGCATTCCAGCGGTGTCCCAGGAAGAGCCATAAGAACAAACGCCGCATTCTCATTTATCTTCTGCCTGTCAAAATGCTCATCGTAAGTTGCTCTCACTCATTTTGTTTATTGGTAGCCATAAGATCTGGGACGACACTCCACGCTGGGGGACGGGGCCAGGCTGTGCCACAAGTACTGAATACGGCCCGCCTGGTAATAACTTTGCTAGAGTACTTTTATCAAATTGAAACCTAAGCATGTGGCTCGTAGAGCCGTGAAAGAGAAATGTACCCAGACACCCCCCTAGAGCCTGGACTAGTATTATCTCATTCACCTGGACTGTGTAGTGTGTAGGCATAATTGGATTTCAGGGTGGCATTGGTGGCCAGCAGCTACCTACAGTACCTATATATCTGGTGATTCGCTAGTCCATTTTTATCCACAACTAATTTTGAACAAGCTTGGCGGTAAATCATAGTGATATTTTGTGTTAGTGTAAAGAAATTGAGCGCTTCGAAGTATATTTAGTTCGTGAGTTATTCATAATTCATAGACAGTACTTTCAAACTCTCTCATGCATCCCAAGAATAAATTAATTTGCCCAACAGAAATTTTCGTTGGTAATGAGCTTTATAGTTTAGATAATCCACTAAATATGCCCCTAGGGAGATATTCTTTTGGACCGTAACCCCATCAGGATGTCTTGGGTCTCATGACCTCAGGGATTCCTCGACTTTCCCTTGGTGGATGTTGCCTTTGGCCGCAGTCCGTGCTGAAAAGTGTAGTTTGTAAGGCTAGGTAGGTTCTTTATATTTCTCCCTCTCTTCGGGAGGTGGGCCTCCGAACGGTTGTAAGCAATCCGTCCCATGGAACTCCTATCGGCTCCCGTGTGGAAGGACACGGAAGTTAACCCTTCTGTCTTCTCTTTTCCTCTTCGTCTCTCAGAGATGCTGTGCACCATGTACTGTCTGTAGTAGGGCACTGACCACTGCTACATATACTAGTAGATCTCGTACGAGTTATATTACTTCTCAACGCTGTGGTCTTGGCTTCTGTCGAGATTTATATCCTAGATCGCTATTGATCGCCATTGTTTCGGAAATAGTGCAAAAAACTTCAGTGTTATAACAGTAACATTCCACTTAAAATGCTGCTACAGTGCCGCCAAAAAAATTTTTACACTTCAATGGCAAGAGACGAGAAATGTGAGTTAGAAGGTATTTCGTTTGCACTACCCGACATATTAAAGCGAGAAGATGTTAGTGATGATGCATTCCGTCCGCCGACTCTTAGTAAACGTCCATCACCCAGCCAAGCCTCAGCGAGGGTTGTGTGCTGCTGCAGTGAGGTTGATAGTCGGTCGCTCTTGCCGACGTGTTATTTTTTCTTATAAGTTTGAAGTCTTATAACTATACACCTACTGCCCACAATGGTAAACCCTTGCGTTAACCATGCTAGAAGAGGGAGACTGAAACGTGAAGAGCATGGGTTTCTTTGCGGCACGCCGACTTGGAAGACCCAGGTCCTTCTACCGGCGATCGTGAATTGTCCTTGTTGCGACGTTCTGGAGGAGCTCAGGGTGTTTGTTTCTGAGTTCGATGTCAGCTAAAGCATGATTTGGACTAACCTCACGCTTCAGAAGCTTATTTGTTCTCAGTGTAGTTTTCCTAGGTGTGCCAGAGCCTGACTTCTTCTGTGGTATCGTCCCTTTCGGTAATTTTGTCCCCGACCGCTTCTGCTGATAGATTGACATCCCCAGACCTTTGGTTAAGGCAATCACAGAGTCTCCCATTTCTAGCATAGTTAACGCAAGGTTTTACTCATTTATTTGAGGCATTTTTGACCCATTGTATGCAGTAGGTGTAAAGTTATATTTTAAACTTATATGAAAGTAAAAATAACACGGCGGCAAGAGCGACCTACTATATCACTGCAGCAGCACACAACCTCGCTGAGGTTTGACTGGGTGATGGACGTTTGCTATGAGTAGGCGGAAGGGACGCATCATCACTAACATCTTCTAGCTTTATTATGATGGGTATGGCGAACGAAATACTAACTCACATTTCTCGTGTACATTTTTTTCTTGCCATTGAAGTGTAAAGATTTTTTTCGCGGGCACTGTATGAACGGTCTATTCTTGTGCCACACAACAGGGCTACATTCCGAAGCGAAATTTGCTGCGGAAGTACAATCTGCATGAATTCGTGGACGTTGTCACTGCTGTGAAGACTGGAGACATCAGGTTGCTGAACAGCGCGTTTGTCCGCTACGAGCGTTTCTTCATTGGCGCAGGAATCTATCTCATTCTGGAGAAACTCAAGTCTGTTGCTTATCGCAATCTCTTCAAAAAAGTGTGAGTTGCGTTGTCCTGTTAAGTCCCCTCAGTAGGGCATAGGATGGGCCACTCCAGTAGGCCTTGTGGGTGATTTTAGCCTTAGCTAGGCCTTCGGGACGTCTTTTCTTCGTGCTCTCTGTGATTCTTTCCGCTTTTAAACTCGCATTGGTGTTACTTTCCTCAATGCTTCCAATTCTTTCCCAACTTGCTGTTTTCTTGCACGTTGATGCTGTGTAGGAACACCCTCGTACATGGATGCCACGCTTCTATCGAAGTACTGTGTCCTTTCTTACTTCCTTTGTGAGATCGTGTTTGTTTTAGAAACTGAGGCTTCAACTACTCAATTGAGTTACGATAATATTGTTCTGGTGAGCCTTGATACTTCTGAGATTATCGCACATGTACGCCCAGAGATCTCTTTATTAGGGTTAGTTTATAGTTACGTAAAAAATCAAGCTAATCCGGAGTTTGATTGTCTTATATAACCTATCAGGAGTCACATTGGATTTACCTTTCAGAAGGTATACATAAACTTCCTAGTATAGAAATTTTTCTGCGTACACTGGAATACTTAGCATTTACTGGCAATAGACCTTGCCAACAATAGTAATTATGTGCGCCTCTTATGCGGCCGTGCCATATTGTTAATTCTTCCATCCTGAGTTAAGGGGCCCCTCCCTCTCAAAGGCCTGTAATTTGTCTGCCTCAGTCATTGGGAGATTTTTATTTCATGCTCACAGAGCTGTCTTCAGTGTCATATTTTTATCGGTATTTTTTATAATATTCTTCCTGAACTTCTCCGCCTTGTTGTTTTCATCCATTTTGTTCTATGCTTGCTTAATTTCCAAGTGTTTCTTGACATACGATGCTGCATGTCTCTGCTTTTTGCATGTCTTGAGATTAATACACTGCAGTGTAAAGGGAGACCTAACTATGAGGTAGTAAGTTGCAGCATCTTGTAGACTGAACAGTTCAGTACTGTGTGTACCACTTGCAGAATTTACCTGAATTGTCATTTCTCCAAAGCAAAAAAAAAAAAAAAACTGTGAACTCATACCCATATCAACAAGTGATGCAATGATTTTCTGCTAATGGTATCAAGTGATAAACTTTGGGTTCAGAGTATAAAGCAAATGATCTTAGATCGCTATTGATCGTCTTAGTTTCAGAAATAGCGGGACAATACCAATATAATAATAATTATAATAATCACCATTTCATCATTGGAGACTTAGCCATGATACTGCACTGCGCCCGTCGTCGCAAAACGAACACTCAAGCGTGTGTGAAGTATCCAGAGTAATGTCGCAACTGCCAGTATGGAGCATAGACACGGTGCTTTTAGACTTTATTCAGTCAGTATTGACGAGATTGGTAGAGTTGATTTGATTGCTCATCGGTTGACTTCGCTATGGAATATTTTTTCTTAATCTGTGATTCTGCATGGCCCGATGGAAAGGAATCGCTCACTCACTGTTGTGGAATACGTAATGTTCTCTAGAGAGAATGTGTGTCCCCAGAAAATGGGGTTTTTACACCGTCACACTAGAAAGCGAGTTCAAACAACGGTCCACCATACGTTTTATGCAAGCTAATCGCCTGAATGACTTGCTGTCCTTGTTGACACAAGGGTGTGTGTGTGTGTGTCTATCAAGTTTACTTGTCGAGTCAGATGTCTCTTTTATTTTGGCGCTAAGTAGAGGTGAGAAAACATTACTTTTTTCTTCTGTTCGTTCAAAGAAAACAACAACGCTTCTGGAAGTTGAGCGTAGAAGCAAGCTCCTCTGAATACCGTGTGAGTCCGCCTTTAGCGGGCACTGTATCACATATCGCTGTAGCTCGTTAGTAACTACTTGCACGTTTCGTGGTAAGACTCAACGTGCGTGCCTGACCTGTGTATGACGTACCATTCATCGCCTGGGGTAGAAGCCATATTAGTCTATATGAAGATATAAGCGGGTATTCAAAGTATTCCCGGTACACTGCCTCACACTGTCGTATATTACAGATTCTTAATCAAGCAGTCTCATCAGCTGGACATCGCCGTGTTCATGCAGGCTCTGCAGTGGCTAAAGATCGACGATATCGACATCGATGAAACAGAATGTCTTCTTGCCAACATGATCTATGAGGGCAAAATCAAGGGCTACATTTCTCATTCGCACAAGAAGCTAGTCGTCAGCAAGAAGGACGCTTTCCCACCCCTCGCTGCTTAGTGACTGTAACATCTGACCATCTCTATTTTTAAATTCATAAAGTATGTGACTTGCAGCTCTTTGATTTTTCATCGAATCCGTGCGCTGACACTCTTCTTGCCGTGACAGCTACATGGCACGAAAAGGGTCTCTGGAAATAAACATTTTTTAGTTAGTACTCGCTTAAAGTTATCTTGATTGCTTTACCGACGTTTCTGTATAAGCTTATATAAGAGAAAGAAAAAAAAATGTTCCGGACACTTTCGATCCTGGCGACAATAGCTAACCATTAACATTAAACATCAGACAGTGCCAGTAGCCGCGATGTCTGTCACAATGCACGCTAAGAAAAATTGCCAATAAAAATTAAACTCGAGTAGCTTCGTATCGTATGACAGTCAGTCGCCAAGAGAGGGGGTGGGTGAGAGGAGGAGCTGACAGTATGGAGTCAGAAGTTTCGGCATTTTTCACTGCTAGGTCAAACTCACCTGACTGCCTGCTAGAAGTTACGAGAATTCTTCGTGGCAGTTTTTGGGAGGAAAGACACGTACGTATATGTTGATCGACGCATGCTGGGCGAAAACATTATTGCCTCTCACTCCGTTTGCGTTGCGAGTGATATAATAAGTGAATACAATGAGCTACTTACCTGTTACTTTGGTTACACCGATCTACGAGGATACACAACTTACTACTTCAAGTGCGAAAAAACCTCTAGCATTCATTTCCACTCTTCCGAACGCAGCGCATCTACACTAATCACACAGAAGGTAAGTTAGGGTGGGTGTGTCTCTAGCAAGCTACCAGCAACTTTAGCGCCAAATGCCTTACATCGCGCTGAAATGATTGCATTACGCATTCTCTTGGTCCAATAACTACCTCCGCCTAGGAAGCTATGTTTTTATCGGATTTATCTGTGCGTTTGTGTCTTTGTCCGTCTCTCACTCATGAAGATAACTCAAAAAGTTATGGACGGGTCTTGAAGTTCGCAGTGATTGTTAGGTATGTTAAGAGGAACAGATTATTAACTTTTGGTGAAGATCCGTTCATCCATTTGTTTGTCTGCCTCTTTTTTTCTTTATGCTATAACTCGGAAAGTTATGGACGAATTTTTATGAAATTAACATGAGTTGTTTGAATTAATACGAAGAGCAAATGACCCAATTTTTCTAACGATCTGTTTGTTTGTCTCTATGTTTGATTTTTTTTTGTGTGTTAGCAAAATAACTTGGAAAAGTTACAAACGGATCTATGAAATTTACAGGAATTGTTAGTAATGTTGGAAGATATAAATGCTTAAATTTTAGTAATGATCATTTGCTTGGTTTGTGTGTTTTGTTTAACGTTTATCTGAAGGTTCGTTAGCAATATCTCTCGAAAGGTTATGAACGGATCTTCGAGAATATTACAGAAGCTGTTATTACTGTCGAAGGGCACCAGTGATTAGATTTTGGTTCTGATCCAAAAGAAATCCTAGCTTCAGCATCAATTTGAATGTTTCGTTACTATTGCCTTGTTTTTGCGGAGGTATGCACTTTGAGAGTGCTCTAATTCAAATTATGTTGGCTCGAGCCGCACGTAGAGAAAATTATCACACTTGGCAGGGTACTAGACTTCACGATCCTAAGGAAACTTGAACATCAGTTGGAGAATAATCCTCAATATCTTGACAAGTTGTCACTATACTGTGCTTCGTATATCATCAACCGTCACATTTTTTTTAGCTATCGTTCAAATGTCATGACAGGTTTCTGGTTTTATTCCACCACTTGGTGCTAGTTCTTCTCTGACCTCTTGTATGTAAGTCCGATTTTCATGGAAATATTCTGTGTTTGTTCCTGCCAGATCAGGCAGCAGCACCGGTGTAGCTCTTTGCATCAGCACCGGTTCAAAACGTCAACGGCTTTGAACACAAGTCCATGTCATGTTCAATTCCCTGGCTCAAGACCTCTCATTAGTCGTGCTCTAGTTCTGTTTACTGCACAGGTTTGACAAGTCCGGGCAGCTTCTTCCGTAACTTCGTTCAGTCTTCTTGACTGACGTTTTACTCTCTCCCCGCAGGCACTCAAACCATTTTATTCACAACCTAATATGAAATTTATTAATTGTTGAGCCATTTGCATATCGAAAATTTCAACCTGACTTCGACAACAATAACTTATTGCGAAGAGACTTACTGAAGTTTTGAAGCGAGCAGCACGAGATCCAGGTTTCTTTGGAGAGAATGACTTCAGCGGTAGTGAGACGCGATTAATGTTAAGCCGATACATGCATTACCTGTTGCACTAGCTTAATATCTCCATCCTCGATAACTCAGGCATTCCTAAAGGCACGGCTTTGTTTCTTTCATCACCCCATCAGGGGGCATAGGATAGGGTTAGGTTAGTTTAGGTTCGTCCATCCTATGTTGTGTGGAGCAGCGCTCCCTGTGGGACCATGTAGGTTACTTTAGTCATTGGCTAGGCCTTCGGGACGTCTTTCTTTCGTGCCTACTTTGCTTCCTTCCCATCTCATACTCTTACTGATCTTTCTTCTATCTGTTCTTCCTCTTCTTTCCAGACTTGCTGTTCCCATGCGCGTTGATCTTGTGTGAGAACACCCTCGTGCATGGGTTTCCATATGTCTGTCGTCGTGTTATATATCCTCTGCGATATCGCCTTTGTTGTGGAAACGGAGACTTAAGCTTTTGACTCGAACAATTTTCTATCATCGAGGATATTTTCCAGTAAAGATGAAGTTTGACTACAACGAAAATTTTCAGGATTTTTATAACTGATCCAGGTAATGTGAGGTATTTTAAGACTTGTTTCGTGATGACCTTTCCGTCACAAAACATTAGTTTTTGAGATATTTGATTTTGAAGGCCCATTGTTTTTTTTTAAGGGAAAAAATAACCGGAGACCCCATAGGAACCTAAAGTAATCGAAATTAAACTAAACTAACTTTACTTGACCTAACCATGTTTATCTTAATTTAACCTTACTTAACTATTACCTCACCTAACCTCGGTTCCTATGGGTCGCCGATTGTTTTTCCCTTAGAAAAATATTGGAAACTTCAAAGTCAAATACCTCGAAAACTAAGCATTTGCGACAAAAATGTCATTGATGAAAAGTTTTCAGAAAAGAAACTCACATTACCTGAGCAAGTCATAAAAATCATGAAAATATCCGTTGTAAACTTCACCTTGGCCAAGTTTCCTTCGGATCGCTAGGTGACCATCAAGAATTCCTTAGGGGGGGGGGGAAGTTTTTACAAAAGAAGCTAGGCCCTAAACAATACATTTTTTCTCTCATCCTTCAGTGGGGGCGTGAGGCTTTCCTGGGTGCGCGTGTGCTCCAATGGCTACGCCACTGTAGTCCAGGCTCTAGGGGAGTGTCTATACATTTTTTTGCACGGCTCTACCATATATTTTCCTATTCCATGTGATGACATTGAAAGAAAATTGGGTAGAACTTTCGCGATTGGTATTTTTTGAGGGGGCATGGGGGACGACGACAAAATTACTAATTATAAACCGATTGTTCTGAAACTTGTTCAGAATATGTATTTTCGAAAAAGAAACACATTTTTTCCCCATAACTTTTTGTGATTTTGGCCTTAGTTTTTGAGATAATTGGTTTTATATTTAAATATGTATTTTGGAAATTTCAAACGAATAGAACTCAATAAGTCTTCATAGTAGAATAAAAACATTGATAGTTTTGGAATCCTTCCAACATTCCTAACAAAACTATGGAGCTTGATGTTCCATTTTTGCCCTAAAAATATTTTTTAACATAGCTCAAAACAGAATCCCCGTACTGTTTTTCCCCTATATAAACATTATGAGGGTAAAAATGGAGAATCCGGCTCTATACTTCTGTTAAAAATGTTTCAAGGATTCCAAAACGATCATTATTTTTATTCTAGCATGAAAACTCATTGACTTTCATTCGTTTGAAATTTCAAAACATACATGTACATTTAAATATAAATCCCATTATCTCAAAAACAAAGGCATAACTCAAAAGAGTTGTGGGAACAAAATGTGTATTTTTTCGAAAATACATATTCTGACGAAGTTTCAGAAAAATCAGTCCACAATTGATAATTTTGGGCCCCCATGCCCCCTCAAAAATGTACGTTACCAGTTGTGAAAGTTCTACTCAACTTGTTTCCAATGTCCTCATCAGATGAGATGGAATAGGAAAATACATGGTAGAGCCGTCAAAGAGATATGTACACAGACATCCACCCCCCCCCCACCAGAGCCTGGCCCACTATTGTCAGCTGTAGCACCCAAGGGTGCCGAGTGCCTTCTTGCAGGGGATGTAGCATCTGGCCGCAGTTCCTGCTGACGAGGTTAGTTTTGTAAAGTTAGGTAGGCTCGCAATACTTCTTCTGTTTCGGGAGGTGGGCTGCCGATCGAGGTCGCTGACCTATTCCCGCTAAACTTCGACTTTCTTGTTTCGAATTGAGCGACAGCGTTCAGCCGCGCCCGGGGTTGGAGATGCTCTACTTGCGCCTTTTTCCTGTCAGTAGCGCACTGACCACTCTGAGACCTACCGGCAGAAAAGCCGCGACAAAAATCATTGACAAATTAAAACGCGCCCTAGTCGGCGCACGAGCCTGTGGTTTAACACAGGAATAGTTCATAGTTCGGTGCGATATAGGCAGTGTGCCACTGAAGCGCTAGTGAAAACTTCTTCTACTACTACTACTATTGTCAGCGGTAGAAGCAAGGTTCCAATGTTAGTGAAAGCAAAAAAGGTGAGCGCTATGGACGGTGCGTGTACTCATGGAAGCAATATTTTTTTCCTGTTGCTGCATATTCAATAACTCCTAAATTACTTTTGGACGCTGATTTTAGACGTGCGACTTGAGTTCGCTAGCGCGAACTGCTTATATTATCAAATGACATGTACATAAATTTCTTAATAAGTAGAATCCACCTCAAATTGTTAGTAGGAGGGGAAGAATTATTACAGGTTAAGAATTAAAGTGGTGTGGGGCAGCTAGGTTCTGTTCACGACAACTTCAGTTACCCACGCCATTATGGCGGGTGCACACTATCACAAAATTGCTCATTAGCCACTCAACTATTTGCTTCGGCCGTGACTACAAGGTTAGGATACTGCTAATTACCGTCAACTATCATCTACTGCCGCCAACTACAGTATTAAAAGATACAGTTTCAATACATTGTGAAAACCATTTTAGAAGAAGGTAGGCTACAATCTTAGAAACCATACAAAATGAGGCAACTACGGAACAAAATAAAAAAAAACTTCTGTTGCTCTATAAAATAGGTAACGTTCGAAAACAATTTTTCTTCCAATCAGTTCACACGTCCCTCAAATCAACGCGTTCACTCACGGAAATGAACTCGAGCAGTGAGCCAACTTTTACTGTCGCTGTTCACACGAACAAGTGTCCTTGATTTAAATGAATGACGTCACGCGTTCACTAGAGGCGTCTTTTTGTGACCACCGCGAGGATGATTCCCTCTGATCGCGCATGATTCGCTTGTTTTTGTGATCGCATTTTGACGTGATTCTGATAGCAATCAACGGGGATCAGTGGTGAGAATTGATCGCATCGTGATTTCCTTAGCAGGTTAATCATGCGTGATCAAAGAGCGATTTCATCCGTTGGACAAGTAAAAATTGCAATGCAAGGCAGTGATGTTTTCTTATATTTAGTCATAAATTGAATATTGTTATGATGATTGCTGTTAATATTGACTTCCAGAATTATAGTTTTCTTAGTTTTATGCCTGTGTATGTTCGAAATTATTTAAATACTGCTAGTTCAGTCATGCATTAGTTTCAAAATAAATAAAGGCTCATAAGCAATCCATTCCCTACTAGTTTCCATAAAAATACAATAAAAATATATTTTTCAAAAATTGACGTGGCGTCTCTGGTTTGTTTACAATATCGTTGACCGTTCTTGTGCTTTTAAGTGATCACGATGATCATGATCACAGTGATTCTGATCACGAGCGTGGCCACAAAAAGACGCCTTTATAGGCGTCTTTTTGTGACCAGCGCGCGGATGATTCCCCCTGATCGCGCATGATTCGTGCGTTTTTGTGACCGCATTTTGACGTGATTCTGATAGCAATCAACCGTGATCAGTGGTGAGAATTNATATAAGAAAACATCACGACTTTGCATTTCAAAATTTGAATTTTTACTTGTCCAATGGCTGGAATCACTCTTTGATCACGCATGATTAGCCTGCGGAGGAAATCATGCTGCGATCAATTCTCATCACTGATTACGGTTGATTGCTATCAGAATCACGTCAAAATGCGGTCACAAAAACGCGCGAATCATGAGCGATCAGGGGGAATCATCCTCGCGGTGGACACAAAAAGACACCTTAAGTGATCACGATGATCATGATCACAGTGATTCTGATCACGAGCGTGGCCACAAAAAGACGCCTTCATAGGCGTCTTTTTGTGACCAGCGCGCGGGTGATTCCTCCTGATCGCGCATGATTCGTGCGTTTTTGTGACCGCATTTTGACGTGATCAAAGAGTGATTCCAGCCGTAGGACAAGTAAAATTTCATAATTTGAAATGCAAAGTTGTGATGTTTTCTTAAATTTATGGATAAATTGAATAATGATATGATGATTTTTTGTAATATAGACTTCCAGAATTGTAGTTTCCTTACTTATATGCCTGTGTATGTTCAAAATGTTTTAAATACTGCTAGTTGAATTATGCATTGGCTTTAAAATAAATAAAAACTCGTAAGAAATCTATTCATAACCATTTTTAATAAAAATATGATATAAATTTAAATAATTGACATGGCGGCTCTGGTTTGTTTACAAAATCGTTGACCGTTCTTGTGCTTTTCAGTGATTACGATGAAAATGATCATGGTGATTCTGATTACGAGCGTGGCCACAAAAAGACGCCTTATGCTTTCGTTTCTATATATTTCGCGTCGGTCTGAAGCCACATTCGTATCCCATATTCTTATAGCCTGAATTTGATAGGAACAGCCTATTTTCAAAATATTTATAGCCTGATACACCGATAAAAGGGAAGCCGCGTCTACACGATCCATCACTTCATCAATCACAAACACATGAATTGACAACGCCATCAAAAACAGAAGCCACGAAAACTTCAAGGTTACTATACGCAAATTCAGCACCCCATTACCATTAATCGATATTACACACTCACAGTTGTAGATGCTGATTGGCGGGTAAAGCTTTATATATATATATATATATATATATATATATATATATATACTGGCAAAAAGTATAGCTAAAAATTCACTCACTGGCATCCCCTGAAATGCAGACGATGGAACAATAATTTCTATTTTTTTATAAATTTCTTTAATTTCTATTACAATTCACACTGTGTACATCCGTTTCTTCAGTTAAAACGTAACTCTTGCTCCATTATAGCTTTTAATAATGAAAAAAGTAAGATACAAACGTAACTTGAGGAATATACTGTAGTTAATAATTAATAAGGAACATATGGTTGCTAAATGCTTCCCGCTGTACAGAAGTTCGAATCAAACATAAACAAAATTCGCTATACAGGCAAGTTTAAATAAGAAATGAGGCTTTACTTACTAAATAATATAATTAAAACATATACCTATATTTACAGAGCGCAATATTATTTACAAACTTTATGTTTCACGAGCTCCGCGTGATCGTGTTCAAAGTTTACTAGCACTGCTGGCCAACAAAAAAACACAAACTTCAAAGACTCGCCGCGTGTGTTTGTCAAATAAAATCGTTCCGCGATTGCAACTTCGACGAAAAATGGATCGTGTACCCGCCTCCTTAGAAATAACATTTTTTACTTAACAAGTTTTCTTGAGGTAAACGGGAATACAGTGATTCCGTTCGTTAAAATGACGGTAAAAAAATTCATTTTGTCAACTTTTTTATGATTTAAAAATGCTATAGAGGATTATTTCTGCATTTATAGGTTCTTTTTACTGAACTTGACGGACGCAGCGAGTTGGAAAAAACCGACGTGCTTCATCCTTCATTCACCCGCAGCTGCCACTTCCACCAAATCAACGCGCCGAGTCCATCAGTTTGACTGAACGCGTTACGTTGAGGGACGTGTAAACAGGGCTTAAGATGCTTAATTTTAATAGAACTGATTAGCTTATGACTATAATATGCGATTATAGCAGTACCTCATCGCCCATGGTATCTGCTTTCCACTATTTTGGTATCCTATTGAAGTTAATCCTTTATCAACGGTACCTCTCATCGATATAGGCAACCGTTGTTCTTCGTCTCAGATGATCGTAAAAACACTTCATATCTGAAGA